>BPTQ01000004.1:245009842-245079990 GCA_019973895.1 Chrysanthemum seticuspe
GCCTCTTCATAAACCAAACTGAATTTGCATTGAATATGAGGGCATACTAAACCGAAATCATTTGTAGTTATTTTGGTATGCATAAAGATGTTTGTACGGTACTTTCGGTTGTGCACAACCCCCCTTGCACATTAAATTAAGGGGGATAAGCTTTAAGTAGTATAGATAAAAGAATTGATGTATGTGTCTTTGATATTTTCATCTCCCTATCTTTATTCATATTATAAGCAAATGTAGCACACAACACAAATATACATATTATGATATTATCTTGTTACTATCACTAATTATATAAATCTTTAATTATAGTAACACTTTTCATCGCGAAATAATAGAAATATACTTCATTTGTCTTTCATATCAATCACACATTTTATTGCATTATTGAAAGTATCGCAGGGAATTTTAAAATGTAAATTCATTTTTATTTGATTTTATTATCAAATGGGTAAATATGACAAATTTAATGTTTAGCTTGAGTTATATATATATGACAAAAGTTCAATACGGAACATATTTTATCTAAAGATCAAATCTCTTGATCTCAACCATTCATCCAACTTCAATTTAATGGTTTATATTAATTGATATTTTAATTTAATTATCTACTAAAGGGCCTTTTGGTAATTATATGATATTTCCTCACTTTCCACATTTTTAATATAAAAAATCACTTTTCACATTTTTTAAAAAAACAACATATCTTGCAAACGGTAAATCTTCAAGCTACGAAAAATACACCATCGCGACGAGAATTAAATCATCTTTCTATAGATATGCACTTTTATATACTTTCGACGAATTTTTTTTTCAAAATTTTCGTCCAGAAAAATCCTACGGGATTCATAAAAAAATCCCACGAAATTTGTAAAAAGACGAACTTTTTTTTTTCAAAATTTCCGTCCAGAAAAATCCCAGTGGATTCGTAAAAAAATCCCACGGGATTCATAAAAAAATCTCACGGGATTCATAAAAAATTCATTTGTGATTTGTTATTTTTTTTAAAAACGCGATAACAGATGAATTCAGGCAATTAGATCAACTAAAAGATTAACAACTACACTAAGATCAAACATAATATAAGTAACAAACATTACATATTCAAAGTAAACAAAATATATTAAAAGTGAACAAGAATTTTTCTCATAACATTACACAACAAAAAATAAAGTTCGTCTTTTTACGAATCCCGTGAAATTTTTTTACGAATCACTTGTGATTTTTTAAAAATAACAAATCACAAGTGAATTTTTTACGAATCCCGTGGGATTTTTCTGGACGGAAATTTTGAAAAAAAAAGTTCGTCTTTTTACGAATCCCGTGGGATTTTTTACGAATCCCGTGTGATTTTTTTACGAATCTCGTGGGATTTTTTTCTGGACGGAAATTTTGAAAAATAAAAGTTCTGTCTTTTTACAAATCCCGTGGGATTTTTTTACGAATCCCGGGGGATTTTTTTGGACGGAAATTTTGAAAAAAAAAAAGTTCGTCTTTTTACGAACTCCGTGGGAGTTTTTTACGAATCCCGTGGGATTTTTCTGGACGAAAATTTTGAAAAAAAAGTTCATCGAAAGTATATAAAAGTGCATATCAATAGAAAGATGATTTTTTTCTCGTCGCGATAATGTATTTTTTGTAGCTTGAAGATTTACCGTTTGCAAGATATATTGTTTTTTAAAAAAGGGTGAAAAGTGGGTTTTTATAGAATTACATTTTTACCCTTCATTTGTTAATTTTTGCTTTCATCTAATCATTAGATGAAAAGAAGATTAATGGTTGACATCTTATGATTTGTTCTTTAGATTAGATGTGTTTTGCATTGATCTCACCTCATATATATATATATATATATATATATATATATATATATATATATATATATATATATATATATATGTCATTATAAGATTTAGTTGAGTACATATGACATATATGAAACCAGCGCAATGTTAATAGACCAAATGTAATAGACGCATAGTCGCTGACTTAAAGTTTGTACCAATTGTAGGCGGAGCTTAGTGGTGCTTGGGGAAGGTGGTGGCTCTCTTAGTAGAAAAATATTAGTAATGTTCCTTTTTGCTATTTGTATGCTAAAATTTTTTATTGTATTTTTTGGCCTTCTCAGTATACAAGAGATACCTTAATAACCTTTTTAGAATTTATGATATTGCTCCGTCGCGGGTCCTGATAGTAGTACATGTCTAAAATCTTGTTTTTTAAGGAGTTGATAGGAAATGCGAGTATTGCAGAACGTATCGTCTGACTTATTCTAATTCTTCTAAGGATTTTGCTAGACAATACTCAATGGGCAATGTTTAAGACAACAATTAATATGAATATAAAAGTAAACTTAAACATTGTTAAATAAAAATGACATATATTTAAGTTAATTTTTATGTTCATTTAATGTGCCTTAAACATTGCTCAATGAACATCGTTTAGCAAAACTATTCTTTTAAAATATTTGTCAACCAAAAAAATTCTTCAACTCATTGAGTTCACACATTATCAACTCAAGACTTGTCTTACAAGACACATTGATCGATTGGTTTCATTGCATATAACGCGTATATGCCAATAATTTTGACATATGGAACATCCTCGTCCTTCTACACCAAC
Source organism: Chrysanthemum seticuspe (assembly GCA_019973895.1). Classification (NCBI taxonomy): domain Eukaryota; kingdom Viridiplantae; phylum Streptophyta; class Magnoliopsida; order Asterales; family Asteraceae; genus Chrysanthemum; species Chrysanthemum seticuspe. Next base: position 245,012,462 of record BPTQ01000004.1, read on the forward strand.
TTCATGAGAGTGGAAGTCACTTCATGTTTGCAACCTTATCTTCGTCTTTTTCTTTAATGAACCACAACTTAACTTTTTATATATGAATACGTGACTTAATAAAATATTATACCTCAGAAAGATAGTGTTTCCATTTTTAACAAAAGAAACATTGCGATGAACATGAGAAATTTGGAAAAGAGAAAGCAACAGAAGTCACTTTTTGCAATAAGTTTTTTATTGCTTAAAAAATTTACTATGCATGCTAAAGATTACAGAAAAACTTTTACTTATGCTTTTAGTGTCTTTGCATAAATAGATCATTACAAAAATGTGAGATATTGGATTAAAGGATATGGAAAAGAAAAAGAAGCAAAGGGGGATGGTAGAACAACCTAGCAACGACAAGGTCCACTATAGAATTCTACATACTTCCTTGAATATATGCTTTCTAACTTTTTTTTGTTAACATCAAGTTATTTGGTTCATAAGTTACATAATTGTGCGTTGTAGTCATGTACTCATGCCATAGGTACAAACTACAAAGGACGTTATTGCCTATGGGTATGCTTTTCTTTTAGATTTCTAGAATATATAGGATCATAAGTCATGGCGTTAATCGCGCGAACCATGCCCTTTTACAAAAGTTTGCTATAAAAGATCAAACACATGGTAGTGTGTCAAGTAAAAAATGCAGTCATGTAGACATGCATTATATGCGCATGGTGCATATAGTAGTACATTTGCAAGTTTGGTACAAAATATTGGCACAACATATAATTAGGAGTAGTCAAAGACCAAATTGCCACATAATAGTTACTTGGAACATATGCAATGGCATCGTGCTTGCTTAGCTTCACCTTGCTCGTGGTCGTGGTGGGCAATGGTGACCATTGCACCCTACTCATGGACTCATGGTCATGGAGGTCGTGGTGATGATGAACATAACAATGATGAGTGCGTGTTTTTTTCTTTTTCTTTTCCTTTTTTTTTTAAAAAAAAAAAAAAAAAAAAAAATGTGGTAGTGTGCACAATCACTATCGTGGGATAAAAGAAAATACAAGGTTACGATAATGTGACGCAACATATACAATTAGAAGGACCAAAATATAGAGTACAAAATAATAGAGGGACATTTTGATTAATTACGTAAAACTCTAGATGCTTTTTGGCAACTTTTTTTTGTCGCTATAAATACTACCTCATTCTCGCACCAAATTCCTCCCACAAGTATTTTGTGAGTTCAAACATAATTTATAAAGAAAAATGAAGCCAATTGTTGCAACGTTCTTGCTTTTGGCACTTGTACTCATGAGCTCTTCTCTCTTTCATACCACCATGGCTGGTTCAAGTAAGTTCATAAACTTATTCTCAAAGCCAACTACTATGAAATAACATATTGTACCGTGTATTTCTTCATTTTCTGTCATGTCAAAGGTTCTAATTGTGGTTTTGGTAAGTAATAAAATTTTCTTGAGAGGTCTTAAAACCATAGCTACCTCCGACTTTTATATGGGTGGATGGTGGCTATGTCTGCTTTAGTGGACTGGTATTTAGTGTTAGCATTGTTTGTATTGGACCAAACTCATTTGATCATTTAACATTATTTATATTGTACCAAACTTCATTATTCATTTAAGGGAATTACACAAGTTTACCGATTAGTCGGCCACAAAATGTTGAAATCCATGTTTAAATAAAGTATCTCTTGTATTTTGGATTTGTAAAAGCTTTTGCAATTTCGTTACAGGTTTTTGCGACTCAAAGTGTGCAGTGAGGTGCTCAAAGGCGGGAAGACAAGACAGATGTTTAAAGTATTGTGGCATATGTTGCAAAGCTTGTAACTGTGTGCCATCAGGAACATATGGTAACAAAGACGAGTGCCCATGTTACAGAGACAAAAAGAATTCTAAAGGCGGACCTAAATGTCCATGAAAGTATGAAACTTCATGTACTTAATTTATTGGTGTACGTACTATATAAATTATAAATCATGATATAATAAATTATCACTATTTTAGATTTAGATTGTTATAGACATTAGACATAATTTCATGTATATCCTTGTAAATTTCAAAAATTACATATATATCCTTTTTACCAGTTTTTAATGCATAAAGTACAATACTTTTAATGCATTAAAAGGATATATATGTAATTTTTGAGTTTTGCAAGGATATATATGTAAATGCCCCGACATTATATGTTGTTTCATTGTAATGATAATGTTATTTATAATTGACAAAAAAAAAAAAAAAAAAAAAAAAAAAAAAAATTCCAATTTTTTTTTTTTTTTTTTTTTCTCTTTTAAAAAACATGTAGAATTATGAATTATGTATAACCAGAGTACCAGACACCTTTCTGCTTCTAATCCATTACACCACTATGGACTCTACAAATGAGATCTTGCAAATGATACTTGGGGCATGGTTTTTATGGCAACACAGAAACACAATTACCTTTGATTCAGCCAAACTGAGAAGCGATATGATACAAATGGGAATCGATGAAGTTTAACTTCTCTATTTTCTTTCCGATTTCCAATACAAGTAGAAAACATAATAAATGGCTAGCCTGACGTACGTCGACATAATATTGTAACCCAGGTTATGAGCAAACACAAGCAAGTACATGAAACAATAAAACAACTACAAAGTTATTATTATACGGTAACAAGACAAAGACACTATAAATTCACGATGGCATATTGGGTACATTTTAACACAACATTCGAAGGTCACATATTATTCCTAAAGTTCTATCAAAACTTCGAAAGCCAGAAGATTTACACACACACAAATTAAGCCACAACATGCCAGAAACAAATACATATAATAAGCTAAAGTTTGTGACCAGACAACACCTATTCACATACATCTTACGCTTCAGTCTTATACCATCTTCCTCTTTTCGATCCTTTCCAATATCTTTTTACCATACAGATTTGTTTGCATCGACGCTGCATTTCTTCTTATCAGATCCAGCAGGCACTCATATGTAAATCCCTGATCATGAAACAAATCCATTAACTAAGACAAAATTATCGTGGATTTTTAGAACACATATTATGGTAGAAGTTATAGCTTAGAGCATACTTATAAGTTGTCGAATAATATTCTGATTTTCTATCAGCGTGTGATTGATTGTTACATTTAACTGACCTTAGATACCCTTAGAGCAATCTGGATGACAAAATTCGCGTAGGGATCTACAAGAAGTGATTGGGAATTGCGGCTTGCAACCAACTCACGAATGATTTTTGCTGATATATCTTGTCCTGCTTCAGCCAAAAATTTCTCCACAACATTACTGGCGAATTTATTGCGGGCAAGAGATGCAAAATTTCCTTGAAGCTCCCTCACAAGCAGTCCTGTCAACTCGGGTGACTTTAGTCCCACCATGTGTTGCAGTACGTAATTACTGTACAGAAAAAAAAGAAAGATAAATTGTTTAGTATTTTGACACCAATATTGTAACAGTTTGTTATAAATTTTGGGCTGGAGATGCAAACCCATAAGGATCCTCTGCTATGTGCATTGCATGAGCCATGATTTCAGAAACTAGACGGTTTCTAGTTTCGCCACGAGAGTGTTCCACACATGCCTGCAGCACACAACAACCATATCTATTTGTTGCAACTTTGAAGCAGTTGTCTGCTATGTCATCAATGATCAGCTGCAAAACGCAGTATTAATGGTCAACCATATGGATTTTAAAGACTAGTATAGATACCGGTTAAGCTAAAAGCCAACCAAGCCACCCGTAATGGTCTTAAGGTCAAAAGTAATAACTCAATGTTTTTCATTTGAAAATATTTGTTTTAAGGTAAACGAAGACCATATACCATATTCTACAGCATACAAATTCACTGTAACTATGTAAAACATGGAACTTTATGAAAGCAATATAAAACTCATTCTACAATTGACTATATCATTACAGCATAATAGTTTGATCACCATGAATTATTAAAAAGCAGCAACACACAGATAAGGTCGACCAATAAAAAACATTGATCTTTGCAAAACTTGGATAATATATATACATATGAAGATAAAGAAATCAAAAGGGGAAAAACTGAATTAACTAAATATATTTAACAGATCCATGTCTTTAGACAATAATTAACAGGACAAATTGATGAGTAAAATGTAATAAATAACTTCTATAAAGTTCAAGAACTAAAAAAAATAAAATTGAAAGCTGATATGCTCATGAATTAACATGTATTTTCATGTTTATACACCTATAGAAGGCATTCATGTAATTCAAGTATCAAGAAAGCTTGACTGCAGAAATAATAGAAAATTATAAATGCTGAACTCCAAACATGAATAAGTTCGACAATACTAATTTATGTAAGTGAACTCGAATAGTACGAGGACATGTAAAGATGTTTCAAAAAGTTCAAAACCATACTCTTTCATATCATGTGTGCTTTTCTTCCCTTATCTAGTTTTGATGAAAGCACATACAGTGTATATACTATATACAACAGCATTCTTCCACCATCATGGTCGGTAAATATTTTTTAGGACAATTGATAGGCAATTGTCCTAATAGATGACAATGGATCACAACTTGATTATATGTGTGTATTCTTTAGTTCATAAGTTCATATTATTAATCATAAAAATTGTGGTTTAAGTCAAGTAACACGCGCCTCTAATGTGATTAATCCTCGGATAGCAGGCACAAACATAAACACATATATCGATAAGATAAGGACGTTTGTACACATGCTATTGAACAATAAAAACACATCCAACGAAATCAAGATTAATATATGACAAAAAGAAAGTACCTGGTTGAGATCATTATCAAAATGTAACAAACAATACTGAAGCACATGATGACCATTCGGATCATTTGCCAATCTAGCCGCAGCACGGCATAAAGCACCTATTACCATCATAATCTGATTTCGGGATCTCAGGCTCTCCAACAATTTCTGAATAGCCCTTGTCCTATATATTCAAGAACATTGACATTAACAACGACAAAAACACCGTACTTAAAACATGATTCACAACACAAACACAAAACCAAAGATTGCCAACAATAAAAACATACCCATAAGGATTCATACAAACATGAATGATCTCAACCGGCGGCTTAGTCAATTCATAAACCATCAATGTCTTCTGATCATCATTACAGACAGAAACAAGTTTTTGAATTATATAATGGCCAAACTGATCCTTCATCAAATCCGCAATTGAATCTATCACCTCGCCCAAAACAAACTCAATCTCATCTTTTGTCGGGTTCTCAAATTTCGCTTGCAAAATCCTACAACCATTTTGATCTTTAGCAAGATCATAGATAGCTTCTTTCATCTCTCTCAATGACATCAAACTGAAAAACTGGTCCTTCTTCATTTTACTCGAAACCCGACTCAAATCTTTATTATTCCTAATACCATTCCCTTGATCAAAACCACCAGCATTATAAAGATCATGATTATGGCATGAACTTAATCCTTGCTTGTAAAGCAAGTAATCCATTTTATCAAAGTTAAACCCTGAACTAGAGCTAGAACTAGCACCATTGTACCCATATGATGGATACTGATGCTCATACATATACCCATAATCAAGAAAATGAGGGTCCACCATAAAAGAACTAGCATTATCCACACCTGAATAAAACCCATTATTATAAACCCTGTTAACGCCGTTATAAACCCTAAAATTATCATTTAACCCATTCATCATAAAATCTTGGTTTCCCCTAAAGCCGTTAAACCCTACGCCACCGTACTCGTTCAGCGAGTAATTTTGGAGGTCAGAATTGTTGTTGTTGATAGTAAGTGATGAGAAACCATAAGTTAGGGTCTGATCGACGTCAATTGATGGAGGTAAGTTGTAACTTGATGGAGATAGGGGCGTTTGATTACTCATTAGAGAGAAAATGGGAGAAAAAATAGTAACAAGATTTTTAGAGAATGTGAGGAATGAGAGGGGGTTTAATATGGGTTTTATAGGGTTGTTTCAAATTTAATGATAGTTGGAATTATGTGTTTATTAAAGTTTTATTATGAAAATATGAAGAAGTATAATTGTAATATGATTATTTTTGTGATTTATAAGAGATGGTTTAGATAATTAGATAAAAGGGAATATGATATGATATGATTTTGGAGAGTAAGTAATGCATGCAATTTATAGAAAGTATTATTTGGCGAAGCGTATTGGTGAAGTTGGGAGCCAATACGCGACGTTTGTTGCTTAAAACAGTGCGGCCTATGATGTGAGTGTTCGTACTTCACTCTAGAGAAGCAGAGCTTTTTGAGCATCACAATTCATAAAGTATTTAAAATTTGATTGTATTTAATGCATTTTATATTTGGAGAAATGACTTGAGCTTTATCAAATTTTTGTAGAAAAAAAATTTTGATTACAATGCGAAAAACTTTTTTAAAATAGTGAAAAACTTTTAATCATTTGACCCATTGCGAATACTTTAAAAGGGAACTAGCAGGGTCTTTGCATGATGCGGATGCGGTACTCTGTAATTTTTTTTTTTTGGCTAATAACTTATTTTATTTGTATGTTTTTCGGCAGTAGCTTTACTGATTAATTTGTTCATTTAGGAACTATAAGTGATGGCAAAATTTTGGTGAAACTTTGCCTAGTTTGTATTATTTTATTTGTTTGTTTTTTATGTTTAGTAGTTTGTTTTGTTTATACAATGTGTTATTTTAATTGTATTTTTATTTAAAGAGGTTTTTAAAGTATCATTAATTAGCAACTTACATCACTTGTACCATGTATTTTAATACTTGTATTTATCATGAGTGTTTTAAGAATTTATATTAATTATACATCAATAAAATGTAAACATTGCACGAGTATTTGTATTGTTGAAAATTAAGTTTTTAAGGTATTAAATGTGTTTAAATTAGTTGTACATTTGACTTGTAAAACTTGTATTACTGAATTTTAAGGCATTAAATGCCCAAAAAAAAAGCTAAATGCTTTATAAGATAGTAAAGATGTGTAAAGAAAATAAGAGAAGAGGTATAATACATCCACAAAAATTATATATATATCTTTTTCACAAAATGAGGAGCGAGAATTGATTAAAACAAAATTTCACAAGTTATTTTGTGGATATTCTTTTTAAAAGTTTTGTGGTTGTAGCAATTTTCATAAGGGAAAGGGTCGTACTTTTACTAACTACTTACCCTTTCTACTCTCTTAGAGCATCATGTGTGGTGACATACTAATTCTCACTTTTTAGTAACACCTCATCGCCATCTTAGCATCCAACTTTTAATACTCATACATCAGAAAACCCCTTCACTATTGGCATGTCATTTCACATGCCATCTGGCTCCATTATACCCAATTAAAACACTACACTCGCACATAAAACTAATTAAATAATTAAGAGTAAACTGCAAAAAATGTCCCTAAGGTTTGTCACTTTTACGAAAAATGTCTTTGAATAAAAAAAAAGGCGTGAATTGCGTACCTAATGTTTGCACTTTTTGTGAACAATGCCCTGAACAAGCCAGTTTGTTGCAAATTTGCGATTTTGGCTAACGAGCTTAAATTTCCCCATTAGTGCCATGTGAAATGACTAATTCACCCTCCTTATCTTCAAAAATTTATATGAACCTCGTTTGTACCTTTTTTGAAAAGCACTAATACAAGTTCTTAAACACAAATTCAGTATTTATAAACCCAAATTCACAAAACAGGTTCTAAAACACAAATTCACAAAGATTCGATTATAGTTCGTCAAACAAAATGGACAAATCCAATACCTGCAACAACCCCCACCATCCCTGCAATAACCCTCTCCGTCCTTGCAACAGCCACCACCAAAGCCGTCGCACAACCCCTACCATGGAAAACCTAGTTTCATCAGACAGCCATGAAAAATTGGTTAGGATAATACTCGGTCCTGCTAGTATTGTTCGAATGTGATTTTTTTTAACTTTTTTTCGTCACATGTGATTTTTTTTTCAAAATTTATTTGGTGAAAAACGGCGGTTGTCCCTAATCTTCATTTTTTAATCATTTCATCCTCTTTTTCTGATCACTAGACCTTAACGTTCTTGTTATTGCTGTTTAATCGATTGATTATGATCTATTAACAATTCTTTATCGGCTTGTCGATTAGTTAAGATTAGGGTTTCGATTTTATCTTTCTGGGGCTACGTCGGTTTTTTGTTGTTTATTATTTATTCGTGCATTAATCAATACACTCTATCATATTACAATGGACGTTGGTTAGATATGATTTTATGAAGCGTTCAAAATGCTAATTATTTTAGGGGTTTGTTTTCTATATTTATTATGCTAATCATAGATTTTGTTTGTTGGTTATGGGTTAAAGAGGGATGGAGAAAGGATTTTTGAATAGTGGTTCTCGAGTTCAGAATAACAACGAAGGGAAATTGGGAAAGACTCAAAATAGAGAAGGTTTCCTGCGGAGTTCATCAGCTTCAAGAAATGTTAACGAGGTGGGGAAAAATAATAATCTGAAAGGAATTGAAGTTCCTAAGACTAGTCTGACCTCCTGTGTTGATGCAAGCCCCCCTTCTTCTATATGTATGGGCATGACCCTTCACTCTCTCACCTTAGGGTTTTTGGTTGCTTATGTTATGCTACCATTCTTAACAGTTCTGATAAGTTTGGTAGTAGATCTGAAAAGAATGTCTTTATTGGTTACTGTAATGAGAAAAAAGGTTATAAACTTCTAAGTTTGGAAACAAAAAATATTTTCATTCAAGAGATGTCAAATTTTATGAAATTGTTTTCCCATTCAAAATGAAAAATGCTTTGAAAAAACCTATTTTTGAAACTGGCTTGTCTAAAGATTTAAATCACATTTTTTTTTATTCAAATATAAGTCCCAATGATGAAGGGATAGTGACTTCTTATGATGAGGGCACAAAGTTGAATCATCCGAATGAGGATGATGAATCTATTGCAACTTCCATAGATGAAAATACACACCCTGAGGGAACTGTTTCACATGAAACATATTCTGTTGGTATAACTTCTGACTCTGATCAGAATTCTGAACAAGAAGAAGGCTTGCCAACCATCACTACAAGAAGGTCAACCAGAACTTCTAAAATGCCTATTAGTCTTAATCATTTCATTGTTGAAGGTAAAGTGAAATATGGTGTTGAAAGAGTTGTTAGTTACTCTAATCTTGAGAAAGATAATTACTGTTTTGCTTCTTATCTAAATAAAAGTATTGAACCCACTTGTTATGAAAAAGCTATTCTTGACAGTAATTGGATTGATGCTATGAATTCTGGAATTGAGGCCTTAAATGAAAATCATACTTGGGATATAACTGATCTGCCACCAAAAAGATCTCCTATTGGCTATAAATGGATCTTTAAAATCAAATACAAAGCCAATGGTGAAATTGATAGATACAAGGCCAAATTAGTTGCTAAAGGCTTTAATCAAAGAGAAGGGTTAGATTATGATGAAACCTTCTCACCTGTTGTAAAAATGTCGACTGTTAGACGCTTAATTGCTTTATCTGTTAAGAACAAATGGCCTCTTTTCCAACTTGATGTTGAAAAGCCTTTCTGTATGGAGACTTAGATGAAGATGTTTATATGACCATTCCTAAAGGTTTCTGTGATGAAAATAATAAAACCAAGGTCTGTAAACTTGTTAAGTCTCTTTATGGCTTAAAACAAGCTCATAAAAAGTGGAATGAAAAACTTGTTAGTGTATTAAAGGAGAATAACTTTGATCAGTCTGCTAATGACCACTCGTTGTTCACTAAAACTTACAATAACAAGTTTATTGCTCTTCTTGTTTATGTGGATGGCATTGTTCTTACTGGAAATTGTATTAATGAGATAAATCAGTTTAAAGATTTTCTAAAAAACAAGCTTCATATCAAAGACTTGGGTAACTTGAAGTATTTTCTTGGTATTGAGGTTCTAAAAATTGGTAATGATATCTGTCTCACTCAAAGAAAATACTGTCTTGAGCTTCTTAAGGAGTTTTGGCTTCTAGGGTGTAAACCTGTGTCTACTCCTATGAAACCTAACTCTGTTCTATCTTACATTCCTACTGCTGCTGATCCTTTACTTATGAACATAACTGGTTATAAGAAATTGCTTGGAAAACTAATCTACCTGACCCCTACCAGACCTGATATTTCATATTCAGTTCATTGTTTAGCTCAATATATGCACTCTCCTTTAAAATCTCATTTGGACTGTGCACTTAATGTTCTGAGATACCTTACGTGAGCTACAGGTAAGGGTTTAAGATATAATTTAAGTGATACTAATAATCATCTTGAAGGATATAGTGATGCAGACTCGGCTAAGTGCATTAAAACCAGGAGATCTGTCATTGGTTATTATGTGTTTTTCAATAAGTGTTTAATCTCATGGAAAAGAAAAAAAACATAATACTCTCTTAAAATCTTCTACAGAAGTAGAATCTCGATCTATGTCTACTGCTTCCTGTGAAATTATCTGGATTCAAATTTTTTTAAAAGATTTGAAGGTTGATATCAATCTTCCTGTCAATCTCTTTTGTGATAACAAGTCTGCTCTACAACTTGCTGTTAATCCAGTCTTCCATGAGAGATCAAAACACTTTGAGATAGATGTTCACTTTATCCGAGGAAAAATTGCAAAAGGTATTTTGAGTGCCAAAAAGATTGGCTATTCAAACTAAACTGCAGACATATTCACCAAACATTTACCTGTTTATCAGCATAAATTTATGTGTGAAAAATTGATATTGTTTGATATGTTTGCGAAACAGGTTAAGGGGGAATGTTCGAATAAGCTATCATAATCTGTTTCACAAGCATATCAGCTTATCAGTTGCTGATTATACTTTTAGCTTTGTCTGTCTTGTAGCTTATTATGACAGGGACTAAACATGGACAAATCAAAGTCTTCTAAGGATAAGTTAAGATGTGTTGTTGCTTGTGTACAAGATAGAGAAGTTGAAGGGCCTTTGTGGTTTTCTACCTACATATTAAACGCATTCATTTAGGGTTTGTATGACCCACAACTGTCTGTTATCAATCTCACACACACACACTCTCTCTTGATCATTGTTAAGATATGTCTCTCATTTGTAATCGTTTGGTTATTGTCTTGTTAATAATAATCTAATCCTACAAACATTGTGTATTGTAAGACGGCTCAATCTGTGCTGACTATTGTGGTTCTGGTTTAAATAAAGACTTGTTTGTGATTCTGTTGTTGTTCTGATACTTTCTCACACTTAAGGCTGCCCCCAGTAAGGGCACCCAATCCCCCTCATTTTCTCTGTCACGTCAGCTTTCTCTCTCCAGCGACCTTCAGGCGATTGGGTGCCCCAGTAAGGGCGACCATGATCAATTTTTTTTTTTTTTTTTTTTTTTTTTTTTTTTTTTTTTTTAAACATGTTTAACATAAACTAAAATTTTATTAATAATAGCGTTTTTTTGAGCAACATCATCTTTTTCGCATTGTTTGTTAACGTACATTTTCATATCTTCAACGGAATGGGGAGACGGCAAGCCATAATAAATCTTGTGTTGAGAAGTATTTTGAGTTTGAATTGTGTGAAATAGATTTGTGGATTGAAGTGTGTTTGTATTGTGTATCTATAGGGTTATTTTTTTAACCGTTGCATGCTAATAACGGTAATATATTGTTTCAAAAGTTGAAATGTATTTCGATCGTGACCTCGACCAAAATGGGTGAAAAAGTTTGAGCGATCGATTCCCCACATGAATGCGATCGAGACATGATCGATCGACTATGTCGATCCCCACTTGTTACTGCATCCAGCCTAACCCACAATTTCACCAAAGCTTGTTAACACTTTTTTCTTTTCTTTTATGCATTTTTACTTAAAAAAAATATCAGAAACAATAAAAATAAAAAATAAAAATCTATTAGCTATATTTTTGTTATAACCATGCATACTTTGGTTAAATCAAAAGCTTGTTGTTGGGTTTTAGGTTCCTTGGATCAAGAATTACTCTAAGTACTGGAACTACGGACAGGTTGGATATAACCACGGACAGAAGAGTGTAACCACGGATGAAGACAACCGCGGCTAGTAGTATTGTGTAACCACTGATAATATATTGTAACCGCTGCTAGTCTTGTTTAGTCGGTTAGTTTATTGTATTAGATAAATATGGAAAAGGTATTTATCTTGTAGGTTACGTATTGTATATTGTATAGGACTCCTTAGCCTATAAAAGGAGATCCTATGTTAGGTTAGATGTACGTATGTTTTATATCTAAGGTCGATACACTTCAAGGTTGCAAAACCCTAATACTGTAAGAGTATTCGTATTAATAAATAATATTGAGGTGTTGAATGTTTATTATTCTTCTTCTTAAGATTAAGTATTAAATTCCGCGTAATACTTAATAAGTTCTTTGTTCAAGTCAGTTTCTATATTAGATCGTTTGCTCAACTGGGATCAACAAGTGGTATCAGAGCTTGTGATCTAGAAACTGTAACCAAGAAGAAGTCTGTTAATCTTTATTCAAGTAAGTTAAGATGTCTGACGAAACTCACATGGTGACTGCTTCAAAAGTGCCCATGCTCAAACATGGTGAGTATCAAATCTGGAGGATGCGAATGAGGCAATACATTCATATGATTGATTATGCTCTCTGGGATGTTGTTGAAAAAGGAGACACTCTTCCTAAGAAGGGTGAGGATGGAAAGGAGATTGCTATTGTTAGTGAACCTGATAAAGCTAAAAGGAAAATGGAGATCAAAGCTCACAGTATTCTCTCTATGGGAATACCAAATGAGTTTGCCTTGGACTTTGATCAATATGAGTCTGCTAAAGAATTATTGGATGCTCTTGAATTAAGGTTTGCTGGTAATGAAGCTACAAAGAAGTCAAGGATGAATATGCTCAAGCATCAATTTGAAACCTTCACTGCTCTTAGTGGAGAAAAGATTGATGGTACATACAATAGACTTCAAAAACTTATCAGTCAACTGAAGTCAGTGGGTTACAAGTTCCTTCAAGAAGATATTAATTTGAAGTTCATTAGGAGTTTATCATCTGAATGGGCTATTCATACAATTGTGTGGAGAAATAAGGCGGACTTTGCTACAATGACTCTAGATAATCTCTTCAACAACTTGAAGGTTTATGAGTCTGAGAATAACTTTTCTCACTCATCTTCTGCTAATCAAAACATTGCTTTTGTATCCACTAATCACAAAAGCCCACAAGATGTATCCACTGCTGCTTATGGTATAACCACGGCTATTGCAAACAATACCACTGTTAGTGATAATGTCAGTGATGGTGCAATTTGTGCTTTTCTGTCAGATTTAACTACCAGTGTTGATGTTTTGAATCAAGATCTAGATCAAATTGATCCTGATGATCTTGATGAAATTAACCTTTAATGTCAAATGGCAATGCTGACTCTCCAAGCAAGGAAGTTTCTAAGGAGGACTGGAAGACATGTTAGGTATGATGGTCAAAGGAGAGATGGATTCGACAAAAGCAAGATGGAGTGCTTTAACTGCAAGAAGAAAGGTCACTTTGCTAGGGAATGTCGAGCTCCTAAAAGAATTGAAGGCATTAGGAAGACAACAGAAGAGCCTGCTGCTTCTTCAGCTTTGGTTGCTCAGGATGGGATTGGTGATTATGATTGGAGTGATCAGATTGAAGAAGGTCCAAATGCAGCTTTTCTTGCTAGTGAAGCTTCAAAAGAGCATAACTTTGCTCTAATGGCCTATGCTTCATCTTCTGGTTCAGATTCTGAGGTATCTAATGATTCTAAAACATCTACTTGTTCTTTTAAATCATGTTATGATAACTTAGAATGTTGGGAATTATGTGAAGTAGGATTTCTGCTGTCATTACTGCCGAAGGATTCTGTTGAAGTAGAAGCAGAATCTGCTGAAGAAGAGATTCTGCTGAAGTATAAAGCCGTGCCGTGTTTCTGCTGAAGAGTGGAAGCTGACTAGGATCTGCACACGCTTTATTAATTAATGGCTAACCCATCATTATTCTTGAACTGCCCGAGGTTAGCATGGGTTTGTTGTACTGCTCAATATTATTTAATGTTTAGTCATTAAGTGCATGCTTGCATGCTTAGTCGATTGGGTTGTAAAAGATTAGGGTTCCTTGTCTATAAAAGGAACCTCATAGTTTGTAATAGATAACAATTCGAAACATAGAGTTTCAGTTAATAAAAAGATTCATAGAGGATCTAAGTGTTCTTAGTTATAACAACTTGTATTTACTTTCCGCTATAGAATACGGGTTGTAGAGATTTTTTATTAGTTTGCTTATGATTACATAGGCAACACTAACGATCCACGAGTGCTTAAGATCTGTCAAGGTCTGTTTGTGTTCAACAAGTGGTATCAGAGCCTCGGGAGAGTCTCTACGATACTGAGAACCTTATTTACCTCACCCCCACTCAACCAAAACATATTCACCATGCCTGGAACTGATGATGAATCAGAAGTCACCAACAACAACATAAAAAACACCACCTCTATGCAGCAACTTAGTCTCTCCAACAGTAATGGTAAGTTTCCTTATCTAAAAAAGGAAGAGTATGATCTGTAGACCATGAAGATGCAGAACTGGATCTCCAATATTGATTGGAATCTGTGGGATATTGTGAAGAATGGAAACAGTCTGAAGAAGACTATCCCGGATCTTGATGGTAAGTTTACCATTGCTCCTCCCAAAACTGCTGAAGAGATTCTAGCTGTGCAAAGAGAGCACAAAGTAAGAACCATCCTTCTTCAATCTATTCCTGAAGATCACTTGGGTGATTTTCACCACATGGTTGATGCAAAGGACATCTGGATGGCTCTTAAAGCTAGGTTTGGTGGAAATGAAGAGTCCAGGAGAATGAGGAAGTCCATGCTGAGACAACACTTCCAAGAGTTCAATATCTCTGAAGAAGAAGGTATCCACAAGGGATACGACAGGTTTCACAAGATTTTGAGTCAGCTAAACCAGCTGAATGCAAAACCTAACAATGATGATTGCAACTCAAAGTTCCTTCGATCTTTGCCTCCATCATGGTTACATGTCAGTATAGCTCTTAAGGCTAAAGGTGGGTTGGACATGCTCACCTTTGATGAGCTATACAACAAGCTCAAATCTCTTGAACCTGATGTCAGATCTCCCTACCGTGCATCCTCTTCTGGTCATTCAGCCTTTGTTGGGACATCTCACTCCAATATGATGATGCATGCTTCAAGTCCATCTTACTTACCATCTTCATCTTATCGTCCCACTCCATCACATCCTCAAGCTAAAACTGGTAGCATATTGGAGGATGTTCTTCATTCATTTGTTGCTGATTATGATACTCAGCAGCATCTAATATATGAAGACTTTGATCAGGTGGACCCACTTGAAATGGAGGAGATGAAGCTGAAATGGCAGGTGGCCATGCTTTCAGTAGATATCAAGAGGTTTGAAGAGAAGGCAGGAAGGAAGTTTGGATTCAAGGGAAAGGATCCAGCTCGCTTTGACAGGAGAAAGGTCAAGTGTTTCACTTGTCACCAGATGGGTCATTTCTCAAGGGAATGCAAAGACAGAAAGAGTAGAGAGGGAGCTAACTACAATTCCTATCAGCAGAATCAGAAGGGAGCTAGCACTTCAGCAGCTCTAGTCACCATGGATGAACATGTCAACTGGGCTGCACATGATCCTGTGAATGAGGAAGCTGCTCATACAGAGAAGCTTGGATTGCTGGCCAGATGCACTTCAGAAGATAGGCATGATCAGTTTGCCTTGATGGGACTTTCTAAGGTACATAACTGTATATTTGGTTGTAGTGAAAGATACAATGAACTTAAAGAAGCTTATGATATTATGAAACCTAAATACAATGAATGCTATGTTGATAATGAAGCTTATAAACTTTCGTTAAAAACATTAGAAAGACAAAAGGTATGGTTTCAAAAGAATCAGATAGCTTATGAAGAAAAGATTAAGGTGCTTCAGTTTGATCTAGATATTGCAAACATTAACTTTAAACGCACTGAAAAGGAAAAAGCTGATGCTATTGCTGAGAACTTAGAGCTTAAAGAGAAACTTACTGAGGAAATAACTAGACATAAATAATGGTTAATATCAGGTGACATTCTAGCTAGAGCACTATATAGTAGTCAATCAGTGACCTTTGGAATAGGTTTAGGTTTTCAAAAGTATGTAGGATTGGAAGCTAGGCAAGATGGGCGTAAATATACACCTGCAAGATTAGAACATTTTAAAAAGGAAGGTGATTTACATGCTGTCCCTGGACCTATTAGAGGTGAATTTATGCCCACTGACCTGTCCATTACTGCTGACTTTGATGGATCACACCATCTGTATGGCAAAAAGTCAAAAGACTTGCCTGACAACGATGCTTCATCTTATGACTTTGTCTCTTTCTCTGACAGTGACAATTCATCGGATCAAGGGTCTACTTCCAGCTATGATCCAAGTGATAAGTCAGACCTTCCCAAGCCCTCACCTGAGACTACACCCAAGCCTGCACCCAAGTCTATCTACAAGACTTCTAGGATAGCTGCTGAGGAATCTAGTTCCAAGCATGTTTCCCCTGAAGACTTGTCTTTTAAATCTTTGAATAATCTGTCTGTTAAAAACAATTCCTTTAATGTTTCTGGTTTAAGTACTTCTACATATAATAGAACATCTGCTTTGTTAAATAAATCTTCCAAAAGGAAGACATGTTTTGTGTGTGGAAGTAAACTTCATTTAATTAAGGATTGTGATTTCTATGAGCAAAGATTGGGTGCATGTGCTCCTCAGCAGAAACCTAGACCAGTGTGGACCAATGTTAAAAATATTCCTCCTTATGTCCCACAAGCTAATTATTCTGACTCTCCTTGGAGGAGATCAGCTGATGGACCTTATGTGCAACCTATTAGCCCATATTTTAAACATGGTTATTGGCTTGCATATGTTGACTCTATGAATAATGGGAAAGGATGTTGGGGCACTACTGTCAAGTCCTCAGTAGGTTGTTCTTGGAAGGATAAAGGACCTAAATTTCAATGGAAACCCAAGAACAATGGTGGATCTTTCTCTTCCCTTAACTGCAAAGTTTAAGGGGAGGCATAGGCCTCAGGGGAGGCATATGCCTCAGGGGAGGATTTTGTAGTAAACTTTGTGTATATGTTGTTTGCTAACACTCTTGTTCATAGTTTTTAGTCTGTTATGTCTCTGTTTTGTTCTTGTGTTTCTCTGAGTTTGTTTTGCAGAATGTCCTGTTCAGTTTAAGTTCATCAAGTGTGGTCCTTTGGTATATGGTCTAGTATGCTTAAAATCTTGTTTCCTCTGAAAATAAAGTGCTGAAGAGAAGAAATTGAAGTCAAATTGTTCATTCATTCATTCAAGTTACAGCTTACAGCTTACAACTTACAATCAACTTCAATGCAACTACAAGAAAAGAGCTATACTTCTTATCCTAATCTAGTTCATATCATCTATTCCAACATCTAACGGGCTGTTGGATATGCATGATTGCTCACATCTTTCACACTAGATGCTGGATATGCGTTTGTGAAAACTTGCATAACCACCCATTCCTTCTATTTCGATGGCTGGATATGCTTGACCGATACGACGAAGATGCTAAGGATCAAAATGGAAGGATGGATTGATGCAAACGATGAAGATGACGATGACCACAAATGGTGTTGAAGAAACATAAAGTTTCATTTGTGTTTCATCTATCGATTTCAACCAAAATGCATTCCATCCACCTTCCTTTAGCTCTTCCTCTATACGAAGTGTGAAGATGCACCATAGATTGGCGCAGGTAGAGCTAGCACCACCTCTCTTTCGGCACGAGGCCTTTGTGGAGGTTGAGGTGCTGGAGGTTGGGAGTAAGAAGTTATCTCAGTAGTGGGTTCCTCTGAGTCATCAGAAGAATCACTTGGATCCACTACGCTATCATCTTCAGAAGAAGGGAGAAATGGGGATGTCAAAGGACGAGGGTCAGGTGGACGTGACCAAAACTGGAGGAAATCACTGGATGATGATGATGATGGAGAAGAGTTTGGGTTTACAACCTCTGGTGTTGTGTTCATGGTTAATTTTGGTTAATTGGGTTTGTGAAGAAACTAGGGTTTGTAATGATATTTGGGGGTTTTTGATGAAGAGAAGTACGCATTGGGATGATTAAATAGACGGATGCAAGGGTTAATGCAATTCAATGCGGTTAGATGGCACAGTAATTCTAGAATCCTTCCGAAGGTATTCAAGTCTTGGGGTGGTTTCTGCCGAAGCATAATGTTTCAGCAGATTGACTATGTGTTTCTGCTGAAGCGTTAATTTGTCGTTGGTCAAGTTGAAATACACGTAGGATATGGTCAACTAAAGTTCTCATACTTTTGACTATATTCTTGGTAACGGTTACCATTCCTCTAGACGCATTTCTTCCACTTCAAACGAAACTATTCCCTCTTCAGTTCAAAATCATAACCCTAAAATCACATATCTCTCATGGCTCTTCAATTCAAGAAAGATCACAATAAAGTTGCATTTCTGGGCAAAGCAAAGGGCGATGAATTGTATGAACCAATGGTGGAGTTCCTGAAGCGGTCCAAGATTCACTTTGCCCTAACTCATTCCCCTGATGGGATTTATGAGTCGTTGGTTAAACAATTTTGGGATTCTGCTGAAAAACGAAGTGAAACAGAGATTGTTGCTTTGATTGATGAAACAGAGCACGTGGTGACAGAGGACCTGATAAGGAAAAAGCTTAATTTGGATGATGCTGATGGGGTTTATCACTTAAGTACAGAGGTGATTCTCTCTGGGCTGAGAGCCGTTGGGTATCAAGGTACAAGAACGGACATATGGTTGAAAAAGCATTTTTGCCCTATGTGGAGATTTTTGGTTCACACTCTGCTTCAGTGCATTAGCAACAAATCTGGAGCATGGGATCAATTCTCTACGCATTTGGCTTGTGGTATTGTGTGTCTATCTCAAGGGATGACTTATAATTTTTCTAAATTTATTTTTGATAATATGGTTGAAAATATAAATAGGAAACAACATAAGTTTTTAATGTACCCTAGATTCTTACAAATAATCATAGATACCTCTACCCAAGTCCAGGCCTTTAATCCCATAGGAGCTCTTTCAGCTAAACTATTTGCCTCTATGAGAACTAACTTTGAGGGGGCGCATCATCCGTTGTCAGCAGCTATGGTGCCTCATGGCAATGAGGCTGCTGATGAGGAAATTGTTGTTGATATCCCACCCTCTTCAAATGTTGCTACTAATGGCAATCCATCAGTTAATATTGATGAGGGTCCCTCTTTTACTGCTGAAGCATCTCATAGTGCCCCTGACCATTCTCCACCTGTACCATCACCCAGACCAAGTTCACCACCTGCACAGGCTTCAATTAATGATTTTGAGTCTGACCTGAACAGGATGACCACACCCAGTCCTCAAAAGGAACCTGTTGATGAAGTACCTCCACATGTTGAGCATGACCATATTTCCACTGAAAGGTCCAATGAAACTCCCATTACCACAGAGCAATCTGCTGGTGGAGCTGAGGACCTTATTACTCTTACATCTGTCTATGCTCTTGTTAACAGGTATGCAGCTGAGGTATCTAATCTCAAAAAGGAGCTTACAGAAACCAAGTCTACTCTTGGTGATAAGATTGAGGAACTGCAGAAGAAAGTTAAGAACCTAGAGGAGCGACTTGAAAAGAGTAGCAAAAGGAAGTTAGTCATTTCTTCTGATGAGGAGGATGAGGACCCTCGGCTTGCTTCTCTTAACATCTTAGCTGATGTGGTTCGGGAGATAGTTATTCCTTCTTCAGCTAATGTTGAATCATCAAAAGATAAGGCACCAATTCAGTTCACTAGGAAGAGGAGACGATCGAATTTGGATAAGGGTTCTGCTGCAGTCTCCAAGAAACCAAGTGTTGTCAACACTACATCTGCTGAGAATCAATTGGAGGACACTACATCTGAACCTTATCATCATGCAACTGTTCAAGAACCATCATGTCCCACCCCTTCAGCAGATGATCAAGTAGTATTTCATGGTGGAAGATATTTTGATTTGGATCCTGCAACTGATGTCATTAACACACCAGTTGAAGATCTCTCTCAAAATGTTTCTTCTGAAGCTCAAATTGATGATTCTCCTCCAGCTGTTATTGTTCATGAGTCTACTACTAAAGAGAAAGGTGTAATGATTGAAGATGAGCTTGGTCCAGATCTGGTATCTGAACAAGAAAGGAAAGGTCAGGAAAGCAGGTTTGCTGAGTTTGCAGATCAGAAGAAAAGTGAAGAAGTGGCTAAACACATAACAGACCATTCTACTTCTTCTTTGCCTCCTGGGAGACGAAGAGAATTGGATGCGTTAGCTATTCAGATGCCTGCTGCACAATGGGATGTTCTTATTAAGCAAACCACTGCAAATCCTACACTTGCTCAAAGTATCTTAGGTGGGGAATTTGATGGTGAAAATTTTGTGGCTCGGATGATGAAGCTTGGAGAACAAAGGAAGCAAGAAGCAGCTGCAAAAAGGAAAGCCCTAAATGCTGAAAAGAATAAGGCAAAGAGAGAGAGACCTCTTACTGAAGCTCAGAAGAAAACAGAGATGAGGATTGCGGTGAAAAATCAAAGTTCTTCGGTGCTTAACCGTGGTTTAACAATGAAGCAAGTCGTGGCTTTACCTGATGCCAAATTGTTTTACTTGTACAATATAATTATGAAGACTTCTTCTTCTGCCTTAACACCATCTTCCAGCTTGAAAAGAATTGCAGAGAATGAAATTGCACCAAAGGCCAAGAGACCCAAGTTTGTTGAGATAGTGGATAATTTTGATGATATTCCACCAAAGACACTCTCTCACATGGTTTCTTCTGAAGCAATTTCTGAAGCCACTCCTTCTTCTGACAAGGTTCCTTCTGCTGAACCATCAACTGTTTCTCCTGAAGCACCAGTTATGCCCTCATCTAACCCAAATGTGGCATCTGCTGCTACAAAAGAAAGTACTTTGGTTAAGGAAGATGACCAGGTTGCTTCTGCTGAAGCTACTACAGAAGTCACTAGCTCGACTGAAAAGATCTCATTTGCTGAACCAACCACCATTTCCTCTGAAGCACCAAATGTGCAAACTTCTGCTCCATCTGTGGGATCTACTGATACAGAAGGAGCTGGTTCGATTAAAGCAGCTATAACCACAACTGTCAAAGCTAAAAAGGCAAGAAAGGTGCTGGAAAGAATGCATGCACTTCGTGATGATGACTCACCTAAATCCACATCTACTTCTTCTAGTCCTACTACTGATGTTAATAAAGAAACCAAAGATATTCCATCTTCGGAAATGTATATGCCTGGTAGAAGGAAGAAGAGGATAGCCAAGAGAAAACTCACATCTCTCAGAAGATCTGTGAGAAAAGCAAGGTCTCATGCATCGAAAAATAATGTTCCTTTGGACCTAAAGGCTGATGACTCTACCTTTATTCAAGAAGGGTCTGCTACTGATTTTCCTGAAGGATATCAAAATGTGTTGGTCCAGTGGTCTCTGATAAATGGTGAGATGAATGTCATTCATCGATTGGACAACACCGCAATAGAGTTCACCTTTCTAAAGGAAATACTCCATTTGGTAGACAGGGCAGATATTCTTACTCTATACACTCTCGTCACCAAACATTACTGTAATACTGCACCACAAGGTTCTGGGATGTGCTTATTAGGAGATCTCCATGTCCTGCTTGACTCTCAATCTCCCAATGGTAAAGGGCATTTCATTTGGCAGAACTCACATCTATGGCAGGTTGAGTCCTGGAGATATTATCCCCTACCTCGTGTGCATGTCGTTGAGACAAAGGGTGGAATCACAGTCTGCATGCTTGCTGAAAGAATTTATCCATTGTCCAAGAGACTTATGGAAAGGATGCTGTGTCAGAAGTTGGAAATTCCTCCAGATCCAGTGGGAAATGAAAGACCAGATGCTGAACGACTGGTTGGATTGATCAAGACTCAACTTCTGCAAGCTCAAGCTGCATCTTCATAATGAACGCGGTATTCTACATTGTATTTTGTTTATTTGTTTTATTTTCTTTGTTTTGTTAATTTCTTAGTTAAAAAAAAAAAAAAAAAAAAAAAAAAAAAAACTAACTTTCTCTTGCAGGTTTGTTGTATTTTGTTGATGGTTTTTAACTCACCAGATATACCTTGTGTATGTCAAAGAGTTGGCTAGTCCAAAGGGTACAGCTTTGGTAAAGACACATCAAATCTGTTGATAGCTGTAATGGTTTGCTCAAAATCATAGGGTCTGCAACCACCCATGATTAATTGCTGAGAGTTGTATGGTCATCAATTCACCATGGTCTATTCCTTGTTGGAATCCAAGAATTGGCTAGCCCACAAGAATATGGCTTGTGGTAAAGGCAACTGAATCCATATTTGGTTATCAATTCACCAAGTCTAAGAATTGACTAGTCCTGAGCAAACGGCTACAGGTAAAGACACATCAAATCCGTTTATATAGTTGCTGATTTGCTCATAAATCAGATGGTTATCAATGTACCATAGTTTTCGGACTAAAATATCTGGCTACTCCAGTAGTGATGGCTATTGGTAAAGAGACATCAAATCCATTATTTTCAATGATTCACCTCTCCCAGGAGCTAACACCCCTGGATGTGATGAGAATAGTATGCAACTGATAAGTATTGATGTACACTCTGTCATGTGTTGCTGCAAAGACCTGGCGTTTCAAAGTTTGCTCATCAAAGAGATGAGATTATTATTGGTTCTTTGCTACTGATGTTTGAGAACAATCCTCTAAGTACTGCAGTCTATAAAGATCTATCAAGGTTAGGAAACTAGAACTTAACCAAGTCAAATTCCAGTTTAGGGGAGGATTGTTGGGAATTATGTGAAGTAGGATTTCTGCTGTCATTACTGCCGAAGGATTCTGCTGAAGTAGAAGCAAAATCTGCTGAAAAAGAGATTCTGCTGAAGTATAAAGCCGTGCCGTGTTTCTGCTGAAGAGTGGAAGCTGACTAGGATCTGCACACGCTTTATTAATTAAAGGCTAACCCATCATTATTCTTGAACTGCCCGAGGTTAGCATGGGTTTTGTTGTACTACTCAATATTATTTAATGTTTAGTCATTAAGTGCATGCTTGCATGCTTAGTCGATTGGGTTGTAAAATATTAGGGTTCCTTGTCTATAAAAGGAACCTCATAGTTTGTAATAGATAACAATTCGAAACATAGAGTTTCAGTTAATAAAAAGATCCATAGAGGATCTAAGTGTTCTTAGTTATAACAACTTGTATTTACTTTCCGCTATAGAATACGGGTTGTAGAGATTTTCTATTAGTTTGCTTATGATTACATAGGCAACACTAACGATCCACGAGTGCTCAAGATCTGTCAAGGTCTGTTTGTGTTCAACATAGAATCTCAAAAAGCTATCACTGAGAGTATGAGAAAAGAAGTAGAAAGATTGACTCTAGATAACTTAGGTTATAGAGTTGGTCTAGAAGGTGTGGAAGAGAAGCTAAAATTCTATATTAAATGTGAGTTTGAGTATGTAGAAAAGATCAATATACTAGGTGGTGAAATTGATCTTAAAGACAGAGAGATTAAAATGCTTAAAGATAAACTAGCAGAGGCAGAGAGTGTAAAACTAAAGGCACTAGATGAAAAAGAAAAACATGTTGTTAGGGTTGCTAAAACACAATATGCTTCTGATCTAGTAAATAAGCCAATAGGTCAAAAACTGTTCAAAGATGGTACTGGTCTAGGATACAATAATATGCCACCACCCTCTTTGATGAAACATGCACCACCTGCTAAAGAACTGTCATTTAGTAGTGAATTCAGTTTTAACAAACCTGTAGAAGTGATAAATAAGACTGAAACACCTAAGATAAGTTTTGATAAGTTATCTGATGCTCCCATAATTGAAGATTGGGAATCAGACTCTGAGGATGATAGAACTGAATCAACTAAGTCTGAAAAGATAGAGAAAGTTAAGAAAGTTGATTCTCAGCAAGTCAACCTTGTACCTATATTTGAAGCTAAAGTCACCAATAAAGTTGTAGAGTACAGGGAAATTCCTAGGGAACAGATGAAACAATATAAACCTAGGGGTAATCAAAGAAGCTTAAATGGTCTAATTTCTAACAGATTAGGTGATGAGTTTCAATGTGTCAAGAAAGCTTGTTATAACTGTGGTAGTTTTGAGCACTTACAGAGAAATTGTCATAAAAACAGACCACCAGTTTGGAATCATTGGAGGAGGGTAAATCATCAAAACTTTTCAAGAAAAACAAACCCTCATCCTAACAGTAACTTGATTCCTAGGGCAGTGTTAATGAGGAATGGGAAAAAAAAAATCTATTGTCACTGCTGCACCTAAATGGGTTCCAACCACTGCTAAGCAAAATGTAAACACGGCTAAGCAGAATCAAACCACTGATAAGCAAAATATCACCACTGATTCAAAAGAAGTTTTAAAAATTCCAAAGGTGATAACTGATACAGTGGTTGGAAATCATTTTTATGCTGTAAAGGCCTCAACTAGTTGGCAATGGAAGCCTAAGACCAAGGTTTTACCACATGTCAACTGTGCATCAATGGACCTAAAGAAATTTGAATATTTTGATACACAAGGCAGACCCAAGTCAGTATTGGCTTGGGTCCACAAAAGGAACTAACTTGTGTAATTTTATGTGCAGGGCAATCTTCAAACTGAGCTAAAAGATAAAGGAGTTTTTGATAGTGGTTGCTCTGGGCACATGACTTGGGATGGAAGCAATCTGGAAGATTTTGAAGCTTTTGATGGAGGATATGTGGCATTTGGCAATGATCCAAAGGGAGGAAAGATACTTGGCAGAGGCACAGTCAGAACAGGGAATTTAGACTTTGAAAAAGTCTATTTGGTACAGGGATTAAAGTACAATTTATTCAGTGTTTCTCAAATGTGTGATAAGAAAAACTGGGTACTTTTTGGGGAAACTGAGTGTGTGGTGTTGTCTCCTGAGTTTAAGATGCCTGATGAGAAGTTTATACAACTTAGGGTACCTAGGAAGGAAAATATATATTGTTTTGATCTTAAAGATGTTCTTCCTAATAGGTCCTTATGTTTGTTTGCTAAAGCATCTGTAGATGAGTCAAAATTGTGGCATAGGAGGCTAGGTCATCTCAATTACAAAACAATCAATAAACTGGTAAAAGGAAACTTAGTGAGAGGGTTACCTTCAAAGGTTTTTGAGTGTAAGGAACTGTGTGTGGCCTGTCAAAAAGGAAAACAACATAGAGCTTCTTGTAAGACCAAAACTGTAAACACCATAACACAACCACTGTTTATGCTTCATATGGACTTATTTGGACCTACCTTTGTTAGAAGCTTGAACCATAAGCAGTATTGCCTAGTTATCACTGATGATTATAGTAGATTTTCTTGGGTATACTTTTTGGCTGCTAAGAGTGAGACTAGTGAGATTCTTAAGAGTTTCATTACTAAGATAGAAAATCTAGTAAATCATAAGGTCAAAGTAATCAGATGTGATAATGGAACTGAGTTTAAGAATGATGTGATGAATCAGTTCTGTGTAGATAAAGGCATTGAAAGACAGTTTAGTGTTGCTAGAACACCACAACAGAATGGTGTAGCTGAAAGGAAAAATAGAACACTAATTGAGGCTGCTAGGACCATGTTGTCAGAGTCTAAGTTACCAACTACCTTTTGGGCTGAAGCTATAGGAATTGCATGTTATGTGCAAAACAGAAGTAAGGTAGTGAAGCCTCATAACAAGACCCCCTATGAGTTATTACATGATAGGAAGCCAATGATTGCATTCCTAAAACCTTTTGGGTGTCCTGTTACCATTTTGAATACCATAGACTACCTAGGCAAGTTTCAAGAAAAAGCAGATGATGGATACTTTTTAGGCTATTCCACTAATAGCAAAGCCTTTAGAGTATACAATAGGAGGACTAGAATTGTTGAAGAGAACTTACATGTTCAATTTAGTGAAAAGACTCCTAGTGTTGAGACCAAAGGACCAGACTGGCTGTTTAACATTGATATGCTAACCAAATCTATGAATTATGAGTCTATCATTGCAGGAACTTCCACTAATGCTGATGCAGGTACACAAAAGGATTCTGAGGCAGATACATCTTCAAAAGAAGCTGATTCTCCAAAGGAGTTCTATTTGGTTGAAAAGTGGAAAGCTGGTTCTGTTCCTTCCATCATTGATAAGCAAAGTCCCACTGATGATGAAGTACTGAAAGATGGAGGCAAAGTTGATCATCATCAAGATAAGGATGAGTTGGTGAAAGATAACTCAGTGTCGGTAGAAGAAATTGAAAAGAAGAAAAAGCAGTCTGCAAGCACTGCTAAGCCTACTGAAAGCACTGATAGGCCAACTGTAACCGCTGACAAGCCATCTTCTACCACGGATAGTTCAAGTGAAATCCCGGCTACAAGTACTGGTGATAGTACTTTCTTTGGACCATATGACACAGTATTTGGTGATGAGGAGTATCCACATGATCCTACCATGCCTGCTTTAATAGAGATTGATACTCCTACTGATGATGAAGACATGGATGATTTCTTCAATACTGATTTGTCTAATTTGGAAACTGTAATTAATGAAAGTCCAATCACCACTACCAGGATTCACAAGATTCATCCCAAGGAACAAATACTTGGAAATTTGAATACTCCAGTTCAAACAAGAAGCAGGGTAAAGAACACTGAACCCTTTCCTGAACATGGGTTCTTTGCAAGATCTCTTCACAAAAGAAACAGTCATAAAGATCTGCAAAATTGCCTGTTTGTTTGTTTTCTGTCTCAAAAGGAACCCAAAAGAGTGGAAGAAGCTTTATCTGAAGAAGGCTGGGTAGAATCAATGCAAGAGGAGCTTCTTCAGTTCAAACTTCAAGAGGTTTGGACATTGGTTGATCTTCCAAATGGAAAGAGGGCTATTGGGACTAAATGGGTGTTCCGAAACAAGAGGGATGAAAGAGGAATTGTTGTAAGAAACAAATCAAGGTTGGTTGCTCAAAGATACACACAAACTAAAGGTTTAGACTATGATGAAGTGTAGGATCGTTATTTTATTGTGTTAGATGATTCGGGTGGTCTTGGGAGATCAAAATACATGTTTTCCATTTTAGAGAGGGAAAGTAGAAAGAGAGGGTGTTCTTGCAAGAGGTTTACACAAATGAAAGGTTAGATTGAATTGAAGCACCACCCCTTCCATGGATGGAAGGGGTATTTATACTTACAAACTACACGACCTCCTATCGGCCTGTGGATCAGGGATACAGTGGGTAAAGACCCGTCCTTCCTCTATGGTGTTGCACTAAACTATTTTACGCTACTGACTAACTAATTAACTACATAATAACGTAAATAACGACAAGTCTACGAGCTAACTTATGCTAGATAATATTTGGGGTGACCGACTCTTCACTATGGAATTTTCTAATTCCTAACAATCTCCCCCTAAGGGAGGTCACCCCATGTTTTACATTTTCAATCCTAGCATTCTTTTCTTGACTTCGTTCTTGAGCTCGTAGACTTTAATTCTTCAACATCTGCATCTTTGTGCTTTAGCAGTGATTCTTCAAAGTCCGATTACATTGTACTTTCAGTGGAGGTCTTTGAACTGATCCACATCATTGATGATCTTCGAGCTTTCATTGAGATCATCAGCCACAGTAAATCTCTGGATCACCCTTTATTGTGTTGCCATCATGTGAAGTTGTGACTTTCGGACCGACATGCTCACACTTTTGAATCATGACATCTTTCCATCAGAGTAGCGGAAGCCTTACTGGTTCATGATATTTGCAGCAGCGTAGCAGAAGCATAGTATAAAAATATCAGAACCAGGTTATGTAGATATGCGCCAGTCATGATTTCTTCAATTAAGTGTGGTTGCTGTGAACATGCGGCTTTGGATTGACTCCTCAATTCTGATCAGCTGCAATCGTCGGGGTGTACCTGCATACGACAGTTAGCAATAAAACACACGAAAGTGTCTTTGATCACTTTCGTTGAATTGAGGTACACGGCCCACGGTTCCCCGTTGATCAGTACAAGTACTGCCTGTAAACAGGTAGGATTCCTAAGAATCTCCTTGACAGGGTTTCGCAGCTGTTCTAGCTGTTCTCAAACCGGAACGTCTCAAAGAAGACAACACGGAGTGAGTGAACCAGCGAATTGAGATTCACTGATTGATGAAAAATTGATTTGAAAACAATCGCGTATTGCTTGAAGAAAGAGTTTTGCAATACGACGAAGGTTTTATGAGAAAGATCAATTTTCAATCAAAAATACTTTTTATATTTGATAAGAGTACACATTCGACGTGCTAGCGAAAAGAAGAGATTCGCACATCGAACGGTTTTTCTAAAAGTATTTTTCAATCAGAGATACTTTTTGAATTTGAGATGAATACACATTCGACGTGCTAGAGAAAAGAAGGTTTGCACATCGAACGGTTTTTCCAAAAGTATTCGTCAATTCCATTCCTGGACCAAGGTTGATTCAAGATTGAATCGCCCCATCGTTTCTATCCAGTTGTCACAAGCTTGATCTTTTGCAAGATTTCACATGTCACCCACCAAGAGCTTGTTTGATGTTGGCTCTAGAAGGATTTCCATCTTCATCGTGAATATTTTTTACATATCACTCGGATGTTCTGGCAATATCACAAGGATAATGCGTAGGACTCTTAATATATACTTACTTTCCACATAGTGTGAAACAGCAAGTCATCATTAATTTTGTGTCCTAACGAGATATTGTGGATGATCTCTTGGCTCTAGACTCAATCGTGCAAATTTAGTTCCTGTGTCGGAGACTAGGGAGAGGGTCTCCTTCTTCAATATCAACAATCTCTAAGAGAGAGTCGATAGATAATGTCGGTTCCCCGTGAGAATGAAAAAGTCCTTTTAAGAGGAACTTGAGTGGTTTGGAAAGTTGAAGTGCAGTGCGTCACTGGGTCCATGACGTCTTGTCTTCAATACCAATGTTACCTTAGTAAACACCAGTAGCATATGAATTTGAACCCGGTTACTACCCTAAGGTTGAATTATTGGAGGGCTATTTCTTTTCACCCTTTTTCATATTCATTTATTTTTCATTCTTCAACCCCTTCAGTGCTTACCGAGACTTCATTACTAGAACCTTGTTGGGTTTATTCCAGTACTAGCTCTGTCTCAGTCCGCAATCTTCCCATATTCTCATTTTTCTCCTTTTTTTCAATATACCTAAGGACTCTACACTATCTAGTGAATTGTCCCTGGGTAGATCCCTCCGGTTCTGGCGGATCGTGGGAACAAATACCTAACCTAACCATCCTTATAACACCATGCATAAAGTAAATTGGTCGGTTTTTTGGTATTGTTCTTTCCTTCATGAAACCAATTGAAAAATCATTTGGAAAACCAATCAAGGTACTTGTGATACGAGATCAAAGCATTTTGTACCTTAATAGTTTTGATCATTTAGAAAACCTCCCTCTGAACATGTGCGTATGATTTATAAATTGTTTAGCATAAGGAGGCAAGAGGACTTTGAAATATTTTCTTTGATCACAATTTTCATACGAAAAAGCCATTTGATTTTCATGGTAAAATTCTCCCCCTCAATATGTGCATAGGATATTTGAAATCATTTTTATCACATAGAGGCAAGAGTTCTTTTGAAGCACATCCACGATTACAAAAGCCATTTAAGAAACCATTTGAAAACTCAATCAAGGTACATTATGTTAAAACATAAAAGCTTTTGTACCTCGATAGTTTATTTGCTCCCCCTCAATATGTGCTTCAAGATTCAAAAGTGTTTAGCACATATGAGCGAGCAGCGTGCACAATTAAATCAAAACGATTACCTTTTATCAAATTTCATTATTAAATCACAAATTCTCCCCCGATCAAAAATATCAAACCCTTTGAGATTTTGGATCCCAAGTGATTTAATTAGGTTTAGAAAAACATGGGAGAAAATGTGGCCTTGTTTAAATACTCATCTGGTTTTTGGATAAATCCTCCTCCTCAACATGTGCATTGTGTATTTGAAATCGTTTGGCACATGGAGGCAGGAGTGCCTTTGAAGGACTCAAACCAATTCCATTTAAAACAGATTTGAGATTTAAATCACGATCTCTACCCCGATCAGAAATTTCAAACCATTTGAGATTTGTGACCCCAAAAGATTTAAATCATTTAGAAAATTTTAGGGAAAGACGTGGCAAGATTTGATTTTGAAAAATGACAGATAAGGACCATTTTAAGACATTAAAGATTGTTAGTGTCAGGTATGAAAGTTTTAAGAGATCTTTTAGTAAAATAAAGACAATTTCACAATCAAACAAGAACAGAAAAAATTTCATTTTGTAAGATCTTTGAGTTTTAAAGAAAATCATACCATGACAAAACATTAAATCTTTAGATCACCACTTATTATTGTACAATCCGGACTTTTATGAAGCAATATTGTTTGAAAATAATTTATTTTAAATCACTCCCCCCCTCAATCCATGACAGTAGTCGATGATTGAGTGACTTATGTTTTGAAAAAAAATGAAGTCCGGTGATTTTCAAAATTTAGTCCAATATATTGTCAAAACAACATTTTTCCATTTTCAAAACAATTCAATTCAATTTACTAAAAAATTGTTTAAAAATGGTATCCTGCACAAAGACACGTTAGGTGGTTGAGAAGCTTCCGTTGTTGCTGTAGGGCTTGGAAGAAAACCGTCTGCAGATGCAGTGAGACTTCTTCTTACGTTGCATTTTGAATGCCAACTGAGGTCCAATTAAGCTCCGTTTCTTCAATCACTTAGAAGAAAACCATCTGCTGATGCAGTGAGACCTCTTACGTTGCATATATGCCAACTCTCCATTGAAGTCCAATTAAGCTCCGTTTCTTCATTTGTCAACCCAAGATATCGTTACCCTTTCCTTGCGGCATCCAATCATGTTCATTTGTGGGATCCGGATCGGGAACATTCTTATATACCAATATACCTGCATATGTTAGTGAACACACATACAAATATATGGTGGTCGACATCACCCAAACAACAATCGACTAATAAAAGTCAATCCAACATATCAATCAGATCATGTAAGGTATGGGAATAATGTGTTTCTCAAACTCTAATCATCTAAACCTAACAATCATATCCTAGAAACCTAGTCCTTCAACATAGGCAATTATATTTTTTTCAGATAAGCACGTAGGATAATTAAGAAAGTCCGTTAGAAGATATAAATTTGAAAACATTATCCCCCTCAATCAATGACTCAATTTGTGAAAAGTTTAAAAGTGCTGAAGTCATTGATTGAGTTTGCAGATTTAATAAAAACTCTGAAACTGATTGTTGTTAAAGCAACTCATTTTACCACCATTTTTGGAAAACAACAAATATTTTTCTGAAGAATTTTAGACGGAAAAACATTTGTGTAGGAACAGCAGTCCTTCGACATACTTTCCTCAAAGTGTATTAGGATAAGTGCATGATATTTTTGAAAATATGTTTAGTGCAGCACTTTCCTTCTTTTGAAGAGCGGGTTGCTATCAGAAATAATAGCAAGCCATGGTTTAAGCACGGGTTACAGTCTGAAGTAACTGCAAGCCATCATTTGAAGCCTGGGTTACAGTCTGAAATAACTGTAAGCCATAGTTTGTGACATGTTTTGGAAAGAAATATTTACACCTCCTGCTCGAACTTCATCTATGGTCCCGTGCCATTATTGAATGACATTTCTAAGACCGTAGATGTTATCGATACCAGAAGACATGTCTAGGAAAACATATTTTTTTTTGGTATTTTTGAAATTTTCTGATTTTTATGGGTTTTTGAAGGTTTTATATTTTTCTATTTTCTTTTGTTGGTTTTATATTTTTGTATTTGGTTTTCTGAAAAATATTTACAAAGATAGAATAGATGATATAGTTAAAGAAGATGATGATACGAGTACCGAGATAAGGATATCGAGCAGCCCCGTTGTAGAAGATAGAAGTCATCATCCTTTAAACATTCACCACCAAAGCTTCCAGGGTTCTTGAATCGAAGAAAGAAATTGAACCAACTGAAAGTGAGACTCTGGCAGCTTCCCCCCAAACCGAAAATCCTTAAGATGAGCAGATTCGAAGCTCTATTTCAAGCTTGCTTTAGCCAGGTGCACAAGTAAGCACACCATTATCAAAAATCCCGCTGCTCCATTTAAGAATAATCACCGTGATTCTTCGTTCGAGGTTATATCATCAACAAGAACAGCAACGTATCATCCCACGTATAAATAATCTTCTCAATTTTCCTTTTCAACTGACGTCTGAAGCGATCCATTCCAAAAGGTGTCAAGAGAACAATTCCCCCTAGTAGTTGAATTGATGCAGTCAGTCTCTTTGTATAATGCTCAAGAACTCTCCCGAATACACATCATGAGGGTAATGAAGAACAACTCCCCAATGTTCACATCTTTCGTCCCTGATGAATTTGTATGAAGCTCAAGAACCCGAAGTACACCAATATCCAAGAACTCTCCCGAATACACATCATGCCCGGAAGGAAAACACCTCCCCAATGTTTGTGGTAAACAATGGCTTTCTTCCCTGATGATCGTGTATGAAGCTCAAGGACCCGAAGTACACACATTCCCCAAAGAGAGAACAACCGATAACATTGAAGAAGCAGGCCGAATCACCGATTATCTCTGCGGGTGACAATCTCTGCGGATGTCAACACCGGAATAAGTGATTATATCTCTGAATCACAGATTAAGCCCTCAAGTAAAACAGCTGAGCATCCCCAATGTACACAATTCTCTCTCCCCTGATGATTGCGATAACATCGAGATCATCACACACCAATGTACCTCTTATATCTTCAGAAACATTCTCTAACATCTCTTCCCCCACATAGTTGAAATAAACACAAAACGCCATGAGTCAAACCTTGAGTTTCTCTGCGGTAATGACAATAGTCTTCCCGGGATATCTTCAATCACTTAGAAGTATTAAGCTCATCAAGATTACTCGCGTTTAGTTACGGGTCTCCTTCCCCCTTGCTAGTTTTGATACTTCAGAATCAGCAACACTTTGTAAGCCCGTATACTAGAAATTTTTTGAGAAGAACACTTGAACTCTTGTGGGAATCAACTTGCTGAAGAATATGAGCAAGTCTAATTGGGGCTTAAATTCGACATATCACTCTCCCCCAATTAGTGCTCTCCCCTAAACTGACAATCTGAATGATGAATGACCAGATTAAGAAGAAGTCTTTTGATAATCAACTGCAACTCGTCTTTTAGTCTTCTAACATGTAGCAGAAAATGTAGAATAGACTGTAGACTCGACCTTCTTCAAGATTGTCCAGTTGGGGAATAGATAGTTAACATCTTCAATTTACCAAAACAAGAACATCACCAAAAAGCATCCCAATCAACTTACATCTTGCAAATCCCCTTAACTAAAATCCCTCCCAATCAAACAAGAACAGAAAGATGTTCATCAAGGAAATCAGCAATCAGGCCGTAACGAACACACGAAATGGTAACACCAAGCAAACAATCACATCAAACAAGAACAGAAGGTTGTTCGGAATCATCATGTTGATGTGCACGTGAAGCATTAACCGGAAGCACTTTGTCAATAACCTCATATCAGCTTGTGAAGATGTCAACTAACGGCTCTTAAGAAGAAACTCCATGTGAAGATTACCCGATAAGAAGAAGCTCGGTTCTTACATGAGTTTAGAGCCGTATGACCATTTAAATTCTCAAATAATAATCAACCATGCAGTAATTTCACACTTCTTCTCCCCCTCAAGAATTGCAAACGGAGTTGCCATTCTTGATTAAATAAGTGAAAATCATCCGAATGTTCTATTCACACTTCTCTCCCGCAAAATAAGCACATGATGTCGCCATCTTCATTATAATCGAGCACGTGGAATGAGAAAAACAATCAGTGGTAGCCCGGTTCACTTGATGACTGAAGCGCATGGAAAAAGTATGAAGCATGTTGATGAGAATGGTCATAATAAGAAGATTTCTCTTCTTCAGAAGATAAAGCGCACTGAAGCGTACATTTTTCTTTTCTTTAGAGAACGAGGCTTGAACTGAAGTATTCAAATGTCATAAGAAGATTTCTCTTCTTCGGAAGATAAAGCGCACTGAAACGTACACTTTTCTTTTCTTTAGAGAACGAGGCATGAACTATTGTGTTCATACGTCTTTATGATGAAGTACGAGGCCTGAACTGATGTGAACAGACATCATAATCTCTCTCTTTTCTGCTCTCTTAGCAAAACATGCAATCATCCCCATTATCATTCTGTAGGCTCTTTGTTGTGACAACTGATGGAGAAAACCCAATATGATGAATTTGACCCTGAAGTAAACTAACCCGAACTCGTGACTTAAACTTGCACATATGTAACAAAGAGCGGTGCCGAGACTTCATGCCCATTTGAATCTCTAAGTACTCTATACTCTTCAACCAACCAACCATCAAGTATAAGACGTACATCACCTCTTGAAAATCCACAATTAAATGTGACACTGAGCACTACAACGTAACTCCTTAAAGTGATAGTTATTTTTGTGGCAAACAGAGCCCAATTTCCCCTCGTGGTAAAAGAAAAGAGACTCCCAAGAATAACTAGATTTCCAAGTCTTCGTTTTTTGATAATAAGCTCGAACAAGGATCATGAAGAATCTTCATCCATCCATCCCCGATACCTTCAGATACTAAGTACACTCGCCCGTGATAATTCACTTCAACCTCAAATAAATAATATTGAATTAACGCCGTTGTCACATCTTCTGATTAAAAGCTCAAAAACTAGCCTCCTTTGACATTTTAAGTGAACTATGATAATGGTTTTCATCCTGACCATGGTTAAAAGCATACAACCCCGTAAAACCATGTAATAACCAAACTGCCATGACGAATATCCAAACACGCATCCAATTTATGAAGTACACCCTTTTATCCCTTCTTCGAAACAGAACTCGTAACACCAACATCAGAAGACCCCGAGATACACTTTCCTTTCTCCAAGATGGTTCCATCATTACGGGATTTTACAATTCTATAGTTTAAACCGAGAAATAGTTTCTTTCGCGGGATTTTACAAAACCAAGAATAAACCGTAAGATAGATCCGGAAATGCACTTTACTATTACCAGGATGTTTTCATTGTCACGGGATTTTACAAGTCTATGATTTAAACCGAGAAATAGGTTCTTTCGTGGGATTTTACAAAATCAAGACAAAACCGTAAACAATGTCAGCTTGAAGGTGTTATGACAACTTTGGTTTCAGTGAATATCTGTTTTAGGGGAACACTCAGCGGTTCATCAACGGTTCAAACTCCAACATCATCAACATCATCACCCATCCAATAAACACATTGGTAAACACATCTTCCACATATTCTGTCGGCTATTGCAGTGATAACTTAGAGAAGTAAACCCGATATGCCAAACTTGATCATGTAGTGAAATTCCCCAGATTTGTTACTTAAACTTGTACTAATCCTTGTGAAGAAGAAACGGTGTACCCAATGTACAAAACCTCTTGACATTCTCAACTGAGTGAGACACCGAAGTGATAGTTACATTGTGGGTTAAGCGAGAAAGAATCACAAACGTAATTAAATACCCAAGTCTTTATCACACTCTATTAATGCCCAAACAAGTCATCTTCGCGGAAGGGTAGAAAGAAAGAAGACGAAATAAGTAAACATGCCCGGAAAACCCTCACTTCACATCCAAATAAGAACTACCGTCCAAACAACCCCTCAGTCAACCTTAATCAATTCAAGCCAAGCCGTGACATAATAATCATCGTGAAAATGTATATACCAAAGTCTCAACCCTCATACCATAACAACAAAACTCATCAAATAGCAAGTCTTACATTATCCAATTTCACATTTTTGTCAATTCACATAAAATGCACACATAAGCCTATGATAATTGCAAAACCATCCAACCCTTATTCAATTCCAAGCTTCATGGCCCAATTTTCAAACGAACTTGTATATCAATCACTTATACTCCCATTATGATAAAATAGAAATTGTAAGACAATCTCCAAAATTTATATCAACCTCCAAACGTAAAACGTGATTATTCCATTCAAATTCCAAAGCCCAAGTGAGGTCACCACCTTCAATAATTCATTTCACCAATATTAAGCTCAAGTCGTGATCTTATGTATCTTTCCGTGAAACTTTATGAGACCAAAAATACTACTCTTTACGCCAATATATCAAAAGTGTATCCAAAATTTTTGTTAGATAAAAAAATTCGGATGACCAATTTTATGAGGATATATGTGCGTATGAGAAGATCAACATTAACTCACTGAAATATATTATCACCAGCCCACTTCATGTCCATTTCAATCCTTAATACACAGCCCATTCCATTTTCCATATTGTTCGGCCCAACAAAAATTCAAATAACCACACGGGCCATTATGATATTCACGTAGAATCTGATTTAAGCCCAACTTACTCCAAATCCAGTCAAACCCTAATTTTTCGGTGTATATAACTTCACTTATCCCACTTAACTTTGCCCTAAACTTTCTCACACCAACCCTAATTTCTCTCATAAGTCGCCTCCTTCTCTTCTGTATGCAGCACAAAAAAAATCATCTTTCATAATTAAATCTTCATCTCAAATCTCATTCATAATAGCAGTCATATAAATCCTTCGCTAGAGATTTAACACAACGAACTCAGAAAAAGGAAAAAGCCACAGGGATGGCATGAGTGTTTAGTGACTGCCATGAGATCAACCGAATGGTTCCAGGGTAGGTTTTAATTTTTATTTCATTCGTCTTCTCCCTTTTTTTGACCGAACATAAAGGAGAATGAACCTATTAAAGGTTTTGTTCTACCTTCAATTTATTCGGATATTCTCATGGTTACATGGATCTATGATGTGATAGGTTCGAGTGTACAACATATGTAATGATTTGTACGAACACTTGAATGAAACTGAGATAAAAAAACTTTTTCATTTGATTTTTGATTTGAACCTTTGTCTGCTTATTATCTTTTAACCGAATCTCTTAAAGGCCAAGAAATGAATTAGTAATTGTGTAGAATGAATAAAAAAAGAAGTAACATTCTTGTTATCTACCTTTTCTTAAAGATTCGTACATATTTTTGAAGTAAGTACTTCAAATAGAGATCGATGATGTATTAGATGATTTTCGTACTCAAAGACCTTCGAGTCTTGTACTTACTTTGAGTAACACGAAAAACATAGACTGAGATCATGTATTTATTTGAGTCGAGTCTTGATCTAGGTATGGAGATGGTGAAGAGTTAGGATAGATAGAGGGTTGATGTTGGATTCAGATGTGATATGGGTCGACTGATGATGTTTAATGATAACTGAAGTCGTTCATGAGTTTTGGTATTTGGTATTTGTTGTGTGTTCGTGGTCTTCTTTCATTCTTCTTCTTCATTTCTTTCAAGTTGCAACAGTCAA
Source organism: Chrysanthemum seticuspe (assembly GCA_019973895.1). Taxonomy (NCBI): domain Eukaryota; kingdom Viridiplantae; phylum Streptophyta; class Magnoliopsida; order Asterales; family Asteraceae; genus Chrysanthemum; species Chrysanthemum seticuspe. The sequence goes on from BPTQ01000004.1 coordinate 245,049,962, forward strand.
AGGGTCACAACGACAAGTCACTAGACCAAGTCGCTACGACTAAGTCGCTAGACCAAGTCGCTACGACCAAGTCGCTACGACCAAGTCGCTACGACTAAGTCGCTAGCCAAGTTGCTAAGCCAACTCGCTAAGCTAACTCGCTACGACTTGTTAAATAACAAGTCGCTAGTTTTTTTTTTTTTTTTTTTTTTTTTTTTTTTTTTTTTTTTTTTTTTTAAGTCGCTATGCTCAAAAGCAAGTCGCTATGTTTAAGCACAAGTCGCTACTGCAATACAGTGAATCTGGACATCTTTAAAGGACAACTCGCTAGCAAGAATATATGAGTTTTCCGACCACTTTTCCGACCAGCTTATTAGAAACTAAGAAAACTGCATAAAACTGCTTCTTTTGACTGTTTGACCAAGAAAAGTTACCAAATTGACCACATTGACAATAAAGTTTATGACCCATGTAAAGAACTGTATCTCAAAAGATGAATATTGAAGAGTTTCATAAAGAGCTGTTTGGACAAAAGATGTTTGGACAAGACACATGATAGGTTACCACATGACAGTTTTGACCAAAAGAGATATCCAAAAGCATGTTACAAACAGATTCTCACAAGAATAGGAACAAGAAAATTATTCCGACCATAACAGATAGTAACAAAACAGTTAGCAACATGAACCAAAACAAACCATAAACAACAACCATGGTACGAACCACACAAATCAATACAACACAAAAAACCTTGGCTCTTGATACCAATTGTAGGATCGTTATTTTATTGTGTTAGATGATTCGGGTGGTCTTGGGAGATCAAAATACATGTTTTCCATTTTAGAGAGAGAAAGTAGAAAGAGAGGGTATTCTTGCTAGAGGTTTACACAAATGAAAGGTTAGATTGAATTGAAGCACCACCCCTTCCATGGATGGAAGGGGTATTTATACTTACAAACTACACGACCTCCTATCGGCCTGTGGATCAGGGATACAGTGGGTAAAGACCCGTCCTTCCTCCACGGTGTTGCACTAAACTATTTTACGCTACTGACTAACTAATTAACTACATAATAACGTAAATAACGACAAGTCTACGAGCTAACTTATGCTAGATAATATTTGGGGTGACCGACTCTTCACTATGGAATTTTCTAATTCCTAACATGAAGTGTTTGCACCAGTTGCAAGGATAGAGGCTATCAGATTATTTTTGGCTTATGCTTCATTCAAGAATTTTGTTGTGTATCAGATGGATGTTAAAAGTGCATTTTTATATGGCACTATTGATGAGGAGGTTTATGTTTGTCAACCTCCTGGTTTTGAAGATCCTGATCATCCTGATAAGGTTTACAGGGTGAGAAAGGCTATGTATGGACTGCATCAAGCTCCTAGGGCATGGTATGAATGCCTGTTTAAATGTGGGGCAGGTTAAATATGGGGCAGGTTAAATGTGGTTGGAGAGTTAATGAGTTTCTTGGGCTTTGGATTATATTTGTTCTAGAAGTTGACCGTATTGACTTACCTGTTTAAACCACGGATAGTTCTTTTGGAACCACTTCTGGCATAATCTAACCACTGACAACTATAACCTACTTTTATGTGTTGGTTTTGTGTTTTTGACTTGCAGATATGAAGGATGTGTGTGCTTAAGGAGCTGCTATGTTAGCTGTTTGTGTTAGTTAATGTTTAAAAAAAAAATGTGTGTAATCCTTCATATTTTTGTGAGATATTACCTATTTTAACACAGACTTACTTGCTCTATCTCTTGGATATTTGGAAGAGTGAACATCTGTATCCACTGATGGTATGTTACAACCGCGGATAGCAGTTCTGGAACCGCGGATAGTTTGGTGCTTAGATTTGGATATTACAGGGGTTGTTTGGTAACATTGGCAAACCTATATCTCTCTCCCCAAATCCCGGACGGATCATTTATTTGATTCTCAAACCACTTCCAATTGGCGCTCAACTTTAACCCTAATCACTTTTTTTGATTTATTCACAAAACCCACTTCATATCTATCATTAATCACAATGGCTGAAAAGTATTCCACTTCCCATAACCTAGTTGCAGTACTCACTAAGGATGCTCGATCTGAAGGGTTTCATCAAATGATTGATTTCCTAGGTCACAGTCCCATTCACTATGCTTTAACAGTTGAACCTACCATTCTTAAAGCCTACATACATCAGTTCTGGAGGAATGCTAAACTTGAAGAGGTTGATGGCGTGGAGGTGTTTAGTACTGTTGTGGATGAGAATGCTATTTCTGTTTCTGAGGAGATCATTAGAGAAGTTTTAAGGCTTGATGATGTTAATGGTGTTGATAATCTTATAGATGTTGAGATTGTTGCTGGTTTAGAGAGATTAGGATATACACATAGAGGTGAAAAGGTACAATTTTTTAAGAGTTTGTTTTCACAAAAATGGAAGTTTTTGATTCACACTTTGTTGATGTGTATGAGTAACAAGACCACAGGCTTTAATGACTTTCCTTCAAAAATTGCTAGTGTTATTATTTGTTTTTCTGATGGAAGGAAGTTTAACTGGTCTAGGATGATATATGAGGGGTTAGTACAAAACATTAGGAAGAAGGGTAAATACTATTTGTATCCTAGGTTTGTTCAACTGATTGTGGAACATCAAATCGAGGAACCTGTTGAACATACTCGAGCGTATGAAGTACATCATATGCTTCCTAAGGTTTTTGCACATATGAGGAATCAACCACAGAATGTAATAATTAGAGATGTTCCTTTATTTCCTCACATGATTACTTTGCCTACTGATTCTGAGTTTGATGAAGGTCTTGCATCATGGACTAGGAGAACACAGGGCACTAAGCTTCCTCAGGCTAGTGTTAGTGGTGTTGTTAATGAGGCTATCACATGGAGTGGAGGTGACATGATTGGAAGGGCTTCCACTACTGATTCATGCTTGGATGCTGGTCAGGATAGTGGAAACATAAATAAGACCCAACCATTGGTAACTCCTAATGTGGAGAGTTCTTTGGAACTTAACACAGGTGGAGGAATCCCTAGCCAACTGGCTGTTACAGGGTGCATAGATGATCGGTCTGGTGCTATGTCTTCTATATCCAAGGATTCACCTCTCGGAGCAGTTAACACAGCTCGAAGTGATGAGGATAGATTGGAACCTGACATTGAATTGACGGTTAATGTGTTTATACATGATGACTTTTCCAATGAACCACCTCTCGGACCAGTTCACACAGGTCGAAGTGGGGAGGATATTCTTGAACGTTTAAATGAATTGACGGCTAAGTGTGCCAAAATGGAGAATACAATTTCAGGTCTACAGGAGTTAACTGTGTTTCAGGGTAAGGATATTCGGAGATTGAAGCATAGAGTATTGGTTTTGGAGAAAGTGAAAAGACCTGGGGTTGCTGTTTTGAAAGCTATGCGCAGAAAGAAAAAGAAGGTGGACTCCTCTTCCGCTCTGAATGTGAAGGATGTATCCAAACAGGGGAGGAGTGATGGCATGAATTCAGGGGAGGCTGTGGATGTATCTGTTGGTGTATCTCTGGAAGAAGATGTTGATAGTGGAGATCAAGATTTTTTGGTTTCTGATAAAGATGGGAATGAGGTTGTTCTTGAAAAATTGAAGAATGTTGAAGTAGTGCAGAACACAACAACTGATAGTATACCTGAAACCATGGTTAGTACTCTTGTAACCACTGATGCAGTTTCAGACTTGGCTATTGTTCCTACTACTGTCATACCCACTGCTATCATAACCACTTCCACTGTTGTCACAACTCTTTCTATATTACCACCTAAGCCTAAAGAAGTAGAGAAAGAAGCTGCAAGTACATTGATTAATCTGAGCAAAACATCATCTATTTCTACACCTATCATTGCACCTGTTTTATCTGTTCAGTCTACTGCAACCAAACCCAGAGTTAAAAGTTTGGTTATTGGTGAACCTTTGAAAAAGAAAGTGGTTCAATCTGATGTTGGAAAAGGTAAAGAGGTAGTGCTGAAGTTTAAAAATAAAGCAGAACAAGAAGCTTATGATGAAGAGTATGGAAGAAACTTGTTGGCTGAAGAACAAGCAGCTTTGGATAAAAGAAAGAAAGAAGAGGAGGAAGCTAGTGAGAGATGGTTAGCTACATGGTATGAATCACAAAACTATCTTGAAGCCTCTGAATTAATAAGTGATGAGTATACTGCACAAGAATGGGCTTTATTTGATGATGAGGAAAAAGCTAGACTTTTGGGTATATTGGCAAGGAAGGTTAGTAAAGAAAAGAAGCAAGTTGTAAGAAAGAAACCTCCTACTACTGCTCAGATGAGGAATGTATTGATGAAGATTATTAAGAATTCAGGCATATATGTTTCTGATAATCTCAGTAGGTGTTCATTTGAAAGAATTTTTGAGATTTATGAGAGATGTATGAGAATTAATCATGATGATTTATGTCCAATGAATTCAAAAAAGGAGGAAGAGTGGATTAAAAAGGATGATGAATGGATTCAAAGTAAAAGAAAAAGAAAATATGAGGTTCAGGAGACATCTGATTCTAAAAGATTGAAAGTTGTTGAAGATGAAAATCAAATTATTTCTTATGAGTTTAAGCTTATAATTGGAAGTGAAGGTGTTTGGAAAATTCAAAGACTCAACAATGAAGTTTCTGAGTATAATAAATTTTCACAAATGCTTCAGTATTTTGATAGAGATGATTTGATGAATTTTTGGATACTTTACAAGAACAAGTTTGGTGAAGTACATCCAAATGATTATCATGAGAGGTTGGTTTATCATTATTTGAAGATTCTGTTTGAACCTACTCATGATGAACCTGAATGACAAGGACTCTATGATGGTCAAGTTACTAGATGGTTTTTATATCAAACTTGTGGAGTTCATGTTTTAACTGTTTCTGGAAAGGTTATTCATATGCTTGTAGAAGGTGATTATCCTCAACTGAATAAGCATTCAGATGTTGAAGCCTGGTTGTATCAAGATGTTAGTACCCTATGAAGGTCAAGCTTACAAATTATTACTGAAGTATGAGAACATTCTTAAGGCTTGTAAGTGTTTGGCTACATCCTCCAATTCAGATGTTTTGAGCTTAAAGAAAACTTGAGAATTCTGTTGGAATGTATCAAGTTTAGGGGAGGATTGTTGGGTTTTAGGTTCCTTGGATCAAGAATTACTCTAAGTACTGGAACTACGGACAGGTTGGATATAACCACGGACAGAAGAGTGTAACCACGGATGAAGAAAACCGCGGCTAGTAGTATTGTGTAACCACTGATAATATATTGTAACCGCTGCTAGTCTTGTTTAGTCGGTTAATTTATTGTATTAGATAAATATGGAAAATATATTTATCTTGTAGGTTACGTATTGTATATTGTATAGGACTCCTTAGCCTATAAAAGGAGATCCTAGGTTAGGTTAGATGTACGTATGTTTTATATCTAAGGTCGATACACTTCAAGGTTGCAAAACCCTAATACTGTAAGAGTATTCGTATTAATAAATAATATTGAGGTGTTGAATGTTTATTATTCTTCTTCTTAAGATTAAGTATTAAATTCCGCGTAATACTTAATAAGTTCTTTGTTCAAGTCAGTTTCTATATTAGATCGTTTGCTCAACTGGGATCAACACTTGTTAACACTTTTTTCTTTTCTTTTATGCATTTTTACTTTTAAAAAAAAATCAGAAACAATAAAAATATAAAATAAAATCTATTAGCAATATTTTGAGTTAATTACATAAATCGTCCTTGTGGTTTGGTCAAAATTACGGATCTTGTCCTTATACTTTTTTTTCAGTGCGTTTCGTCCCTGTGGTTTACAAATCTTACGGATCTTGTCCCTGATCCGACCTGGTCCCAAAAAAAGGACCTCCCTTGCAAATACTCTCTAACGTGAGGGACTAACATCATATTTTGGTTTTAAAGATCGGAGTTAATTACATAAATCGTCCTTGTGGTTTGGAAAAAGTTACGCATCTTGTCCCTGTAGTTTATTATAATATTTTTTTTAAAAAAAAAAACTGTTTTTTCTTTTAAAAAAATTAATTTTATTAAAAAAATTAAAATTAAATTAAAAAAAAAAAACAAAAAAAAAAACTTTTTTTTAATTTTATTATAAAACGGATGAAGGCGTATAAAAAAATGTTTTTATACGGTTTTCTCTATTTTTACGTTTCATTTGTTTTTATACGGTTTCGTTCGTTTTTGTATGAAAATGTATGAAAACATTTTTGTACAAAAATGTACGTTTTTGTACAAAAATGTACGTTTTTGTATGAAAATGTATGAAAACATTTTTTCATAAAAAAAGGAACGAAACCGTACATTTTTGTACATTTCGTTCGTTTTTGTATGAAAATGTATGAAACATTTTTGTACAAAAATGTACGTTTTTGTACAAAAATGTACGTTTTTGTATGAAAATGTATGAAAACATTTTTTCATACAAAAAGGAACGAAACCGTACATTTTTGTACATTTCGTTCGTTTTTGTATGAAAAAATGTTTTCATACATTTTCATACAAAAACGTACATTTTTGTACATTTCGTTTGTTTTTGTATGAAAAAATGTTTTCATACATTTTCATACAAAAACGTACATTTTTGTACAAAAATGTTTTCAGACATTTTCATACAAAAACGAACGAAACCGTATAAAAACAAATGAAACGTAAAAATAGAGAAAACCGTAAAAAAACGTTTTTTTATACGCCTTCATCCGTTTTATAATAAAAGTAAAAAAAGTTTTTTTTTGTTTTTTTTTTTATTTTTTTTTTAATTTTTTTTAATAAAATTAATTTTTTAAAAAGAAAAAACGGTTTTTTTTTTAAAAAAAAATATTATAATAAACCACAGGGATAAGATGCGTAACTTTTTCCAAACAACAAGGACGATTTATGTAATTAACTCCAATCGTTAAAACCAAAATATGATGTTAGTCCCTCACGTTAGAGAGAATTTGCAAGGGAGGTCCTTTTTTTGGCACCGGGTCGGATCAGGGACAAGATCCGTAAGATTTGTAAACCACAGGGACGAAACGCACTAAAAAAAAGTATATGGACAAGATCTGTAATTTTGACCAAACCATAAGGACGATTTATGTAATTAACTCCTATATTTTTGTTATAACCATGCATACTTTGGTTAAATGTACAATAGTTTCAATATTTGAGCAAATTTGAGAAAAGGAAATGATTTACTCTGTTAATTCGATGATTATACTCGTATTATTTTGTCGATAAGATTCTTTTGTACATAATTAAATTAAGTCAACCCAATTAGCCTTTTAAGTCTTCTCTTAAAAGAGTGAGTTTGTTACTAGTCATTATCGGGTCAAAGTAAATTAAGAAGAAAAGTGAACATAGACATAAGAAAGGATTCTCATATAGAAATATTTTCTTCAATTTCGATTAAATTTAACATCTCAAATTTCTCTATTGTAGTAATATTTTTTGGCTCAGATAAGTAATATTAACTGGTTAGTATTTTTCAGAATAGCCTTTTTGTATATGAAAAAAAGCGTTTGAAAACATGATATAACGATTTTGCGTAAGATCGCATTATGTTTACATAATTGCATGTTTACCTTAGTCACTTAAAAGAAAACAATGATGGTTCGTTATCCTCACCAGATAATTTCTATGAAGTTTTTAGGGTCAAGATTTGTGTTAAAGGCGAATTAATGGACGAAAAGGAAAGAAAGTGAAAAGGTTTACTCCCACATTGTGTTCTTGAGTTTTACTTAAGTAGAAAAAGAAACTGAAATGGAAGTAAAGTTAGTATGATTTGTGTGATTTTGAAAGTAAAGTGTTTCCTTCCAAAAGTGGGAGGAAAATATTTACTCCCACTTTACTTCCCTTTTCTTTAATGAAAAAACTTGAGAACACAATGTAAGAGAAAATATTGGTGGCGTAAAAGTATGATTAATTTTTGTGATTATATTTATATGACAATAATTTATTAATTTGTAAACAATCAAGTCTAACAAAATATTGCCACATATATTCATACATACATTTTGTCATAGCTTCAAGTCTTTTAGTTACTTCTTTTAAAATTTAATTAGGGCATTCACTACAGTAATTTTAACTACATTAAATAGAAAAAAGGTCAAAGTTGAATGTTTAATTTTTCAACAATAGTCAAATGTGAGAGAAAGAGAATGTTGAAAAATAAAATAATTAAGGAAATGTTAAAAATTAAATAATTAAACTTGATGGCCATTATAGTGATGAATTTTTTGAAAGTGAAAATATTGAAGCTTGTTCTACAAACTTAATAGCTATTAAAGAAAAAAAAGAAATAATATATACAATATGAGCCTTTTTTTTTTTTTTTTTTTTTTTTTTTTTTTTTTTTTTTAAAAAAAACATATAACATAGCTATTGTAATTTTATTTATCTATTCTCTCTATCTTTAAACCGATCCCCTTTCTCTCTTAACCTAACACCTATAGCCGCCACTATAACTGCCGCCGTATGCCGAAATAGCCAAACTACAAGGACGATTTTTGTTATTTACTCTAATACCTACTACTAAACCATCATATACTAATCCAAAAGATATCACGGCACATTATATTCAGTTATTTTGTTTCCATTGGCTTTCATAGTTTCATCTTTCATAGATTTGTATATTAAGGCAATAACAAAAATTACTTTTAACCTCATGTTATTAGAAAGAAAATGAAGATTAGTCTTATTTTTCATATTACTATCAAAATTCACAAATGAAGAGCATCCTCATATAAGTAGATTGGCCTAGGATTCACGTGATCTGACACAAATTAGTACGTGCAATAAAAGTCTCACGTTATTTTAAGAAAACGCAACAATAAAAGCACATCAACGAAATTGTTCGCTCACAAAATTTGTTCACTGGATACAAATTACCACCAGTTACATCACGTGTAATAGAGTATATATGTCTTCGCTACTAGGCACGAGCTTTACTTTACCACAATTTTTATTTGAGCCTTACAATGAAAAGAACATGCAAAAATATCGATCCATCTAAAATTTGCTACACAAAACCGTTATCTCTAAGCTTCGAAACAAGGATAAAATAACACGCAAAAATATTGATCTAATTGGAATTTGCCGAAGACTATACACCGCTGCCGCTAGGCGCGGGTACTCGTCTAGTTTTATATAAATACTCTTTCTAGTGTTGTTTCATGTTCTATAACTAATATATAAACTTCAATAATCTATAAACTTATTTATGCTACATATAATAGATGCAACTCTTTTCCTTCATTAAATAACTTATCTTTAAATTTGAGGAATATTAGTTAATATGTAATATGTACAAATGATTAATGCTATATATAATACATTTAACAATAATTCATTTGACAAAATTACACGGTTGGTCCCTGTGGTTTGCCTATATTGCAAGTTTAGTCCCTAAGTCATTTTAATTACACCACTCATACCTAATTTTGAAACTAATAACCCTCATGATCCCTATTTTGGATGGGTGTTATCTTTTTCCGTTAAGTCTTATTATTGGAGGGGTACTTTGGTCTTTTTCATTCTATTCACTTAATCTTAACCCTTTTATTTAATAGCCCCACACTCTCTCTCACCTTTTTATCCTATTGATTTCAATATCATCTCCATCTTCATCTTCCTACCACTTAACAAGACAAAGTACAAGTGAAAACCCCAAATCTGACAATTAAAAAGTCAAAACCAATGCAAAAAGCTTATATCAAATACATAAGTTTTTTCGTACCATCATATATGGGTCCATCAAATCTTTTCATTTCATTTTATCACATACTATGGGTCCATCACATACTATGTTTGTGTGGTGTTTTGGACGGCAACAGCAACACAAAAAAAAAAAGGGAAGAAACAATTGATTTTTTTTTTTGGTTCTTAACGTCAATAAAGGAAAAAAATAGAAAATATTATCTTTTTTTGAAACTAAGCTAGAAGGACTAGATTATTGTGGTACAATCGACTATGGATCGTCCGACGTGGTCAGAAGATCTGTTGATTACGTCGAGGGATTTTTAGGTGGTGGGTGGTTGTTGCGGTACAATAGATCTAAGATGACTATTTTAAGGTTGGGGGATTTTTGGGTTTTTTCTAAATAGAAGAAATTTGTTGATGGGTTAGTGGGTGGGTGGGTGGGTGTTAGGCCAGTGGTCAGGTGGCCGTCGATTATGGTTGGCAGCGGTGGACGAACGTGGTTGGTCGTCAGCTACGGTGGTGATTTGTAAGCGACGGTGGTGTCCGGGTTCGAGTAAGATGGGGGTTTTGTTGTTAGCATAGGCCGGTGGTTTGTTGTTCGGTGGTGGCTGGTGGTGGCCGGTGGTGGCCAATGGCGGTTGAGGTGTGATGTTGAAGATGATGATAATAGTTGTTGATGTGGTTTTATATGATGTGGTTTTATATGGATTTTCTGTACGTATGAAAATTGTGGATTTAAGTGTATGTATAAACAAAAGAGATAGAAGATGAATATTTGTTTTTGTATAAATTAATATTATAATATTTAGGTAGTGGGTAGTTGGGGGCGGGTATTATAAAGGGTGTGGAAGAATATGAGCTGAAAAGACCCAAATGCCCTCACAATTTAAACACTTAACGGTCAAACTAACGGGACATCCAAATTAGGGACTAAAAGAGTGCAACGTTTCAAAAATAGGTATCTGTGGGGTAATTAAAATGACTTAGGGACTAAACTTGCAATATGGGCAAACCACAGGGACCAACCGTGTAATTTTGTCAATTCATTTACATATCATAATTATAAATAAAGATCCTTTCAAGTTGTTATACACAACTTGAGTTAAGTTGGACAATTACTAGCCATTGATCAAAATCTAATGGCTAATAATTTATACACTATTTTGATTTGGCCATTGGATTTTGATCAATGTTAGTGATTATCCAACTTAACTCAAGTTGTATATAATAACTTAAGATGATCTTTATCCCTATCTTATAATGCACAAAGGCATTTTAAAGCATTAAATTGTTTATGGATTACTTAAAATTCAGCAATACAAAAAAATAAGCATAAAGTACAAGCATTTTAAACAAAATCTATACAACATATAAAACACTACAAGTTAAAATGCATACTTTACAACAATTTAATGCATAAGCACATCAATTCAATACACATAATTAATGTCTTTCTTAAAAAATCTCTCATTCAAAAATACAACTTTATTAACACATGGTATAATTATTTAAAGCACGAATACAACTAAAAAAAATACTGTGCTACACATACAATTAATACAATATTTAAATCACCCTTCATTAAAATATACAATTATTTTACCACAATGTACAATCTAATAAAACTACTATGCCAAACACTTAAAAATAAAGCGATCAGTCCAATTCCAAAACTTTGGCTACCCACAGTGATCGGTCTACCAGTCGGGTCGCCCATGCGCGAATTAGGGATGTGAGCATATAAGTAGGTATTATGTTTATTAACTGGAATTATGTTTTGTGTTGGTTGTGCTGGTCATTCCATCAAGAGACGAATTTTGTTGCAACAACAATTTTTTTTTTAAATGAGAGGAACTTGCATTACAACTTAAAACATTTGAATTAGTCGTAAATAAGAAACGGGACAAATACCAGGTACTTATAAGACAATCATATAAATATAACTCAAACGTACAACTCCTATCCATCACTTTAAACTTTTGATACTGTTAACATTTATTTTGAGGTACCCGCCGCTACAATGCACGTGTACCCTACTAGTAATTATTTAAAGCATTCATTAATGTAAGTTTAATGTCAAATTTTTGTTTGGTTATGGACATTAAAATTTATTTAAAATTTAGTTTTTTTAGCTCAAAAGTACACATTTTTAAATGTTTAAAGTATTAAAGTCCACGCTTCTTTAGTGTATGAACAAATGTTGCATGAATAATATCTGTACATTTACAAACATGGACAAAATAGTTAAATGTTCACATAAAAAAGTGTGAAAAAAAAATTCTAAAGTGTATAAGTGTGAAAAAATAAAATAAATATTCACACCAACAACTGTGTAGAAAACATATGACCCTTAAAACACTCTCCACGTCCATAAGTGTCTAAAAATCATATGACCACTAAAAAGTTCTTCTCACCAACAAGTGTGTAAAAATCATCGAAAATACTTTCTATTTGTCTTTATCTTTTTTTTCACAAATCTACATATCATGAAAGCGTGATTTCTTTTAGATAGTGTGATTGATTGTTACTACACATTGATAAGTGTGTAAGTTTTTTCACACGCCTATAACCATGGATAAAATCATGTTTATACACATTTGTAATTATGTTTATTTTTACAATATCTTAAAGTGTGTAATAAGACGTGTAAAAATAATGTAGAATTTGACTATTTATCGTAATTCTCACTCGCTTTGAGTTGCCAAAATAGAATTGTACTAATTTTAGTGAACTGAGTATGGTATGGAAACTTTCCTTTTATGGAAACTTATCATGAGAAGCATCATGAATTCATGGGGGACCAAGTTACATGGGAAACATTATTGATCTAGCTTGGACCATTGACTTAATTACTTGACCAGATGACTTTCGGAAAGAAGACTCCAAGATTTGAGGACTTATACGGGTGAAATACCACTAAAATTTATATTGTATCAGTAATATCACTCAACAATTTTTTTTGCTGTATATACAGATCTGTTACTGATTAACTGACCATGTGTCTTATGCATTCATATGTGCTCTCATAATCTTTATTTCGACCATCTTGTTAAATACGGAGCATATCTTTAGGCATGAGGTTTAAAAATGAGAATTGTTTTCACTTTCTTCTGGATATTCTATATATATATATATATTATAGACGAGTCAATACGGGTGTCGTTTTGCGGCCAATAAACATATTAAAAAAAAAAAAAAAAAAAAACTTTAGAAATACCACCTTAAACTATGCAGCATATGCCAAAATCACCTTAAATTTTTTACTATTTACCACTTTTTTTATATAACAAAATTTATTTGGCAAACATCTAACAAACACTTGGCGTTTTCTTGAATAAAAATATACCGAAAATGTCTTTCGATAACAAACAAAAATAGCTCAATATTGATATACTTTTGACATGCATGCAATTTTCAAAATAAAACAAAAAAAAAGGGAAACCAAACACGCGTATATAAAACAAAAACAAACCCGCCCCTGCAGTAGAGCGCAGGCTATGACCATCTCATTTGAAATAAATAATTGCATTACGTTATAGGAAACAAATTTTACCTGAAGTACATATGTTTAAGAAAAGTAAAAACAAAAATTAAACTGGAAAAATCTTTGTAGGGCTAATATTTCAATTAGGACTGGTCCACATCATTTCGGCCCAGATAGGCATAATCCATAAGTTAAGGGCCCAAAAGAAAACCCTATCCAAAAAGCGCAAGAAGGTTTGAGAATTTGTGATAGAAACGAGAAATAGTTTTCGTGCGTTGCAACGAATGCAAAAATAAGAAGACTAGCGAGAAGAAAATTTGAAATGAGAAGAATGAGAAGTAGTTAGAGTCACATATTTCAAATGAGGGTGAGAAATTTAAAGGGAGATACATGTATGTTTGTAGATGCATCTGAAATGTGCGGTTGTGGTTTCTTCTCACCATTCTCATTTTAATTTTATTTCTCATTTGATCCTTACTCATGCAAAAATATTTGTTTTGTAGCTATGAATTCTCATTTAAATAAAGTATAATACAAAAAAATAAAAATAAATAAGATAATAAAATAATGACATTTGATTCTAAAATATATACATTCTAAAAAACATTAATATAATAAAAACATAACTTTATTCGACTCGTAACAAAACCGTACCGACGGTCGACTTTTTTCGACTGGTACTAACGGTCGGCTAAGTCGACTTGTAACACAACCGTACCAACGGTCGACTTTAGGGACTGGTACCAATAGTCAACTTTAGTCGACTGGTAACAAAGCCGTACGAACAATCGATTAACAAACAAACAATAAAACAACTATAATTTTTTTTCTTTTCTTTTTTTATAACGGAATAATAAAACATATTCGTAATTGAAAAGTTAAGCAAACCTAAAAATACAATTGTTTATGATGTTTAAAGCTACCCCTCTTCTTCTACTTGTGATCCAATTAACCAGCCCCAAAACAACAGATACAATTGTTTATATCGTCCCTTTTTATGCATAACACCGACCCACCAAGTGTAACCTTCTTGCTTGCTTGCTTCTCGATATCTTAATACGGGCAAACTCCAAGAGACGAGATATGTTCCCCATTTAATTAAAATATCAGTTTTAATAATTGAGAGGGTTAGGGTTTGACGGGGTGGTTTAGAGGAGGCAGCTCAACTTAGCCACCTAGATCTGAGGATCGAACCTGCTCTGATACCATGTTAAACAATGATAAAACCCGTGGGTATAAATTTATTATCGACCATTATTTATAATGGTAAAACCCTAGATGCCTTAAACCCACAACCGGGCTTGGGCCTATTTATTCTCTAATATGTTAGTTATATTATATTATGGCCGATGTATTATGGCCTCATGTATTTTGTATAGGGCTAAAGCCTAAGTTACTTTAGGGTTTACACCCTATTTGTGTATGCCTCGTATTGATTGGAATGACAGAAAAACACATTGCCACTTACATGGTATCAGTCCCTAGTAAATTCTAGGATCCTAAAACCTTACCTTCTTTCACCTTACATTGTTAAGATTTAGGTCGACCGTTGGTTTCTTAAATAACCAGTCGACATCATTGTTTTTGGTTAAACACACGATCGTTGGTTTCATAAATAACCAGTCATCTTGCTTTATATTTGCTTTACTGTTGATTGTTGGTGTTGTCGTGATCATCAGTCCACGTTTCTTGTGATCTTTCTCTTCCTGAATTGGTGTTTCTTATTTAATATCTACAACCTAAACCTCACCTGTTACTGTTTCATATATTTTCTACATCACTAATAAACCGAACCCTAAACCTTTACGATGACAGGCGATGCTGCACAACCCATCATCTTGTTGTCGGATAAGCTTTCGACGATCAACAGTATCACCTCTCTTGTACTTGTCCTTTTGGATGTGGATGAGATGAACTACCCATCATGGACGTATCTTTTTCAGAATTTATGTCGCAGTTACAACCTCATAGACCATCTTGTTGATGCCTCCCCGAATGAAGCTTCTACCAGCGCCAAGCCTCCCCCGACTGTTGAATGGCTCACCATTGATTCTATCATTCTAACATGGATCTTTACTACTTTATCCAAAGCCCTCCGACAACGACTTGTCATTGAAAATCCTAAAACGGCAAAAGAAGCTTGGGACATTCTTGCCTTGATTGTTAATGACAACAAGTGGTCGCATTCCATTGCCTTGAAGTTGGAGTTGCGTTCTATGAAGTTTGGAGATTTGAGCATCGATGCTTACTTTCGTAAGATCGAGTCCATTGCAACCGTGTTATCAAGTCTTGGGGTCTCCTATTAACAACGATGATGTGGTTAACATAGCTCTTGACGGGTTACCAGATACATATCAACATGTCGCCGACATTATTATTCATCGTGAACCCTTCCCGGATCTCAAAACCGTTCGTTCCATGCTCACAACGGCGGATATGCGTTTGTAGTCCTGAGCTCAGGCTACATATGTCAACTCTACCTCGTCTTCGTGTTGGGTTCAGTAAATACCTAAACCCCTTAATCTAGGATTTGAATAGAAAATAACCTAAGTGCTTAGACCGTTAAACACTAACAGGTCACTGAGTGCATAGTCTCTCAGTGAGCCATCTTCAGGACGCTCAGTAAGAGACATAGAAGAAGTCTCTCCACTCAGTAAGGCGGAACTTAAAGGGTGAAGACTGAGTCAAGAAGAAGATTGTGGATTCAGTAAGTGATGACAATAACTAACTGAATCCCTCAAACTCCTCACCAACTACAAACACTGAAGACTGAAGACTATGAAGACTGAAGAATGGGCGGGACAAAACAGTTATGCTTGAAGCGATAAAGACGGAGTGCTTATCTTCAAGAAGTCAACTTTCCCTGAAAGGCTCAGCATCAGTACTGACAAGTAGAAAGTGGCTTGGTCCCTTTACCTAATATAGTCTTTGTAAACAGAGACAAAATACATCAGTATTTTGTCTTCTACAAATTGTCAGTTTGTCACTTAGGAAAGAGTTAAAACTCATACTTGTACAAATAGCATAAGAGATGGAGTGAAAGTTTAAGCTTGTGAATTGTAAAAACACACATACACGCAAGCCATCTTTCACTCCTCCAAATACAACTTAATCCCTGAGATAGATCAGTGGGTACTTGTAGTTGTGCTCAGACTTAGCCTGAGCTTAGTGAGGAGTTACAACACTTTGTCATTTCAATCCCTAGTACTGTTCTGCAGGTACTAGGGTAACGTATTCTTTTGATTCATTTCTAATAAGAATATGATGTTGAAAATTACTCTTAGTGTTTTACTTATATCTTTTCAGTCATTGATTCACTATTAACTTGTTTTACATACTTAACTGTTTTTTAGAAGATAGTGAATAGGGAACAACAAGTGGTATCATAGAAAGGCTGATTATAAAACTGTTTTTAAGCCGCTCTAAACGTTTTTAAATCAGGATCCTAAAATGGCTGAAATTGATGTACCCCAACTAGTCGATAAAAAGGGTGGAGCTTACTCAGCTGTTGCCCCTAGACTTGAAGTTGGTAAATTCAACAAATGAAAAAAGCGTATGCTTTGCTGTTTGATTGGGATGGAACCTTATTATATCAAGTATATAAATGAAGGTCCATTTATCCCAAAGACTGCTGAAGGTTTGCCTAAACCTGAAGCTCAGTGGACTCAAGATGAGAGGAGAGTGGTCAACCAGGACCAAAGACTCAAAAGTATCATCATATCATGTCTTCCTGATGATATTATGGAGTCAATTATAAGCTGTAGTACAGCTAAACAAACCTGGGATGACCTAGTTCATAGTCATGAAGGCCCATCTGATACCAAGGAAAACAAGATTATGGACCTGAAACTTGAGTATAACACCTTCAGGGCTAAGGACTCAGAAACTCTGTCTCAAACTTACACCCGGTACAAAACTCTTTTAAATGAACTATCTAATGATGGTGTTAAGTTGTCCAAACATGAAATCAATGTTGGTTTTGTCAATAGTCTCCCTGATAAGTGGTTGAATTTCTCTCAGGGACTTAGGAATGCTAATCATATCCAGAATCTTGAACTTCCTGAAATTTATGGGAAATTTGTCTATGAGGAAAACCTCATTAACAGACGATACCCTGACTTAAAGAAGTCTCAGGAAGTCAAGAAGTCCCTGACCACCACTTCAACACCTATATCAACACCTTTCTTTTCTAACAATGTGGTTCAAGATTTCCAAGAAAATTCAGATGATGAACCTGATGAGACATCAAGTGAGGAGTACTTAAATGACCTGAACGTTGAATTTCAGGAAATGGCACTCCTTGCTAACTCTCGAAGGTTTATAAAAAGAAACAAAGGTTTTTCAACTGCTAAAGCAACTGAAGACACTGAATGCTTTAAGTGTCATAAAAGAGGTCATTTTGCAAAAGACTGTTTTTCAAAAACATTTTCTGAACCCTCTTACAAACCATCAGGGTCTAATCAGTCTTCAGGCTTTAGCAAATTTCAACCAAAAATCTATCAGTCTCATCAAAATTTTCAAAACAAATCTGAATGAAACAAAACTGTGGATTTTGAAGCTAAATACAAGAAAGCCAAAGCTAAGCTAGCATTGCTTGAGGCCACACCCTCAGAAACAACACACAATGTTAAATCTGTGCAGGGTGAAAACAAAGGTCTTGTTTCTGAAGTCTTCGATTGGGATGAAGAGCCTGTCTCATTTGATGACGAAATGGTGCAAGTCAGTGCACTGATGGCTCTCTCCGAAGAGGACAAGCTGGCTGTGGGAAAAAATCATGCCAGAAATGGAGAATGGGTCAACATTACAATGAAGAAGGTAAATATTTTACTTTCTATGGATGATGACTCTGATTGGCAGTCCTATATGAACTATATCAATGTTGATCTTAAGTTTGTAGAAGAGCAACGATTAAATCTTTTTTCAAAATATAACAAGCTAAGTTTTGAACTAAACAAGTGTAGGGATGAACTACTACTTTTGAAACAAAATAAGCTTGAGGCTATCACCTTGCAAATTCAAAACACTGAATTAGTTAAAAGAAATCAGGCTCTTCAAGATGAACTTAAGAAAGAAAAGGATATCATTGTTAGTTGGACTGCTAAGAATCCAAGAGTCTTTGATGTTGTGGGAGCCCCCAGTAGCAAAAAGAGAGTCATAGGTGAAGATCATCTCCCTGACTCTCACGACAAAGACCAGTCTCACAAACCATTTGTGTCTGGTGGCATGATTACCAATGTGTTAACTATTCCCAAGCCTAGTGATTGGATTGATCGGGTTAATCATGATAGTAAGCTTCCTAATTTCGATTCAGGAAGAATTATAAAGCCTGAGAGTCAAGCTCTTAAGAGCATGCTTGGACTCCCTGATGTGCCCAGTAGTACTGAACACATTGAGTCTGAAGCAGAGTCTAATGCAACACTTCCACCCCTGAAACCTCTTCAGGGTGCTTCACCAAGCTCTGAGCTTACTCCAATGCAATTCAATCCTCATTCACCAAAGGAAAGGTCTAGACTTGGTAGAACCATCCTGAAAAGACCAACAAAACCAATTCAACTAGAATCTACTCCCACTGAGACTTCCACATCCTGTGTCCCCACTGAAGCTGACCAAATTCAGCAACTGACTGAACTTGTGAGGAAGCTAACTGATAAGATAAAATCCATCGAAAAAGTCCCTGAATCAATCAAGGAAACAAAGTCAGCTTCCTCTAGTTCCTCAAAGTCAAAAGCCACCACCAAACCAAAGCAGAAGTGTGATCTATGCCACTATACCAGTCATACAACTGATAACTGTTATAGAATCCTTTTTTGTATGATCTGCAAAAAGGAGGATCACAGAACTTCTGATCACTTACAATACGTAAGTTCTCTCAGTAAAGCAAACTATACCAAAGTTGGTAATCAGTATGCTTCAACATCAAAATCTGCTCAAAAGTTTAGAGCTAAACCCTTTCCTCCTTACCCACACTGTGGCTTTAATGATCATCATCCTGATGATTGTCTCATGAACACATGCTGTGATATTTGTGGAAATCCAGCTCATGAGACATCCCAGCATGACAGTGTCATTCAAGCAAGGAGAAGTTCCAAGCAACCCAGAATCACTGAGTCATCCTCAGTCTCAAAATGCAAAACCTTTGGTAGTACAATGCACTCAACCACTGACCATGAGTCAATTGCCAAATTTAAATAGACCTTTAAGCCCAAGCCCACTAGTATGTGGGTCAGTAAGAGAAACTAATCCACTTTACTACTTGTGCAGAGACACGCCAAGGATCCTATCTGGCATCTAGATAGTGGATGCTCAAGAAGCATGACTGGTGTTAAGGAGTATCTGCACAAGTATGTAATGGAACCAGGACCCAAGGTAGTATTTGGTGATAACTCATCATGTCCCACTGAAGGTTATGGTTCAGTATACTGTAATGGAATAGTTTTCTCTAGAATAGCTTATGTCAATGGTCTAAAATACAATCTCATCAGTGTCAGTCAACTCTGTGATGCAAAGTACATTGTGCAATTCAATGACAAACAAGGTACCATTTTCAATGCCAACAAAGAAGTTGTTTTGATAGCTCCTAGAAGGGATGATGTTTATGTCTTAGACATGTCAACACTCTCTCAAGATGGAACCTATCTCTTTGCCAAAGCCACTGAAACTGTCAACTGGCTGTGGCATAAGAGACTCTCTCACTTAAACTTCAAAAATATCAACTACTTGGCAAAACAAAACAAGGTCCTTGGTTTACCATCACTGGTTTTTGCAAAAGACAAACCATGCTCAGCCTGTGAAAAAGGCAAACATCAAAGAGCATCCTTCAAAACTAAACAAAATTTCTTAATCAAAAGCTGCCTTCACCTCCTGCATATGGATCTCTTTGGACCAGTCAGTCCTAGATCAATCCAGCATGAGAAGTATACTCTTGTCATTGTTGATGAGTTTTCAAGATATACTTGGGTATACTTTCTTTCCAAAAAGAGTCAGGCAACTGACACTATAATGTCATTCATCAAGAACATTAAAAACCAGAATGACATTACTGTTAAACAAATCAGAACTGACAATGGTACTGAGTTCAGAAATGAAGAGCTTGAGAATTTCTGTGATGAAAAGGGAATCTCCCAAAAATTTTCATCTCCTTACACCCCTGAACAAAATGGGGTAGCTGAAAGGAAAAACAGAACTCTCATTAAAGCAGCTAGAACTATGTTGAATGGCTCAGCTCTTTCAAAACATTTCTGGACTGAAGCTATCAAAACAGCCTGTTACACTCAAAACAGGTCAATCATTGTCAAAAGACATAACAAAACCCCATATGAGATATTCAAAGGTAGACTTCCTGATATCAGCTACTTTCATGTGTTTGGATGTCCTGTGTTTATTCATAACCACAAGGATCATCTAGGCAAGTTTGATGCTAAAGCTGATGATGGATACTTTCTAGGTTACTCACTGATCTCCAAAGCCTTTAGGGTATTTAACACAAGGAGACAACAAGTTGAGGAAACCTTTCATGTTACCTTTGATGAGTGTTCAGAAAGCATCAGGTTCACCAACACCTAAGTGGAGGAAATAGGAATTGATAACTCATCAAGATATCCTCCTGATGAGTATAACACTGAAATCAATTCCTCATACCAAGCTGATGCTGACATCTCATATTATGTCTTGCCTCACAACCTTTCACAACCAACTATCAGTGAATTCATTGATAATCAATCAGTCCCTGCTGGGATAGGTAACACTGAACCAAATGTTTAGGAACCTGTGATTCATGAACCCCAACCTGAACAAGACATCTCAACAGATGTTCTTAATGATTCTGTGGCTCCTGCACTTGAACTCACTCCTGAGTTTCCAGTAACCTCTTCAAGCTCAGATCCTAGACCACAGTGTAAGTGGACAAAATCTCAGGATATTGAACTTGTAAACAACATTGGTGAACCCACTGAAGGCATGCTCACTAGAAGCATGGCTCCTAATTTAACTGCAGCTTCAGCCAATGAATGCCTATATGCTAATTTCCTATCAGATATAGAACCTAAGAGTGTCACTGAGGCTCTAAAACATCCTAGCTGGGTTCAGGCTATGCAAGAAGAACTTCAACAGTTTGATAAAAACAAGTTCATGACCTTGATCAAATGTCCTCAGGATGTCATAGTTATAGGAATGAAGTGGGTTTTCAGGAACAAAACTGATGAAAACGGCACTGTCATTAAAAACAAAGCCAGACTTGTAGCCAAAGGTTATAGTCAACAAGAAGGCATTGACTATGATGAGACATTTGCTCCTGTTGCAAGAATGGAAGCCTTCAGGATCTTCCTTGCATTTGCTACCTACATGAACTTCAAAGTTTACCAGATGGATGTAAAAAGTTCATTCTTGAATGGTGAACTCAAGGAAGATGTGTATGTTCAACAACCTCCTGGCTTTGAGAGTAGTGAATTTCCTGACTATGTATGCAAGCTTGATAAAGCCCTTTATAGACTGAAACAAGCTCCCAAAGCATGGTATGAAACTCTCTCAGCCTTCCTGATTCAAAACAAGTTTGTCAGAGGAAAGATAGACAACACATTGTTTATCTATAGGACAAAACAAGATATGATACTAGTCCAAGTATATGTTGATGACATCATCTTTGGCTCAACAAACTACACTCTTTGCAAACAGTTTGAAAAACTGATGACAAAGAAGTTTGAAATGAGCATGATGGGTGAACTCACATACTTCCTTGGACTACAAATCAGGTAGACTAATAAAGGGATCTCCATCAGTCAAGAGAGATACACCAGAAATCTCTTGAAGAAATATGAGATATCTGACTGTGCCTCAGTGAAGACACCAATGGTCCCTCCTAACAACCTTGGATCTGATCTCACTGGCAAGTCAGTCAATCAAACCCATTTCAGAGGGATTGTTGGCTCACTAATGTATCTTACTGCTTCCAGACCAGACATACAATTCTCAGTCTGTCTAATAGCAAGATATCAGTCCAATCCCAAAGAATCCCACCTCACTGCAGCCAAAAGAATACTCAGGTGCCTGAAGGGAACCCCAAACCTTGGACTCTATTATCCAAAGTGCTCAGGGTTTGATCTCAAAGGGTACTCTGACTCTGATTATGCTGGTTGCAACATCGACAGAAAAAGTACCTCAGGGTCCTGTCAATTTTTTAGAGGAAAACTGGTTTGTTGGAGTACTAAAAAGCAACAATCAGTGGCTATGTCTTCAACCGAAGCTGAGTATGTTGCTGCTGCAAGATGCTGTGCCAATGTATTATGGATGAAAATTCAACTCAGTGACTATGACATCCACTACAAAATGGTACCCATCTTCTGTGATAACACTAGTGCCATTGCTATCTCCAACAACCATGTCCTTCATCAAAGAACCAAACACATTGATATCAAATATCATTTTATCAGGGGCCACATAATGAAAGGAGACATAGAGCTTCATTTCATTCCCACTGAATATCAACTTGCTGATATCTTCACGAAACCCTTAGATGAACCTACCTTCAGGAGACTAAAAGCTGAATTGGGAATGCTAGACATTGAAAGTCAGCAACCTGAAAACCAATCCCAATCTCAGTGAGTTTTCACTGAAATGGTTCATCCTCCCTGAACAAATCCCAATTCCATCCTCTCATTGAATGAGTAAGACTCATTCAGGGACCCTGACTCTAGATATTGAGCATTGAATGAGTAACTAAATGCATCTAAGTATTAGTTACTTAAATGTCCTAGGTTGGAAGTCACACCAATTAAATATAGGAATATATGCCTTTGTATCTTACTGTCAGGGGTCCCTAATACTTACCTCATCCCACTTGGCATTAAATGCCTCCTCTCACATAAAATATGTTAGGATTTAGTAAATCCAGTTATTAAAGTGTCGGTCACCTCAAGTATATGTAATCGTTAGAAAGCTCGTAGTCGTAGTTATTTAATGTTAAGTAGTATTTAGTTAAGTAACACCGTGGAGGACGGACGGGTCTTTACCCACTATATTCCTGATCCACAGCCCGTAGGTGGCGTTTTATGTAAGACTATAAATACCCTCTACCTTCCAAGGTAGAGGGTTGGAGCTCATAATAACACTTTTACTTTCTCTCACTAAGTTCCCAAACCTCTAACTCTTTCTCTCTCTAAAACCTTATATTATACGCCTATTTTGATCATGGTTTGATGTGTTTGTGAAATCCAATATGTTACAAATGGTATTAGAGCCATGGTTTGATCATCTCTCTTACATATCCTTGGATTTCTAGTGGTTTTATATGGTTTTTGGGTTTGAAAAAGTTTAGTGGTTTTTGCATCATTTGAATCATTTCTTGTGTTAAAGTTTGAATTTTGAATGTACTTTTGTGTTTAGAATCATTGTAAGTGCTTGGGTTTTGAGTTGGAAAGCTTGAATCAATATGGTTAGGCTTGTTTTGGATTGAAAAGGTTTGTTTTTAAGTTTTTCTACCTAGCGACTTGGTTCTCGGATAAATATTCTTCGTAGCGACTTGCTTCGTTATTTGGTAGCGACTTGTAGTTGAAGTGGTAGCGATTTGAGTCCTAGCGACTTGTCTATTGAGACAAGACGACAAACAGTACAAAGTAGTGGAGACACCACTTCGGCTAGCGACTTGGTTGACGTAGCGACTTGTCTTTATTATTTCTAGCGACTTGTTTTTGTTGTTACTAGCGAGTTACTCTTTAGCGACTTGACATTTTAGCGACTTGTTCTTGAGCGAGTTATCTACTTAGCGAGTTGTTCTTTAGCGACTTGTCAGCTTAGCGATTTGCTGTTTTAGCGACTTGGTTCATAGCGACTTGTGTCCGACTTGATTCACAGCGACTTGAGCCTTTAGCGAGTTGCCACTTAGCGACTTGGTGTCTTAGCGACTTGTCTTCAAGGGTTATAGTAACTTGGTTGATTTTGTTTCTAATACGGTTTTCTCTTGATTCAGTAAAATCCCGTGAAAGAATCTATTTCCCGGTTTAATCATAGAGTTATAAAATCCCGTGATATCTGAAAACATGTCTACCAACGTGCCCACAATCATTTCTTCTGTTGCTGAGGACGTTCAAGCAGCTGGATCAGACACTCGTCCACCTATGCTTGACATAACTGACTATGACTCATGGGCTCAACGAATTAGGTTGTACTGTTTGGGAAAAGAAAATGGAGTCAACATTCTCAAGTCAATTGATGAAGGACCGTATCAAGTTGAGACAACCAGAGACATACTCGATACTGCTGCTGATGGCACGATGATATTAGGACTGGACAGACCTAAAATGTATGATGAACTGACTGATAAGGAGAAAAAGAGATACGATGCAGACATCAGGGCATCTAACATCATACTTCAGGGTTTACCTAAGGACATTTACAAGCTGATCAATCACAACACTGAAGCTAAGGCAGTTTGGGACAATGTCAAGATGCTTCTCTCAGGTTCTAAACTAACCAAGGAAGACAGAGAATCACAACTGTATGATGAATTTGAGTATTTTAAGATGAAACCAAAAGAAAGTGTCTATGAATATTACGTGAGATTCCACAAGCTTGTAAATGACATGAGGAACATCAAAATGACCATGCCAAATATTCAGTTGAACTCAAAGTTTGTGAACAACATGAATCCCGAATGACACAAATTTGTCACCTCTGTGAAGCTAACCAAAGGATTAAAGAACACCAAATATGAGCAACTGTATGCCTTCCTTCTTCAGAATGAGAGACATGCCATGTTTGAACGAATGATTCTTGAACAGTTCAAATCTAAACAGGGAGAAACAAGTTCGTCAAATGATTCAACAGCCTTTTACACCAATGTTGGAATTACCACCAAAGCATCTCAAGTCATACCCACGGGTAATGGTAATTACAAGCTCATTCCTGATCCAGCATATAAGCCTCCAGACTCAAACACACTCATGGAAAACTTCATCAATCAGCTGTCTCTCATGGTTAGTCAAAATATGAATTCCACTCCACACACAACCAATAACCTCAGAACAGCATCCAATCCATACAATCAGGCTACTGTCAGAGATGGTAAGGTAGTGGTGCAGAATGTGCGAGGAAGACGGTATGAACAAGGGATGATTGGAGCTGGTTATGGTAATACTAGAGTAGGTGGAGGATACGTGGCTAATCATAACCGTGGAAGAAATGCCAATCAAGGGCAAGCAAAGCCAATCAAATGCTACAACTGTGGTGGTGAGGGACATATTGCGAGGAACTGCACATCTCCAAAACGTCCACAGAATGCAGAATACTTCAGAGACAAGATGTTGCTTGTGCAAGCTCAGGATAATGGAGCAGCTTTAGATGAAGAGGAGTTGTTGTTTCTTGCAGAATGGAATGCTAAGACATATGATGCTGATGTGGATGAGCAGCCAATTCAGAAAATAGGTCACAATCATCAAAATGCCTTTCAATTTGCAGACTGTGATGCATTTGACTCTGATGTCGATGATGAACCTACTGCCCAGACAATCTTCATGGCTAGCATCTCACCTATGGTCTCCCCAAAGGTCTCATCACCACAACAGGCTGGTCCATCCAAAGAATCAATCATCTCAGAGGTATTAAAACTATACGATGAGATGGATGAGCAAAAGATACATAACGAAGTACAATCTCTTGAAACTTATGAAACATATATTAATAATGAGGGTAATAGTAATATTGTCCCATATGATCAATATGTGACACAAAGTGAAAGTGAGATTGTACCAAGTGATGTATCCTCTGCAGTCAATGATAACTATGTTTTTGATGAATACACTGCATGTGCCCCTGATGATTCTGTTATCTCTGAACTCAATGCCTATAAAGAACAAGTTGCTATTTATGAACAACGAGCTAAATTTGAGTTAACTACCCGTGAGCAGGAAATGGATGACCAAATGCGTACAATTATTAGAAAAAGTAATTTTAGAGAAGAAGTGTTAAAACAAGAGTTAAACTCCTTACAAGAAAAGCTTTCTAAAACTGTTAAGCAAAAGCAAGAGCTTCAAGATAATGTTAAAGTGCTTAAACAAGAATTTAATGATAAGGAATCAAAACTTTTGAATGAATTTTCCAATCTAAAAACTTTGAAAAACAAGCTTGAAAATAAGTTGTACGTACAAGGGAATACCATTCAGACTGCTCACATGGTCACTAAGCATATAGTCTTAAGTGATAAGCACAGTATTCCCATTGTAAAGGAACCCAATCCTGAGTATGGTAAGAAAGCAAAAGCTGCTCAAAATGTAATTTATGATGGCAATGAGATTCTTAAACCTAGACATAAACCCAGTTGTGTTGAGTGCACAGAGGAAGATATTCAATTAGAAGATGCCTCTAGGAAGAAAATAGATGAGAAGTTAAATGATCCTGAGTGTAAAAAACAGAACTTAACAGTCAAACCCCATGATTACAAAAAGGAAAATTAGATTTCTTTGAACAAGTTTAAGCCTCAAAATCTGTTAACGCCCGAACAAGTGTTCTGGAATAAGGATTTAGATAAGCAAAAAGCAGATAATATTGTTGTGAAAAACATCCCCATTAGGAAAATGCCTCCAGCTACTGTGTATCCTCCTAATACACCAATGCATTTAGTTCCTAGAACTATTTCCACTAATAGTAAGACCTTAATCAGCCTGTATGTAGTTTACCAACTATTTGTTGATTTTGAGAAAACGTGTAAAATGAGAATCACACCTACTGGGATAACTGAAGGGGAAAGGGGTTTTGAGCAAACTAAAGAACCCATTTTAACTGAGGTCATGCCTTTCTTTAAACAATTAAAAGGTCAATTTGAAAGTCTTCAAAAGGGGATAAATTCAGATATTAAAGAAATGGAAAAGGAATTTGATGCAATGATTGTTGAAGTCAATGATTATGAACGGGAACTCAAATATAATGAAATTGAAAGGAAGAATTTGCATATCCTAAATGAGAACTTAGTATTAAGTTGTGTGGCTCAAGATGTGTTTTATACTGTTACTAAGCATTCTATTACTGCTTCTCAATTTCATGAATTAACTGTTGCTTTGAAAGTCTCCCATGATCGTGTCATTGAGCTTGAAAACAAAAACTCAGAACTAAATGAGAAAATTGATCAGGATGATCACGATAATTTGGTAAAACACCTTTCTAAGCTAGAAGTTGAACATTTTGATTTGCAACTAAAATATCAACATCTCAAGGAAAATATCAAAACCTCAAACATCAAGACATCCTTAAATGTTCCAGAGTTTGATGCACTTTTTGAAATAAACAAACGTGACGAACAGATTCAAGCTCATTGTAACACGATCAGAAAGTTTAAAGCCCAAATTTCATAATTAAAGGGTGAAAAGAACAACATGACTGGCTCCCAAATGCCTCCTCCTTTAGATTCTCAGTGTTCTCAAACTTTTCATCTTCAAAACTTGGTTAATGTTTTACAAAAGAAAAATGAGAGTTTTCTAGAAGAAAATGAAAAAGTTAAACGACACTTTAAAGAGTTATACGATTTAATGAAAGTCACTCGTGACAAGAACAACGAAAAAATAACGTCTTTACAAAAGGAAATTGAGAATCTGAAGAGTCGGGAAAAAGGGAAAATGCCACTTGTTTTAATGAGAATATTGCATCAAAGTCATCTGCAGACTGAAAATATACTGTGACTGTTAAATACATTCCTCCTCATCTGAGAAATAACGAACTTGTGTTTCATAACTATTTCGCTCACCTTAAGGATAGTCTAGAATGTCTCCGTGAGATTGTAGAAGAGGATTTCATAAATAAGCCACTTGATAGAGAAATTAGGTTTGCTTGTATTCAGGCCAAACGATCTCAGGAGCTGTTAGAATGTTTAATAGCAACATGTCCTAAATCCTTAGGTGCGAAAGATAAAGCTATGATGCCTTGTTGTATGCCTAGTTGCAAGTATGCAACTCATTCTATGCCCAATATTAAGAAAGTGAACTCTAAAGTGCCTTCAAGTAGTTCTGATCCATGCACGTCTAGTTCAGGAATGCAAAAAGTAGCCCAATCAACTAATGTTCCCATAATTCCCTCTACAGGAGTAATCAGTGACATAAAAGCAAGCAGGTCAAAGCCTCCAGGCAATACAAAGCAAGATAGGACCTCGCAAGCTAAGAATGTGCATTGGAAGAGAATAGAAGACCACCCTAGGAGCATTAAGTTTGAGTTGAATAAAACGAATCGTGTTGATTCTAGTATTAGCTATAAGCGTACTGTAATTAATTTGAATTTTGCTACTATCTGCAAACCATGTAATGATGACTGTTTGATTTCTGTTACTGATCATGAATGTGGTGTGAATGTTTTGCCTAATGCTGTTAAATGCCCAGTTAAAATTGTTAATGTCAAAAATCAAGCTAAGAAGGCTAAAAGGCAAAGGCGAAAGAAAGTTAGAAAACATTGGAAACCCACAGAAAGAAAATTTAGTAATATTGGTTATCAATGGATACCTACTGACCGTAAGCTTAATCTTAATGAGTTTTGCCCTAAATTTGCTAAGTCAATGCCCATTAGAAAATGGATGCCTACTGGTAGAACTATTCCTTTAATAAGTGAACATACTTTGAATAGGTCAAATATGGACACTAGCACTGCATCTATTCCTGATGATTCCATTGTCTCTACTTCCGATGTGGGTGTTCCAATCACTGTTACTAACCAAGTGGAACCCATTCTTGCATGGGGATCCCAATTATCCAGTTATCCATTCTTGTCTGTGTTCAACTGCAGATCGTTCAAATCGTTCTGTGGTATATGGACTCAGGCTGTTCCAAGCATATGACTGGAGATCGCTCGCGGCTCATGAACTTCGTGAGTAAATTCATCAGGACTGTTAGATTCGGGAACGACCATTTTGGAGCAATTATGGGTTATGGAGACTATGTTGTTGGCAATAGTGTAATCTCCAGGGTATATTATGTTGAAGGTCTTGGTCATAACTTGTGACAATCCGTACTTTCAGGTCATTTCTCGACACCGTTCACGTTTCATTATTTCAACATTTTAGTAAACTTGGTTTACTTGTTTCAAATTCGCGTAACCTGGGAGGTTTAGCGGCGAATTCATGATCATGACATTCACGTACATTTCATATGGACTATGAGTAGTTTACATTTCATTGACATCATGTGCATTTCATTAGTTCATGCACGACATTTCATTTCACTCTTCAACGCATAATTTTTATGTTTAAAAATCTTTATCGCGTGAGTTTTATTTTAACATTTAAACCGTTACTTTCAAAAATGATCCCGAGGTATTTTTAAACTTACATTTAGTTTATAAAAACTATGTTTTTAGTTTTCCTAGTGTTTCACATTCAATTGGTATTTTAAATCGTTAACGTTTAATTATTACGTCGTGTTTCTTAAAATCTTACGATAATTATTTTATCACCCGAGTTTCACGAGGAAAGTATTTTTACAATTTTTATCAACTCATTATATTGTATTTTGATCTAATAAAACTCTCATTTACTTTTACTTACACTTTTCTTTCACAATTCATTACATTTTGTATCAAATTACACAACAAATATACTAGTTACATTTGAAAAAAAATAAAATAAAAGGGAGACAACCCTCCCCCAAAAACCGGCCAAGGGGGGAGGGAAGTCTTAATTGTGGTATGGTTTTACTTATTTCTTGTCTACTCATAATTCAACTCTATTACTAAGTCTTACACTCAAAGATTTTTCACATACTTCACATATTCATAAGGTGTAAAAATATTTTCTCTCCTCTTTTGTTCACTAAGAACCGGCCATCAACAAGCTCACAATCCTCTCTTTTATAAAAATGTGGAATACTTATACACTTCATACACTTTTTA
>BPTQ01000004.1:245080950-245091907 GCA_019973895.1 Chrysanthemum seticuspe
AGTTTTATACCCAGGGATTGGTACAGTACTACTTGCACGGAGTCAATGGACTTTTATGTAACGATTTTTGCAGTTGTTATTACAACCACTCTTTAGTATCCAAATACATTTACAAAATATGCTGATGTGTTCATATCTTATACGTACTGTTAGGTCAGTGCATTTTTATTACAATGTTAACGGAATTCGGGTACTGGGGCTTTGATCTGACAAGTTAATACATACGGGGAGGTGTCTCACAAACGGTCTGTTGAGACATTACTTTAGTTTACTTTACGTAGGCAAATGGACCAACCCTAAGTGGTTGGGCCTACCTCCGCAGTGGGAGCTATCTAGATAGGTGAGTAGGAGCGAAGTTACTAATTGCCAAGTACCAAGTCCTTTACCCCTGAAAGTTTAACCGTATACACCATTGAATTCGTTACATTACTTAAATTGTATGAACCATAGCATGTTTCTTTTTACATCACGTTACATAAGAGGGGGCACCCAAACTTTTATTAATTTTAAGTCATTTTTGATTGGTCAAGACGTCAAAAGAGTATTTTTCGTCGACGAGTAATATTTTCAAAAACTCGTAAATGGTATAAATAACATACGTAGTGCATGCATAGCATTACATTGCAACTCATGACATATCATATCATTGATAATAGGTCCCGGTTGACGCATCATTATAAACCTCAGTGTACTCACTATTGCCGTTATTTCCGGTTTATCCAAGTGAGTTTTCATAGCCCCGTTGTACACTTTTAATTATTTTCAAACCCACGGGGGAGAATACATTGCACTACATTTTTCTTTGTACGATACCAAGTATGTTAAATTCATTACATTGCTTAAGTTACCACATATGCCAATTTGAAAGTCCCCATTTCCTGAACCATGAACCGTTAATCATTGAAGCGAGGATGAGTGGATAGATCTATCGAGGGTGACGCCTCCATCCGGGTTGGTGAATCCCAACCAGGTAAACGGATGCATTTCATTTGATTTCATTACAGAGTTGTCTGGCAAACACTCTGTGGAGGGGCATACATAATTGAACAGTCTAGTTTCGGGGTCATGGGCTTAAGGCAATTGTAACATTATTTTTACGTGACTGGATTGTCATGCATATTCTATACTTGTGTAGTCGTATAAAACATTTACATAAACCTATGATTTCTCACCAACATTATTGTTGACGTTTTTAGCAATGTATTTTCAGGTAACTGAGGCACGTTCATCATGACATGGTTAGGGACCCATATTTTGAGTCGCGGCGTCGACTTACATTATGTACATTATGGTTTATTTCAAAACATCGTTTGGATTTGTAACATATTCGTATCTTTGCAAACTTTGTAAACCTTTTGGGACCGATGTTGTACTCTGATTTTGTTTTTATGAAATATCCAACGATGTGTTTTTTTTTAAAACGACACTTTAGGTCGTTCAATATAACTGTGATGTGGTGCTATGACAGTCATTGCCCCCAGGAATTCCATTCCGCTGCAAAACAGGTAAATTGGGGGTGTGACATAACTTGTTTTCTGTTGGTCAATTATGTGATTCCGATCTAGAAGTGGCATTTAGAAAACATACTTGTTTCGTTAGATAACTTGATGGTGTGGAACTGTTAAGAGGAACTCGTGGTTCAAATCTATACACCATCTCTATCGAAGACATGATGAAGTCTTATCCAATCTGCTTGTTGTCAAAGGCTTCAAAAAAAAATCATGGTTATGGCATCGTCGTCTCAATCACTTGAACTTCGGTACCATTAATAATATTTCCAGAAAGGATCTTGTAAGAGGTTTACCCAGATTAAAGTACGAAAAAGATCATCTTTGTTTAGCATGCCAATTGGGAAAAAGCAAGAAATATGCCCACAAACCCAAACCCATAAACTCAGTAATGGAAGTTCTGCATACCCTTCATATGGATTTGTGCGGACCAATGAGAGTGCAAACGATAAATGGGAAGAAATATATTTTAGTCGTAGTTGATGACTACTCTCGATTTACTTGGGTAAAGTTTTTGAGGACAAAGGATGAAACTCCAGATGTCATCATCAAACTTATCAAGCAGCTTCAGGTTCGACTTAACAATACGGTTAGAATTGTTCGAACAGACAATGGCACAGAGTTCGTTAACAAAGACTTAAGTCAATTTTATGAAAGTGTTGGAATCAGTCATCAAAGAAGTGTTCCACGAACTCCTCAACAGAACGGTGTAGTTGAAAGACGAAATCGAACTCTTGTGGAAGCCGCAAGAACAATGCTAATTTATTCAAAAGTTCCAATGTTTCTCTGGGGCTGAAGCCATTGCCACTGCTTGCTACACCCAAAATCGTTCCCTCATACACACATCTCATGGAAAAACTCCATATGAACTTGTCCATAAACGAAAACCTGATCTCTCCTACCTTCGTGTGTTTGGTGCGTTGTGCTATCCAACGAATGACGGTCAAGATTCAGGTAAATTAAGAGCTAAGGCGGACATTGGAGTTTTGGTAGGTTATGAATCAAACAAGAAGGGTTACCGAATCTAGAACAAAAGAACTCGAGATATCATGGAAACTATTCACGTCACGTTCGATGAGCTGTCCGGGCAAATGGCTCCAGGACAATCCAGTTCTGGACCCGCATCTCAAGATTCATCAAGTAGTCCCATCAGTTCTACTCTTGTACTAAATCCCTCACCAACAACTCCTTATGTACCTCCTTCAGAAGATGATTTGAAGAAATTGTTTGATCCAATGTTTGATGAACACTATGAGCCAAGTGCTAATGATCTGTCAATTCCATCAACAGAGGCTGTTCCTATCCGTGTCAACGAAGTTAACCCTTCAGTTTCTATGTCATTAAGTCAAGAAGCGCCTGCTGCTGATCACTCTGTCTCATCAACAAATCATCAATCATCGAGTGTACATCATGGAATTATGTCTGGCACCTATGATGGAGATAATCCCTTTGCTACTCCTGAAGATGCCCCTTTTGAAAACATATTTGCTCCTGAATCATCATCAGAACCATCTTCATCAGGAGATATCGACTCTGCTACTTCAGTTCCTCAACAACAACCACACGAACATCTTAGAAAATGGACACATGATCATCCATTGGACAACATCATTGGAAATCCCTCTCGTCCAGTATCCACTCGTAAACAACTTGCAACTGATGCCTTATGGTGCTTCTTCAACTCTGTACTATCCAAGGTCGAACCAAAAGACGTTAAAACTGCCATGAATGAAGACAGCTGGTTCAATGCCATGCTAGAAGAAATTCATGAGTTTGATCGACTAGATGTATGGGAATTAGTACCTGCTCCTGACTGTGCTATGATCATTTCTCTAAAGTGGATCTTCAAAGTAAAACTTGATGAGCATGGTGATGTATTAAAGAACAAGGCTCGATTGGTTGCAAAAGGATACCATCAAGAGGATGGTATTGACTTTGAAGAATCATTTGCTCCAGTTGCTCGTATCGAGGCAATCAGAATCTTCTTGGGTAATGCTGCAAGTAAGAACATGGTAGTCTATCAGATGGATGTAAAGACGGCTTTTCTTAACGGAGATCTTAAAGAAGTCGTATACGTCAGCCAACCTAAAGGTTTTATGAATACAAAGCATCCTACTCATGTCTATCACTTGAAGAAGGCTCTTTGCGGTTTGAAGCAAGCTCCAAGGGCATGGTATGATACGCTATCAAAGTTTCTTCTATCTACTGGATTCAGCAAAGGAGCAGTTGATCCGACATTGTTCACCAGAAAGTCAGGCAAACATTTAATTCATGTTCAAATTTATGTTGATGATATTATTTTTGCCTCGACTGACCCCAATGAATGTGACCGTTTTTCTAAGGAGATGGGCTCCAAATTTCAAATGTCAATGATGGGACAAATGTCATTTTTCTTAGGATTACAAATTTCACAAAGTCCCGGAGGCATTTTTATAAATCAATCTAAATATGCAAATGAGATTTTAAAGAAATTTAGATTTGATTCTTGTGACCCTGTTGACACTCCCATGATAGAGCGTACTAAACTGGATGAGGACCACTCAGGGATCATGGTAGATCAAATGAAATATCGAAGTATGATTGGATCCCTGATATACCTCACAGCCAGTAGACCTGATATTCTGTTCGTTGTATGCATGTGTGCTAGATACCAGGCTAAGCCTACCAAAAAGCACCTTGAAGCGGTTAAACGGGTCTTTCGGTATCTCCAAGGAACCATCAATATGGGTCTTTGGTACCCGAAGGACACCGGTATGTCACTAACAGCCTATGCAGATGCTGATCATGCAGGATGTCAAGATACACGTCGAAGTACGTCTGGAGGTGCTCAGTTTTTGGGTGATAAACTTGTGAGCTGGTCTTTTAAGAAACAAATGAGTACTTCTATATCCTCTACAGAGGCTGAATACATAGCCATGTCATCTTGTTGTGCTCAAATCCTATGGATGAGATCCCAATTATCTGACTATGGCTTTGAATTCAACAAAATCCCTCTGTATTGTGATAACAAAAGTGCCATTGCTCTCTCATGCAACAACGTACAACACTCAAGAGCAAAGCACATCGACATTCGACATCATTTCATCAGGGAGCAAGTGGAAAACGGTGTGGTGGAACTTTATTTTGTGAGGACTGAATACCAGTTAGCAGACATCTTCACCAAAGCTCTTCCTAGAGAACGTTTTGAGTTTATCCTCCCACGACTTGGTCTAAAGAGTCTACAACCGGAAACACTTAAATGTCTTCAAGAGGAAGAAGAGGAGTAAAAGGTTTTTCTTTATCCATCTCTTGTAAATAGTTATTCAAAAAAAAAAAAAGCAAAATACAAAATTACAAAATCAACAAAAAGCAAATAGAAAAATATAAAATTTTCAAAATCCATAAAAATTAGAAAATCTTGAAAAATCCCCAAAAAATATTGTTACTTTGTCATGTGTTCCTTATTCGATATCATCTACGGACTTTGTGTTGACATTCAAAGAATGTCACGGGTTTTTAGATGTTCTTCGAATGTACATAATTTGTTTAAAAAAAAATAAAAATTGAGAGAAAGTGAAACAAAGGCTTATAGGCATTTCAGTCTATAACCCGTTTTTAAAGAAAGAACAGAGCCATGCTTTATCTTATTTTTCACATCTCATGCTCTGATTTTAAAAACAAATGTTTGTCACGAAAACGACAAATGTTTCCTTCACAAGTATTTTTCATTCTAAAAATTCTTCGGAAAAATATTTGTTATCTAAATTGAAAACTAATAAAAATAACTCGATCTCAATTTTTGAAAATCATCTGAACTTGACATTGGTCAAAATCTCCATCTCTCAATCAACAACTTATGTCATTGATTGAGGGGGAGAATGATTTCATTTAAATCAAAAGGTTATTTGTCATACAACTGGTTCAGACAAAGGTTTATGTCATGTTTTCAAAAGATACTCAAGCGTGTTTTTGGAGTTTAAAGTCTCAGCTTTGATCCTTATCGGTTAAATGTTTTCATAAGCAAGTCACAATTCTCCTCAAAAGCTTTCAAAATCAATTTAAATCTCCAGAGATCACAAATCTCAAATGATTTGAAAATTGTGATCGGGGGAGAATTTGTGACTTAAATTGGATTTAAACTGATAATTCGATAAATGGTTTTATAATGATTTACAAGCTCTCCTCCCCACATGTGCCAAACGATTTCAAATTTTCCATGCATATGTTGAGGGGGAGCATCTATTTCAAACCAAAAAGGATTGAAACGTGATTGATTTGTTTCAATGTGCAGATTTTCCCTAATATGTGCAAAACACTTTCAAATCTCTATGCACATATTGAGGGGGAGTAATGTTTTGAAAACCACATCCTTTCCAAAAAAATACCATTAACAAAGTATGAAAAATACTAATTTTGATCAGGAAAGTGATGTTGATATCTTTTAAAAAATGGTAATCAAAGAAGTGAATCCTTCCTCTTACCTCCGTGTGCCAAAACGATTTCAAAGACATGATGCACATGTTGAGGGGGAGCTCTTTTTCTAAAAATATCAAAAACAATTCAGGTACAAAATGCTTTGATAATATATCACAAGTATCTGGATTGATTTTTCAAATGGTTTTCAATTGGCTCCAATGGCAGATGAACAATACCAAATAGACCGACCAAATTTACTTTATGTATGGTGATATAAGGATGGTTAGGTTAGGTATTCGTTCCCACGATCCCGTCAGAGCCGGAGGGATCTACCCAGGGACAATCCACTAGATAGTGTAGAGTCCTTAGGTATGATGAAAAAAGGAGAAAAGTGAGATATGGGAAGAGTGCGGACTGAGAAAGAGCTAGAACTGGAATAAACCCAACAAGGTTCTAGTTATGAAGTCTCGGTAAGCACTGAAGGGGTTGAAGAATCAAAAAGAATTGAATAAGAAAAGGGTGAAAATAAATAGCCCTCCAATTATTCAACCTTAGGGCAGAAACCGGGTTCAATACATATGCTACTGGTTGTTACTAAGGTAACACCGGTATTGAAGACAAGACGTCATGGACCCAGTGACGCACTGCACTACAACTTCCCAAGCTACTCAAGTTTTTCTTAAAAGGGACTTGTTTCATTCTCACGGGGAACCCACATAATCTATCGACTTTCTCTTAGAGATTGTTGATATTGAAGAAGGAGACCCTCTCCCTAGTCTCCGGCATAGGAACCAAATGTGCACAATTGAGTCTAGAGCCACGAGATCATCAAATAAATCTCTTTAGGACACTGTCAATGAAGACTCTCTGTTTCACACAATGTGGAAAGAGAAATTATATCTTTAAGAGTCCTACGCATTATCCTTGTGGTAATGCCAGAACATCTGAGTGATATGCAAAGATATTCACAATTAAGATGGAAAGCCTTCTAGAGCCAACATCAAACAAGCTCTTGGTAGGTGGCATGTGAGATCTATCCTATAGATCAACCATGTGACAACTGAACAGAAACAATGGGGCGATTCAAAATTATGAATCAATCCTGGTTTAGGTTATGGATTGACGGATACCTTTGAAAAACCGGTCGTTGTGCTTAAAAATTCTTTTCGTTAGCACATCGACTGTGTATTAATATTTCAAATATAAAAGGTGTTTATGATTGATAATTGATTTTTCTCAAAAAACCTCGTTGTATTGCAAAAACACTATATTGAGCAGTCCTCGATTGTTTTTCAAATCTCTTTTCATCAATCAGTGAATCTCAAATTCGCTGGTCCACTCACTTCGTGTTGTCTTCTTTGAGACATTCCAGTTTGAGAACAGCTAGAGCAGCTGCAAAACCCTGTCAAGGAGATTCTTCGGAATTATACCTGATCACAGGCAGTACTTGTACTGATCAACGGGGAACCGTGAGCCGTGTACCTCAATTCAACGAAAGTGATCAAAGACACTTTCGTGCGCTTTATTGCTAACTGTTGTATGCAGGTACGCCTGACGTTTGCAGCTGATCAGAATGGAGAGGTCAATCCATAGCCGCATGCTCACACAACACATTCATTTCCAAAGAAATCATGATAAGTGCATCAATGACTCTGATATTTTCACTCCATGCTTCTGCTATGCTGCTGCAAATATCATGAATCAACTAAAGCTTCCGCTACTCTGATGAAAAGATTTCATGTTCCAGAATGTGAGCATGTCGGTCCAAAAGTCACAATTTCACATAATGTCAACACCACAATGGAAGAGTCAGAGATTTATGTTAGCTGATGATCTCAAAGCTGGCGCAAAACTCATTATCACGTGGATCAGTTAAAGACCTCCACTTGGTTTAACCAAACATGCAAAAATGAAGAATCAATGACTACGGGCTACTGAGCAAGGAACATTAACAAGAATCCAAGAACAATCTTAATGTAATATCTGTTTGTATTCAATGTATTTTGAGGTGACCTCCCTTAGGGGGAGATTGTTAGGATTTAGTAAATCCAGTTATTAAAGTGTCGGTCACCTCAAGTATATGTAATCGTTAGAAAGCTCGTAGTCGTAGTTATTTAATGTTAAGTAGTATTTAGTTAAGTAACACCGTGGAGGACGGACGGGTCTTTAACCACTGTATGCCTGATCCACAGCCCGTAGGTGGCGTTTTATGTAAGACTATAAATACCCTCTACCTCCCAAGGTAGATGGTTGGAGCTCATAATAACACTTTTACTTTCTCTCACTAAGTTCCCAAACTTCTAACTCTTTCTCTCTCTAAAACCTTATATTATACGCCTATTTTGATCATGGTTTGATGTGTTTGTGAAATCCAATATGTTACAAAATATATTATGGATATTTTATTACTGCAAAAGTGCACTTTTATTGTACACTGCAACTGTTTCGTTGAAAAATGGGATTTTACTGCGGGTAGTGGAGGGTGGCATTAAATGTGGAAATTCAAAACGTTTTCAAAAACCGACTTTACAAATCCACAAGCATGCACAAACAACCCCTCTCATCACTCTATAAATACCCCTCACAAAATCCTTATAACACACAAAAGATTTCTGCTAACAAAACTCTGTCAAAATCTCTTTCAAACCCAGAAATCTTTGTGTTCTTCAAATATTTTTTTTGAAAAACCTCCTCTGTAAAACATTTACAAAAAGTTTTTCATCACAAACTTGAGAGATCTAACACTCTTTGATTGTTCTAGCTCAAACTTTATTTCAAAACCCTAAAAAGTCTTCTAATAGAAATGGCTAGAACACAATCTCTCCAGTTTGCACCTCAGTGGGTAGGGGATCTTACCAATGTTGAATTTAAAACCAATAATGTCATAGGCAATTTTGAATATCCTCAAACTGTCCCAGCCTACAAGGACATTATGAAATTTTTGTATAACTGCCCACTGAAAAAGGCCTTTGTTCAATGTCCCTCAATTGTATACCAAAATCTCCTCAGGGAGTTTTGGCCTACTGCAGTGGCCTATGACCCGACACCCGCAACTAATGAGACAGACCTAAGACCTCTCAGGGAGTATCTCATTAAGTTTAGTCTTTTTAATGGGGAAAGGTCAGTCACCCTGGATTACAAAACATTTGGCACCTCAACAGGGTTAGACTACAACAAGGGAGTTTATGTCGCCCATCTTGAACCCACCACAGTGAAGGATGGGTTAAAACAAATAGTTTTGGATCCAAAATTTTTGGACAAGACCCCAGTCACCAAAAACTCATTTCCCATGGCTTGGAAGATCCTATTCACTTTTGTGATTCAGGTTCTCGGTGGGAACCACTCATCAACTGAACAAGTTAACTCTATTCAGTTGATGATTGCTTACTGTTTGATGAATGGGGTCAATGTCGACATTAGGGAGATCATTTACAGTGATCTCGTAACCAAGCTACTAAGCAAAACTAGGATGAAATACATTTCGTATCCTAGGTTTGTCTCATGTGCTTTTCAAGTGTTACTGGGTTGCAATTATCCTCAGGAAGAAAAATTTTGTGCTTTACCTGGCATCCTGAGTCATTCAAATTTTCAAAAGGACCCATCCCAAGTCACTGATATTGTATTGACGACCCATATGATTGCTGTAAACAATCAGAGGGATTCAGTGTCTCCAAACCCTGCTCCTAAAAAGAGAAAGGGGAAGTCTCAGACTGGGACAAAGACCAAACCCAAGTCTCAGGGCCTTGAGGCTTCTGGAGCACTGGCCAAAAGGCAAAGAAGACCTAAGACTGATCTGACACCCACTGGAGGCCAATCATCATCCACCCCGATGACAACGAAGGAAACTGATACATCACAATCAGTGCCCTTGGTCCCAACTACTACTCCCTAAGATCCAGAGGGAAACAAACAACCTGCTAGTAGGGGAGCGCCTTCCACTTCGCCCAATGATGACATTAGCAAATCACAGCCTTTGTCAGAGGGCACACTGAATGATCCCAAAGACTCAGAGGGAACTAAACAACCCCCTGATAGGGATATCACTTTCACTGACTCCGCTAAAGGCACTGGAAAAAACCCTTCAGTGTCTCAGGGGTCTCAGGGGGACAAAGACTCGGAGGGAAAGGAACAACCCGCCGATACGGAACCCAACACCAATCCTGACTCCATAGAAGGCACTGGGAAACACCCACCAGTGTCTGAGGGGTCAACGGGGGACAAAGACTCAGAGGGAAAAATACCATCTGCTGATATGGAACCCATCAACCCCACTTTGTTAACTATGGCTGATGTTACTGGGATCTTATTCTCTGATGAAGTGTAAGATATAACTTTTCACATACACATCAAATCATAACACAAAGTAGCATATAGATGGAATTCTAGAGAGAGAAAGTTAGAGGTTTAGGGAACTTAGTAAGAGAAAGTGAAAGATATTATTATGAGCTCCAACTCTCTACCTTGGAAGGTAGAGAGTATTTATAGTCTTACATAACTCGCCACACTTTGGGCTGTGGATCAGGCATACAGTGGGTAAAGACCCGTCCGTCCTCCACGGTGTTACTTAACTAAATTACTACTTAACTTAAAAGAACTACGACTACGAGCTTTCTAACGATTACATATACTTGAGGTGACCGACTCTTTAATACCGGGAATTTCTAATTCCTAACAATCTCCCCCTAAGGGAGGTCACCTCAATCATGTACCAAAATTACATTGAATACAAATAGATATTACATTTAACAATTGATCTTGCATTCTTGATGTAGTCCTTTGCTCCTAAGCTCGTAGTCATTGATTCTTCACATTGCATGTTTGGTTATTCCAAGTGGAGGTCTTTTACTGATCCACGTGATTATAAGTTTGAGCCATCTTTGGAGATCATCAGCTGTCAACAATCTCTGACACATCCTTTGTGGTGTTGGTATTTTGTGATGTTGTGACTTTGGGACCGACATGCTCACATTCTGGATCATGATATCTTCTCATCAGAGTAGCGGAAGCATTTGTTGATTCATGATATTGGCAGCAGCGTAGCAGAAGCATGGAGT
>BPTQ01000004.1:245101520-245180002 GCA_019973895.1 Chrysanthemum seticuspe
GAGAGATCTTAAGGTAGATATACGATGAAACACAATACTAAACTACACATACACTTTTCAATATAGAATGTTAACCATAGTTTTCGGTACCAATCTAGTATAGAACGTGTAGAAACCTAAATATCACCAAAAATCCACCAAAAACTCAAATTTTATCAAATCACCAGAAACGTAGTAAACCCACTAAAGAACACAATTTCAAACTTAAAACAACCATGAAAATACAAATCTTAGTAGTTTTCACAAATCCAAAAGTAAACCATTCGAACTTAGTAGAACCAACCCAACAAAAACCTAACTTTTCACTACAAATATACCAAAAAGTTCGATCGCTGAATCAAGTGCCTTATCAAAGAACCATCGCTGAACGAAGTGTAAAAACATCGCTGAATGTCACAACCACCATCGCTCAATCTAGATCGCTCAATTTCATGTTCATCACCTTAGAGGTGATGCCCATCGCTGAACCAGTCATCGCTCAACGAGAAATCGCTGAACACAAAGATCGCTGAACACATCGCTTAACGACGGTTTTAAACCAATCGCTGAACCAGGCATCGCTCAATGATGAATCGCTGAACGAAAAGACAATCGCTGAACCCTAAGATCGCTGAACCGACAGATCGCTTAATTAACCATCGCTGAATCACGTAAACAAAGATCGCTGAATCTCGAAATAGTAGATCGCTGAACTCACTAACAAATGCCAAAAGAGAACTAAATCATTTTAGGGCACTTTCTTAGATAAAGGGCCAAATTAGTAACTCAATATTTTAGGGCATATTAGACAATTGTACAGATGGTAGCAGGGATGACAGTAGAGGTGACAACGGCTCCTACATGTTCGTCGACCGAGTCTATGAGCAGGTGGGTACGAACTGTCTTGACTGATGCTAAGAACCCGAGTTGCTTAGTCTAACATAACGGAACCTTTCCTTTTACCACAGTTGTAAGAGTTTAGGTAACTACTTCCTGGTATAGCCCAACTCTGCTGATCTCTGTATGAACTATGATTACTTCTACCATGAGGACAAATGCCTTACCTGTCTGGATTCTACATACTACTCGAACTACTATTCCTCTTTTTCTCTAAGCTACGTCTATAGTCCCGAAGTTTGTAACAAGAAGTTCCAGAAGGATTTCTGTAGATGTTCGACTAGTTAGTATTGTGTTTACGATTCCGTCAAACCCTATTACAATTCTACGAAGAGAGCCCAAGTCTTAATTGATACCTTCTGTCTCTTAGGGTTGAGATACTGCTTAAACTCGTGAAGTTCTACTTTGGTCTACTCTCACAGATACTCATGATACACTCTAAGGTATTCAATCACTTACTGTACTCCTTGTAGTATTACTGATACGGATTAGCAAGTCGCTACCAAGAAACTATTCCGTGAACTAAGTCGCTAGCTTGAAAAACCATATAAACATCACTTTTCAATCCAAAAACAACCCAACCAAGATGATTCAAGCTTACCAAATGAAAACCTAAACACTTTTGATGATTCTAAACATAAAAGTACCAACAAAATTCAAACTTTAACACAAGAAATCACCCAAATGATGCAAAGACCACTAAACTATTTTAAACTCAAAAACCACCTAAAAACCACTATAAATCCAAAGATGTGCAAGATATGATCTAACCATGGCTTTTGATACCAATTGTAAGATATAACTTTTCACATACACATCAAATCATAACACAAAGTAGCATATAGATGGAATTCTAGAGAGAGAAAGTTAGAGGTTTAGGGAACTTAGTGAGAGAAAGTGAAAGATATTATTATGAGCTCCAACTCTCTACCTTGGAAGGTAGAGAGTATTTATAGTCTTACATAACTCGCCACACTTTGGGCTGTGGATCAGGCATACAGTGGGTAAAGACCCGTCCGTCCTCCACGGTGTTACTTAACTAAATTACTACTTAACTTAAAAGAACTACGACTACGAGCTTTCTAACGATTACATATACTTGAGGTGACCGACTCTTTAATACCGGGAATTTCTAATTCCTAACATGAAGAGCAGGCTGAAAGTGAAGATGAAATTCTATCAGCAGGGGAAGAAGTGGACGTTGATGTTCAAACTGAACAAGAGCATCAGCCTGATCCACAAGACAATGATTCTGACTCTTCATCCAGTTCTGATGAATTCAAGCGGTTTGATAATGTTCTTCCACTGACTGAAAGACAGCTGGTTCAGTGGATCACAAAAGCATCTAGGAAAATATATGCTGGAGTTACTGAAACACTGTGGGATCAACATACTAAAGCTGCTGCCAGCTATGCAGATCTAAAGGCTGAAGTTTATGATTTCAACATCAACACCGATGAGCACAGGGATATGATGTATGACAATATTCACAGACTGGATGACAACTTCGCTAAATTTCTCAGACACCTTCAGGGTGTTAGCACAAAGATAGATGAAATCAGGGAATCTGTCAAAGAAGACCCAACGCTCAACTCCAAAGTGCTGGAGGCTACCAAGGCTTACCTGAAACACTCCTCCAGCCTCACTGAACTTATCGAAATGCTCAAATCTACAAATGTTCAGGGTCTTCAATCTTCAGTCCAGTCTCTTCAGGCTACATTGGGCTCTTTGGATACTCAGGTGGCTAGTTTGGCTCAGGCCTCGTCTTCTATGGCCTAGAATCTTGGGCCCAGAATGACTGCTTTGGAAGTATCTTAGGCTAATTTG
This sequence comes from Chrysanthemum seticuspe, assembly GCA_019973895.1. Lineage (NCBI taxonomy): Eukaryota > Viridiplantae > Streptophyta > Magnoliopsida > Asterales > Asteraceae > Chrysanthemum > Chrysanthemum seticuspe. The sequence continues at coordinate 245,104,224 of BPTQ01000004.1, forward strand.
GAAGCAAAGGTCATTGGCATTCAAACAGATACTTCTGATATCAAGGCTATGGTCACTGAGATTTATCAAGCATTTAAGGGTCAAGCAGCTCAGACTCCCTCAGTGCCACCTACAACTCTTGCCCTCACTGACGCTACGACAACAGTTGAGGGGGAGAATATAGCTGAAGAAACTCCTTCTCACATTGAGGGGGAGCCAACACCACCAGTATCTGCAGCTTCATTATCATCATCACCACCTGTTTTAGCAATACCCATCTCATCAATCCCACCACCAACATCCACAACAACAATACTGACAGTCACAACACCAATCATGACAACAACACCACCCTTGGTTGCATCATCTTCATCAGGACAAGACAAATGGAAGGCCATAATGCAAACACCATAGCCTAAACCTGAGCCTGAGAAGATTCCCTACAAAATCGGCGACACTGAATACCTGCTCACACCTCAACAGCTAAGTAAATATCTTGCAAAAGAAGAAAGGAGATTGAAACAAGCTGAGGAAGATAAGAAGAATAGAGAAGCACTGGGAAAGTAGTCGCTGAAGAAGATGGGAACATGGGAATAGATCTAAAGAAACTCTAAAAAGGTCAGGCAGGACAAAAGTTCAAGGATGCTCAGGCTGCTTAGATGGCTGAAATGAGAAAACAGTTGGAAGAAAAGAAGAAGAAAGCTGAAGCCCTCAGGCAAAGCATAATTGAGCATTATAACTGGACAATGACAAGCCGAAGGCTACCTGAAAAGATCACTGATGTCAAAATCATCCCCAATTCCAAACCACTGGCAATGAATGTATACAGGGGGGATGATAAGAGACATTTCGAGGTTCATGATCCCTTAACCTTCACTGATTTTGGGATCACTGAACTCGATGAGCTTGGTCCAATCATAGAGACAAAAAGGAATGTGGTGGTTAAGGAGCTGATGAAAGTGCTCAGTAAGAGGTATTAAAGACTGAGGCAAGCGCCAATGCAACTGGGGATTCAGCCAACCTTAACAGCACCTCAAGGATCTCAACCACAATCATCCACTGGCAAAAGGAAAAGAGTTGAGTTCCAGCCTGAGATTAAAGTGCCTGGACTGGAGTATAATAGGGAGCTGCCTAAAGGTGTAAAGTTCATGAACTGTCTGGTGATTGAAAAGCCTGAAAGAGGGCTATTCCATATTGATGTCTATGGAAACCCAGTACTTCAAAGATGGAGTGACATTGATCAGGCAGATGTGGCTGCAATGCTGAGTTACATACCTGTGGCCTCTCAAATTCAAACTCCTGCAAACGTCAGGTTCTGTGCTGACCTAAACGCCAAGATAAGAGAGCACCCTGACAGAGAAACACTCATCACCAAGAAAGTAAAGCTTGAAGCACTGGGGATCCATCTTGACTGACATCATTTTCATTATCTTTTGTACTAGTGATAGGAACCTTGTAATTTGATCAATAAACGATGTATGTTTTGTTAAAATATTCAGTGTTCCTTATTGTATTCATTAGTACATTCAGTGTAAGAAGAAGCCATTTGCTCACTTACACTGATCAATCACTTAGGCTATTTGTATATCCAAATAGGGTGAGACTGTTGGGTTCAGTAAATACCCAAACCCCTTAATCTAGGATTTGAATAGAAAATAACCTAAGTGCTTAGACTGTTAAACACTAACAGGTCACTGAGTGCATAGTCTCTCAGTGAGCCATCTTCAGGACGCTTAGTAAGAGACATAGAAGAAGTCTCTCCACTTAGTAAGGCGGAACTTAAAGGGTGAAGACTGAGTCAAGAAGAAGATGGTGGATTCAGTAAGTGATGACAATAACTCACTGAATCCCTCAAACTCCTCACCAACTACAAACACTGAAGACAAACTGAAAGTGAAGACTGAAGACTATGAAGACTGAAGAATGGGCGGGACAAAACGGTTATGCTTGAAGTGATAAAGACGGAGTGCTTATCTTCAAGAAGTCAACTTTCCCTGAAAGGCTCAGCATCAGTACTGACAAGTAGAAAGTGGCTTGGTCCCTTTACCTAATATAGTCTTTGTAAACAGAGACAAAATACATCAGTATTTTGTCTTCTGTAAATTATCAGTTTGTCACTTAGGAAAGAGTTAAAACTCATACTAGTATAAATAGCATAAGAGATGGAGTGAAAGTTTAAGCTTGTGAATTGTAAAAACACACATATACGCAAGCCATCTTTCACTCCTCCAAATACAACTTAATCCCTGAGATAGCTCAGTGGGTACTTATAGTTGTGCTCAGACTTAGCCTGAGCTTAGTGAGGAGTTACAACACTTTGTCATTTCAATCCCTAGTACTGTTCCGCAAGTACTAGGGTAACGTATTCTTTTGATTCATTTCTAATAAGAATATGATGTTGAAAATTACTCTTAGTGTTTTACTTATATCTTTTCAGTCATTGATTCACTATTAACTTGTTTTACATACTTAACTATTTTTTAGAAGATAGTGAATAGGGAACAACACCTCGCCTATGGTATTGTTGGCCAACAATGGTGGTACTAACCGTCGCTCTATTACTTCTACGGAAGCGGTTCACAAACCTTGCTTTAATTTTAATAAGGGCTCGTATCGGTTTGGAGCAAACTGCAAATTTCTACACAATGGGATTTATGGTTTGACTATTGGTACCGCTTGTCCAAATGTTATTCCTTCGTCCACTGGTTGTTTAACATCTAATGATATTGCAACTTTACAAAGTTTGTTGGCCAAATTAAAGGTGGGGAACACAGTTTCTAATATGCCTTCTATGGCTCTTCATGCTAGCCAGACCCACCTAGTTTTTCTAACCCAACAGGTTTGTTGGGCCCTTCTACCTATAATTTGACAGGTCATGCAACTGTTTTTCCAGGTCACGTAGGTCAGCAGCCCACTTTTCTAATGTATTGGCAGGTCATAGTGCACAGCCAGGTCATGCAACTGTTTTGCCTATGCCTTTTCGTCCCCTTCATTTAAATAAAGTTTTCATTACTCCAAATATTGTTAAAAATCTAATCTCTGTTCGTCAATTTGTTCGTGATAATTATTTGAATTTGATCCTTTTGGTTTTTCTTTCAAGGACTTTCAGACTCGTCGGGTGCTGCTCCGCTGTGATAGCACTGGAAATCTTTACCCGGTTACGTCCCCTTCTCCTATCCCTCAAGCTTATCTCACTAGTCAGTATATGTGGCATCAACATCTTGGACATCCAGGAAGTGAAGTGCTACGTTGTGTTCTTTCAAATAATTCTGTTTTGTGTAATAAGGAGAAGTCTCCCATGCTTTGTCATGCCTGCCAGCTTGGCAAACACGTGAAACTTCCGTTTGTTAGTTCTACTACTTCTGTTGAGTCTGCTTTTGATATTGTTCATTCGGACTTGTAGACTTCCCCTATACGGAGTTTGTTTGGTTGTAAATACTATATTTTATTCTTGGATCATTACACATAGTTTGTTTGGGTTTATCCATTATTTAATAAATCTGATGTTATGTCTATATTATTGTTGTTTCTTAATTATGTTAAGAATCAATTTAAATGTGATATTAATTCGTTTCAGTGTGATCATGGTGGTGAATTCAAAAACCACGCCTTTCATAAACTATTTAATGACAATGGGATTCAATTCCATTTTTCTTGTCCCCGCACTTCCCAACAAAATGGAAAATCCGAACGGATGATTAACACAATTAATATCATAATCCGAACATTATTGTTTCAGGCTCGTCTACCCCCAAACTATTGGACTAAAGCACTCAATATGGCTGTTTATTTACTAAATATTTTGCCATCCCGTGCTATAGACAATGAGATCCCCTTTACCCGCCTTTGTGGAAACAAACCCGATTATAGCCTTTTACGGACTTTTGGGTGTCTTTGCTACCCTCACCTAGATAAAAACCATAAACTTGGCGCTCCTGCTACACCGTCACTTTTTTAGGATATGCCACTAATCACCGTGGCTATCGTTGCCTTGATCTTCACACAAATAAAATAATCATTTCACGTCACGTTACGTTTGATGAACCGTTTTTCCTTTTGGTTCCATGACCCCTCTTCAAAGCCCTTCATATGATTTTTTAGATGATTCCAATCTAATTTCTAACATCATAAATATCACTCCTATTACTAAACCACCCGTAGCCCACACCCTCCTCTTACCGAACCCACATCACCTCCCCAAAGCCCAATAACCAATGAGCCTGTTACACCAATCCATACACCCATTATTGAACCTGATTCACTGCCCCACTCAATCATCAATGATCCGAGCCCACCTGTTGCCAACAACGAACCTCAGCCTACTTTCATTGTCAATCAGAACCCGGTTTCGGTTCATCCCATGGTCACCCGTTATCGTGTCGGGACTAATTGTCCCAATCCACGTTTTGCCGGTCTTGTGTCTTCGGTCTCTCCTTTACCTAAGTCGTATTCTGATGCGTTTAATGATCCAAATTAGCGAAATGCTATGTCTGATGAATATTTTGCACTTATTAAAAATAAAACTTGGACTCTTGTGCCGAGGCCCGCGGACAACAATATTGTTCGTTGTATATGGTTATTTCGTCATAAGTTTTTGGCTGATGGTACTCTTAGTCGTTACAAGGCTCGCCTTGTAGCTAACGGAAGCAAACAGATTGAGGGTGTTCATGTTGATGACACATTTAGTCCGGTTGTTAAACCGGGCACTATTCGGACAGTCCTTAGTCTGCCTATTTCTCGGTATTGGCCTGTTTATGAACTCGATGTCAAGAATGTGATTTATCTGAGTCAGTTTACATGCATCAGCCTCCTTGTTTTTGGGACTCTGATAATCCAGATTATGTTTGTCTATTACAACGGTCTTTATATGGGCTTAAGCAAGCCCCTCAGGCTTGGTTTCAACACTTTGCGACATATATTACTCGGGTTAGGTTTTGTTCCAGCCGTTGTGACTCATCATTATTTATCTACAGACAGGGGGATCACACTGCTTATTTGTTACTTTATGTTGATGATATCGTTCTCATTGCTTCTTCTGACAACTTGTTACAGCAGATTATAGCTTCTTTACATCAGGAGTTTTCTATGATGGATCTGGGTTCTTTTAATTATTTTCTGGGTATTTCTGTTACACGTGATTCTTTGGGGATGTTTTTGTCACAAAGTAAGTATGCTATGGAGATTCTTGAGCGGGCTAATATGGTTAGATGTAATCCCAGTCGGACTCCTGTTGATACTGAGTCTAAATTGGGTGATGATGGTACTCCGGTTACTGACCTGACGTTATATCGAAGTCTTGCGGGTTCTCTTCAGTACCTTACTTTTACTCGACCTGATATTATTTATGCTGTGCAGTAGGTTTGTCTCTATATGCATGATCTGCTAGAGCCTCATTTCTCAGCTCTTAAGCGGATTCTGCGGTATGTTCAGGTCACTTTGGACTACGCTTTACAGTTGTTTTCATATTCTACTAATTCATTGGTTGCTTATTCGGATGTTGGGCTGGTTGTCCTACTACTCGGAGATCAACTTCTAGTTATTGTGTATTTTTTGGCAACAACTTACTCTTCTTGTGTATTTCTAGTTGCTTAATTCATTGGTCAGCCAACGCTTTCTCGCTCTAGTGCAGAGGCGGAGTATCGTGGTTGCCAATGCTGTTACTGAGACCTGTTGGTTACGGAATCTTCTTCGAGAGCTGTATACTCCATTGTCTTCCGCTACGTTAGTTTACTGTGATAATGTTAGTGCCGTCTACTTGTCTTCTAACCCGGTTTAGCATCAATGAACCCAACACATTGAGATCGATATTCATTTTGTTCGAGATTTGGTTGCTGCAGGTCAGATTCGTATTTTACATGTCCCTTCTCGTTACCAGTATGCCGATATCTTCACCAAAGGCTTACCTTCCACTTTGTTTGAGGAGTTTCGTACCAATTTGAGTGTCTGGTGTCCTCCTGCTCAAACCGCGAAGGAGTGTTAGTTATATTATATTATGGCCCAATGTATTATGGCCTGATGTATTTTGTATAGGGCTAAAGCCAAGTTACTTTAGGGTTTACACCCTATATTTGTATGCCTCGTATTGATTGGAATGACAGAAAACACATTGCCACTTACAAGAGGATCATTACCGACCCATTTGTCCATTCAATAATGGTTTAAACACATTGTCACTTTCAAAAGGATTAGTTTTGCTATTCAAAAAGGGCTAGCGGCGTAACTTGTTGCCCGTTTGCCGTTCAGCTCTTTGTAAATGTCATTAGGTTAATTGCCTTTAATTTATTTGTATAGTAATTGGTTAAAACGGTTTATATTTGTTTTTGCTGCATACAAGATCTACAAAGGATGAATAACATATGAATTTCAAGTTTAATTAAAAAACAGGAACCTAAAATATACAAAGAAATCACATGGAACCTGACACCAAAAAGTATAATACGAGTAACAAAAAACACACCAAAAATTAGTACGATATGTTAAGCGCCAATTTGGGATCTGATGATTTCTGAAATAAAAATGTTACTTATCTTCGTCATTAAACCTCAGCATTCTCATTGGCATATATGAAATATAAATCGAACAAAAACAACAGCAAAGTATATAAACTAAATACATATTCAATAAATTTGCATTTATTTGAAAACCACATAAATACTAATACAAATAGAACACCATCACTTTGTAACAAGCTTTTTACAAATAACAAAAGTAACCTGAAGATTGTTCACTTAAATGGAAATTGTGTAGGACCTCGTTTTTACATCAACCTTACGCGTATACCAACCTTAAACACAAGATGAACACACGTGAAACAAACACACTTTATGCGAAAAAGATGAAGAAGAAAAGATTAAGAAGTTGGTGACTTAAGATGTTATGTGTATGAAACAAGAGAGAAAGATGAAACAAGATGTTGTTATACTTGAAAGAAAAACACACACAAAACACACTCAAGCACACCCCTCAAATGAGACTTTGAGGGGTATTTATAGTACAAGTAACATAAGGCCCTAAGGCTTGGCCATGAGCCGTGAGATGGGCTTGGACATGGATTGGGTTACATGAACTTATACAAGGCTAGCTTAACTAAACGATTAACCATTTAGCTTAGCCCAATCCACGAGCCCGTTGACTATTCTAGCACGATATCTAACATACATTACAAAGTTCCTAAACGTGAATGACCATCACTTCTAATAAAAATGTTACGGATAACAATCTCCCCCTAAGGGATGGTCATTCAAAAGATGCTCCACTTGATTAGGTCTTTACTTTCCTTGAGCTTGAACTTTGCGTGTAGATATAGAATAGTCTTAATTCTTTATTCATTCATGCTTTGTGATCAGTTAATGTGGTTGTCTGCCGTTGTCAACTTCGTTGTTTAGGTGTCTCCACGTTTTTCTCCACCATGCTCACACTTCTATTTGACCTTTAATTACCAATGATGTAGTTCTCGAGTCTTTATACTTTGTAGAATCTTTGACATTGACGAAGAATCATCTTTAACTTTGAGTTACCTTTAATTTTGATGAGAACTTTCAAGTGTTGTTGGTATGAGCATGTGGAGAATCTGCATGATCTCTTCCTCCCGTGAGCATCCATAAGAAGAAAACATAAAACATGGGTTAGAAATAATCCAGCGCTTACAATTTTGAACTTCGAGTGTGTTAACAGCATAGTGTGAAAACATGTCTCTAATTCTCACAAAGGCCGTTCCTGAACTGGAGTCCCACAAGTGAGATAACGCGATGTACCGAAGTACACCTACAGTTCAGATGAGTCGCTGAGGTACACTGAAGCATCACCCCATGACTGTAGACCGTTCGAGACACACTAAGCGTAATCCACGGGGAGTTACCGAAGTGACCTGCTGTCAGGGCTACTTGATGTTGACCCTGGCAGGAGTTTCCATTCAATCATTGAAGATCACAGATGTGAAACTTCTCATAAATGTTCTGGCTGATTGCTAAGAGCCTAAGATCTGCGTAGGACTCTAGAATATATCACTTGTGTCCTTATTAATGAACAACAAGCAATGTCATTTCAAGTGTTCCTATGAGATCTTTTGATGAATCTTGTGGCTCTAGACTCAATAGTGCATTTTGGTTTTCCTGAGCGGAGACTAGGGAGAGGGTCTCCTTCTTCAATACCAACGATCTCTAAGAGAAAGCTGATAGTTTACGTAGGGTTTCCAGTGAGAATGAAACAAATCCTTTTAAGAGGAATTGAGTGGCTAGAAGGTTTAGTGCAGTGCGTCACTGGGTCCATGACGTCTTTGTCTTCAATACCGGCGTCATCTAAGTGACAACCAGTAGCATATGTATTGAACCCGGTTTCTGCCCTAAGGTTGATTATGGAGGGCTATTTCTTTTCACCATTTCTTTTACTTTTTTTTTTAATTCTTCAACCCCTTCTTTCTCCTTTCTCACATTACTCCTTTTTTCAATCAAACCTAAGGACTTCTAATACTAACTATTGGTGATGTCCTTGGGTAGATCCCTCCGGCTCTGGCGGATCATAGGATGGATTTACCTATCCTTAGACACCTTATAACTCCATGACTATCCTATTGTTGCCATAAAACCATTTTTCTTAAAAATCTCTCAAAGTGTTTATGATTATCAAAACATTTTGTTAACACCTTGAGAGTTTTGATTTTCAGAAACACTCCCCCTTCACATGTGCTTATATTGTTTTAATTGAAATCTGCACAGAGAGGGTATAGTTCACACTTTTTGAATTGATCGACTTAAAATGAACAAGACCGATTCGAGACACGTTTACATCACTAGAGAACTAGCTTGAAATTATTAACCGTCCTGGTCAAGTCCATAGAAAGTTTCTCGAGATGGTACATGATTCCTCGTCAATTCAATGGTTACGACTGAGTTGAGCTCTTTTGAGAATTAAATAACGATCATTAAACTTTTTGATCACATTTTAATCACGTCTCCTCCCCCTCAAAAGTAGCATATTCGTGATATTTTTGATATCAGCGGATTAAACAATATTTTTAGAAACTTTTTGGGGAGACAAACGGATTTGATTTAAGCATGAATTTGGAACATTTTAGTTTTATACTCCCCCTTTAATAAAGCATAATCAATTAAATGGTTTTAGAGGGAGTTATCTTGAGCACAAAATATTTTGAAAGATTTTGAACAATCTTGAAAAAAAGTGCTCAAGATGATGATGATTTCTCACCAGTTTTAAATGTAGTGCACTGAAGCGTACACTTCATTTTTTCTTTAAAAAACACGAGTTTTGATTTGAAATAATCAAAAGTCATCATTTTAGTCCGGGTTTCGTACTGAAGTATACGAAAGCCATTTTTGAAGAAATTTTTGAGAAACGACATGTTTTTAGAAAACATTTAAAGAACTCTCGTTCAAGCATCTGTACATGTCCGTATCATTGTTAAATGACATTTCTAGAAACGTACAGAATATCGATTATATGAGAGACATGTCGTGAGAAGAATATTTTTGGATTTTTGATTTTATATTATTTTTGTATTTTTTGATAGTTTTATATTTTTATATTTTGCTTTCGTAGGTTTTTCAATTTTTGTATTTTGTTTTTCAAAAATATTTACAGCGAAGCTTTTTGGAAAATCATTTTCAAGAAGATTCGAGAAGACGTTCTAACTCCTCAGGGGTTAGGCTTCGCATTCCAATTCGTCGAACCAAATCGTTAAACCTTTCTTTTGGAAGGGCTTTAGTGAATAGATCGGCGAGTTGGTAATCTGTCTTCACGAAAAATAATTCAAAAGTACCTTCTTCCACGTGCTCTTTTATGAAGTGATAGCGGACACGAATGTGCTTAGTCTTTGAGTGATGAACAGGATTGCATGATATGGCTATGGCACTTTTCGAGTCACAATACATAGGTATTTTATCGAAAGTAAAGCCATAATCTGTGAGTTGTGTTTTCATCCATAGAACTTGAGCACAACACGCAGATAGAGACATATACTCAGCTTCAGCGGTTGAAAGTGCAGTGCAATCTTGTTTCTTTGAAGACCAGCTGACTAACTTTTCTCCCAAAAATTGTGCTCCTCCGGATGTACTTTTTGCTGTAACTTGATCACCTGAGTGGTCCGCATCTGAAAAGGCAATTAGATCAAATCCGGATTCCTTCGGATACCAAAGTCCCATGTGAATGGATGTCTTTAGGTACCGAAAGATCCTTTTAACCTCTTTGAGGTGCAGTTCGGTAGGCTTTGCCTGAAATCGTGCTAATAAGCAAACAACAAAATGAATATCGGGCCGATTAGCAGTGAGGTACATGAGAGAACCAATCATGCTCCGATATTTCTTCGGATCGATAGGTTTCCCAAATAAATCGGCTCCAATTTTTGGTGAAGTTACCATAGGTGTACCGACCGAGTCACAATTATCCATACCATGATTTTTCAAAATCTCAGTTGTATATTTAGCTTGATTGATAAAAATTCCACGTGGGGATTGATGTATTTGTAAACTAAGAAAAAATTTTAGTTCCCCCATCATGGACATTTCAAATTTACTTTTCATGAGATTTTCAAAATGTTTTGAAAGATTCGGATTAGTGGACCCAAAAATGATGTCGTCCACGTAAATCTGAACAATCAAAATGTCATTTTTTCATTTTTTTTGTAAACAAGGTAGGATCAACAGTTCCTTTGGTGAAATTGTTTAGAATCAGGAAAGAGGACAGTTCGTCATACCACGCTCTCGGAGCTTGCTTTAAACCATAGATTGCCTTTTTGAGTTTGTAGACGTAGTCTGGATGTTCCATGTCTATGAAGCCTTCTGGCTGACTCACGTACACTTCTTCTTTCAGAGTTCCATTCAAGAACGCGGTCTTAATGTCCATCTGATAAACCGTGATGTTTTTGTGAGCTGCATAGGCTAAGAATATCCTAACTGCCTCAAGTCTGGCTACCGGCGCGAATGAGTCTTCAAAGTCTATCCCTTCTTCCTGTCTATATCCTTTGGCCACGAGACGAGCTTTGTTGCGAATTACAGTCATCTCTTCATCCCTTTTGTTCTTCCATAACCATTTGAGATCAATGACGCAAATGTCAATTGGTCTTGGAACCAAATCCCAAGAGTCATGAAGATGGTATTGGAGAAGTTCCTCCTGCATTGCTTCTATCCAAGCGTTATCTGCCATTGCCTCCCTAATGTTTTTCGGTTCGATGTTGGTAATTGAGCAAATGTAAATGCACAAGTCACAATCGGTGGCAAGTTGGCGTCTCGTCTGAATTGGCCGTGAAGGTTCACCAATAACTTGTTCAATTGGATGGTCTTTTGTCCACTTCAGAGTAGAAGGATACCGTTGGTTAAACGTATGCGAGTTAGATGGTTCTCGTAAGCTTGAAGATGATTCAGCTGATTCCGTAGTAAATGGGTTTTCAAAGAAGTCGTCATCTAACGTTGCATTGTTCTGGTTTTGAGTAGGTTCTTCTTGAAATGATATGTTTTGGTTTTGCTCATCAACTGCTGGTAAAACTGTTGTAAGAATAGGATTTGCAGAAGTCGATGTAGATGATGTTGATGGAGTTGGTGCATTGGTTTCGACCGTTGTAGATGCATCTTCTGTTGGTGGTGGTAGATGATGTTGAGCGGGTGCAGGTTTTACTGACCAGGTCTTAATATTTATAGTGTCTCGCTATACCTATGGTCTACCCTAATGCACTAACGGGCAGTGTACCCGGTCGTGTGTAGTGTAGTAAATGGTAAAGCCGAGGTCGTCCCAAGAGCTATGTGTGTTGGATTATTACTAAGTCTAATTGTCACCGAATAATAATGGTTTTGATAGGGATTTAATTAATTAAACTACTAATGCAGAATATAAAATAAAAGCAGATAAATGTGTGAAGGGAAATCAATAGAGGAATAGTGGTGCTAAACTAGTCAATCCTCCTAGCTAGTTATGTCTACGTCTACCTACTTCCAATTACTTCAGGTGGGGTCAAATTCGAGAGGACAACATTTGGTCAATTCACCCTAACCTATCAGCAAAGATGCCACCACAGGAGAAATCAGGCGCACCGTCATAAGTCCTGTTGTTCCTGGTCCCCTAAGCCGAGTCATTAAGTACCGCTACATGTTAGATTCTAAATAGTGAGTGTCCGGCCGTTAGGAACTTAGACACTACACCCCCCAATTCTTAAGTTCATCCAAACGATAGGTGGTCAGTTGGTCAAATCGCACAAGTAGAAAGGGTCGTCAGTTGGTCATATCTTACCCTTCCCGTCTCAGTCCACTCACCTAGGGTCAGTTGGTCATATCTCCTAGACAATTGGCCTATATCGCCATTCAAAACTACCGAACCAAGGGTGACTACCAAATAACTATGCATGCATACAGTTAGAAATAATTGTACGGAAGTAAAGATAAACGCAAACAAAACAATTAAGGAATCATAACTAGGCTAGCACCAAAGGATGCTTAGCCACTCATAATAATCATGCAAATCACTTCAATATTCAAAGGTACGAAATACATGAATTGAAAGAAAAAGAAATATAAAACGCTAAAGCTTATCGTAATGGTGTGACTTCTCCCTTGGAAACAGCTCCGTATGCTCCCCTAGACCTGCCTTGAGCTTTTTTCCACGTTCTCAGAGTGTTGTGTGTGGAATGAGATGCTTTGAAATGCTGGAATTTGTGGGGTATTTATAGGCCAGGTCTGGGTTACGGCGTAACCAATAGAGGAGTTACGCCGTAACCTTCTATTTCTTCGTAATTGCACTAGATCTGCTAGTTACGGCGTAACCTTATAAGTGGTTACGCCGTAGTCTTCAATAAACTCGGTTACGTCGTAAGTGATGCAGTAGTTACGGCGTAAGTATCAGCGGCGTGGAACCTCTTTTGACCTAATGGAGTTACGTCGTAACCTTTGAGAAGAGTTACGCCGTAACCTCTTGATAAATTGGACTTCTGGGTCACACAATAGTTACGACGTAATGTGAGAGACGAGTTACGCCGTAACTTCTTCAAAATAGGTATACTGTGATAAATCTTTAGTAATGTTTCTATTTCCGCGTCTCTTTAGCTCTAATGCTCGTAATTTACCTGAAAGTGGAAAACAATAGAAACAAGTGTAAATCCATATAAATGATATAAATAACGAGCATTATCGGGGGAAATTGACACTTAATATTCAGGACTATTTGATGTTATCATTCGTCATGAGTAAACACATCAAATATGACATTGTTATAGCATGGATCAATGATTGGTACCTCATATACTACATTGGCGTGATAAACAGTTGGTGCGTCAAAATCACTGTCGTACTTAGCTTCCTGAAGATTTGCCATAAAGATGCAGTTTGCATTGATGTCCTCTCGGTCTTCCAAATCATCCATAATAGCTATAAAGTCATGTTCCTCAGCACTCAATTGAAGTCCTGCTTGTTCCTTTTGTACCAACATGATAGCTTTCTGAAGATACGCAAGATCCTTCTTTTTCGGCTTAGTAGGACAATTCCTTGCCATGTGACCCACTCCTTGACAGTTGTAACATGTAACCTGATTACCCTGATTCACATTTCCATAATTCCTAATGACTGGAGCTGCAGTATTCCCATTCTGATTACCCACTGCTCTATTCCTAATATTCTGCCCCATCTGATTTCCAACATTCTGACCCAACTGATTACCATGATACGGAACCGCCTGATTACCCATGTGAAATCCAGTAGCATATCCATGCTGATTCCCAATAACTCCAACCATTTGTCCTTGATGACCCATATTCACACCCGGTTATGCAATTTGCCTGTTGCGAGTGTTTGATGAAATCCTTTGGTAGTTGTTAGTTGGTGTGGAATAGCGACCTCTGAATGCTTTAGTCAAAAAAGCAAATGCAGTTGACAAAGCTTGTTCTTGTTCAGTTTCAAGATCAGTGATTCCTTTGTTAATACAAATAAGCCGTAAAAACGTTTATTTATATTTTACGATCTTCTAATGTTTTGTCGATAACAAAAGTAAAATCATATTAACGAAACAAATAAAATACGTAAATGGTTTGAACTAATAGTTTTCTAACACACTTACGTTTTCACATAAAACACTATAACAAAATTAAGTGATTTTATATTTTAGATACACATGTACAACAACTAGTGTTTACATATTGGCTTAACAAGTTTAAGTAACTCTATGAATTAGATACATATGTACAACAACTAGTGTTTACATATTGGGTTAATACATACTTATATTAAGTACACTAAAATGGGTAAAAACAAGTATATACTAAAATGGGTAAAAGCAAGTATATACTAAATAGATAAAAACTAGCAAATGGTTTTTGACCCATAACCCATGGTTTTATATATACCACTTACACAAGTTCAATGTATCCTTAAGGTACATTGTATCTAGATTGAAAACCATGGATCAACCCATAACCCATGACCCATGACCCATAACCCAAAATACCCATGGGCAAAGAGGAGCGGACCACGGATCCCTAGCTTTGTGCTAGCCGGATCCCAAGTGGAAGGGATCCGTGGGATCCGGGGAAACAGTAGGTTTTTCCTCTATAAATAGTGAGCCATTTCTTCATTAAATCTCACCCCTCTCCAACATACTTTCTCCCCTGAGTTAAATCTCACTAACCTTAGATCCAAGAGATCTATGTTTTTAGTTTTGTTTTTGTGTGATCTTTTAGGTTCCTCTTAAAGGGAAGATCACCACCTTTGAAGTCGAGCAAGCTCAAGTCCATGAGTTGCCAAGCTTCCTCATCATCAAGGCTATTGAAGTCCTCTTGTTGATGATCCCTTTCTTTCTTCAAAGAAGCGTAGTGTTGAAGACATTAGTGAAAGATGTCTCAAGTGTCAAGACGAAGATAGTAGTGAAAGGTATCTATCGTCTATAGGATAAGCACTTGTGGTAGGTGCTTAGAAGTCAAGACAAGAAGCATTAGTGAAAAGGTTCTTAGAAGCGAAGACACAAGACATTAGTGAAAAGTGTCTTGTAGATCTAATCAAAGACATTAGTGAAAGGTGCCTTGTAGATCTAATTAAAGGCATTAGTGAAAGGTGCCTTAGATGTACATTCGATATGGTGTGTTTCGATGTACTAGATAGACTAGCATTAGATCCAAGGATATTGATGTCCTTGATGATGTTGTAAAGGAGTAGATCTCCTTTGGATTAGTCGTTGGTGTAGTGTGGTAGTAGTTCCTCCATTGCAATGGAACTAGGTGCTTAGCCTAGTACCTAATAAAGGGTAGGCGACGTTGTGAAGGTGTAGTTCACCTAAGGTGTGAAAGAACTCGGTGGTTAGCCTAGCACCGTATAAAGGGTAAACGACGTTGTGTTAGGTGTGGTTCGCCTTGGTGTGAAAGAACTCGGTATTTAGCTTTGTACCGGAAAAAGGTTAAGCGACGTTGTGAAGGCTTCTCCGCCATAAGGAGATTGGTGTAGTGATTACAAACTCTCGAGTAGGTGACTCGGGGAGTGGAGTAGGGCAAGAAAGGTGTCCTTGTAGCCGAACCACTATAAATACTTGCATTGTGGTTTTGTGCTTCTTACTCTTATCTTTTCATTACATATCTTTATATGCTTGTTTATCAACATCCAACACACACAACCAAATAGATTGACATAAGTCGATCTAAATAGTTTAAAAGGAAGTTTTAATTGGTAAAACTATTCAACCCCCCCTTCTAGTTTTCCACAATTGGTATCAGAGCTTCGTTACCAAGTTTCTTGAAGTATATTGTACTTTAAAAACTTGATACGATCCATAGTTAATTGAAAACTACAAAGAAGGTTTTTCATAAAAACAAACACCATGTTTTTCAAAAACTATATGTTTGGATGTTGAGTTGATAACAACATTTTATATATATATATATATATATATATATATATATATATATATATATATATATATATATATTTTGCACTAATCTTCCTTGTGATATTGATTAGTCAAAGCTCGTACCCACCAAGCTTTAGGAGTTGCTTGGTAACAAGATTACCTTCCTTAAGAAGGTATCTTAGACGCAAAAGAGCGGGAATCGTCTAAGTGACATTTGTCATTTGTAAAAGACATTCCTAAGTGCATTCGAGGTATGACTTTCTACTTATATCTAAATGATACTTGTTTAGTATATAAGTGTTATTTGCTAGGCTTTTATTTGAGTAGATTTTTGTGTTTACACATGATTTACATGTAGCTTCGTTAGGAAGCTTGTTTCTCACATACATGTTTTTTTTCTCGTCTATAGTCATAGTATGTAGAGCTTATGCTTTATTTCTTCTAATAAAACAAAAACACAAATTTCAAAAATTCCTCCTTCCCTATTAATAAACCCACTCGACGCCCACTTTTTCAACCCTCACCTTTTCAAATTTTCCAATTTCAAAAATTTCCTCTCATTCAAAAACTTCATCCTCTTCCTCATTCCATCTCTTCCTAAACCAAGAAGATCCGTCATCAACATGGTTTACATCGCACTCGTGCTCATCGCCCTAACACTCATCGCACTTGTGTTCCCTATGATGAAGTTCACATACGGAGACATTTACTTTGTGTTGTTAATCTATATTGGGGTCATTTACCCAATCCTTTGTATCATCCTTAGCATTGAAATGCAATACTATTAATTATCTATTTTATCTAGGATGTTTGTGTTGTTATGTGTGTTTCATTTCTTTTGATCTATATGTGTTATATTCTTTCGTGATACATTAGATGTCATGTATGCTTGCTAAAAGAAAATGTAGGATAAAACATACTTCATGGTACAATAACCATAAAACCTATTTTTTTTATTAAAACTGGTTCTGTTACTACAGATCCACGGATCCCGGAAGTTACACTAGCCGGATCCCTTTTGAAAAGGAACCGTGGGATCCGTCCTACTGAAAAACAGTTTTCATGCAAGATTAAAAATCACTATCTTTCAAAAAATAATTTATTAATAATCCACTAGAGCTTCAAAACCATGGGTTATCTAAATACTAATTGTTAATAAGAATATCTAGTAAAAACGTTAGATTATTATAGGTTGACCATAAACGTCTTCCCTTATTAACCCATCACTTCTGTAGGTTCAACTATGACGCATGAATACGAGTTTGATTTTTCACTCACTAGCGTCTACACCCCGAACATTTCCCTTGAGCCCAACACACCTGGCAATCATGTCCGTGGGTTCAATAATCTCGAAAACCGTCACTTCCATGAAGGACGTATTGTAGACACCTCTCTACAATTCGAAGAAGGTATCAATACCTCCTTCCGAGCCATAGGACTAGAATGTCTTCTTGAAATTAACGAGAAGATATGTCCAAGGTTCATAATGGAATTCTTCCGTCAAGTGGAACTCGTTCGTAACGAGGATCGCTCTTTATCTCTTTGGTTTTATATCAAAAACCAAAAATTCACTTTAAGCCTTGGGCATTTTGCTCACATCCTCCGAATTCCAAACCATGGACAATGTGCCTTCACCGAAGATTGGTCTCTTGATTCTCTCTTCAATTTTCGTGAAGAAAATAGCCCATATTGTTCACACATACCCTCTCCGGAAGAATTAACACGCATGATATGCAAACCTCGACCATATTACTCCAATCCAAACATTATCCATACACGAGATATCCGAGAAGAGTATAAGCCTGCTGCTCTTATTCTACGTGAAAATGTTTGGAGTCTTAGGGGAAATCGAGATATTCTTCCTGCTTGTTGTGCTCACATGTTGTACTGTTTGCTAACACAACAACCATACAATCTCGCCTACTTCTTCGCAAGGCGAATTGCAAATCTTCAAGGCTCCAAGAATAAACTCATCCCTTATGGAATGTTCTTGACACGCCTCTATCACAATGTTATGCACTTCCATCCTCAATTTCAAAGTCCGTTGTACGTACTTGTGAACAAGATGATGGAACCGCTAAACATATCTCTCATGAAGACGTTCTTCATTCATGATTCCACCAATACCCATCAACCACATAATGATCCTCCTAGTGAAGACACTCAAGGAACCTAGAATAGTCAAATAGGATTAATTCTACTCTACTCATTAGTTATCAATGTAATCCTATCTCTTTCATGAAATAACACATCTTACATTTGATATCCTAGTTTTAGAACTCCTTTAAACAAAGCTTGGAATATAATGCACTGTCATGATCATTGCATACCTTTAGTAAAGGTTCTGTCTAGCAGATAGACGGATCCCAAATGTTGTACTAAACGGATCCCTACATCTAGGGAACCGTGGCATCCGGCAAAACAGAAAATGCAATTGCAAGAATTATATGTCAAACACATCCCTTAGAACACCTCACACTAAGCTAAACATAGTGTCTTAAGATTGATCAAGACTTTATCAAGATAGGTTGACCTTTCCTATTCTTTCCAACTCACATAGATCACATTCCAAGGCTTTGTTAGATCTACCATTTCAAATCCATCACTCTTCCGCTCCCAAGACTCACACTTTATTCTTCTTATATGATCTCTCACAACTAGGTTAGAAATCCTTCGATTATGACAATATTGATCATTAATCAATCTCACCTCAAAATTGATCAAAGTTGATCAAATCCTAGTTTTTCCCATCTCATAACCATTAGGATATTTTCCAAAACATAATCCTAAGACACAACCTGATCTCTAGGATCATTTAGTTTCATTTAACTTAAATTGACATCTTTAATGTCATCCTTGCTCATCCATTGGTACTTGTTGAAAGTTCCAAATCCTTCCATAAATAACAATCATTAGCTACACCACTCATTGTCTTCAAACACTTAAGCACCCCTTCATTTAAAACACTTGGGAGAACTGAAACACTCAAGGTGATATAGGTCTAGGATCTTAGAAACATCATTTCCACTCTTTCATAAACTGCTGAACGCCGGATCCCTAGAACTAGCCTAGACGGATCCCTCTGAGAAGGGAACCGTAGGATCCGGATGACAGTCTATGACAAATCTTGGTAAAACAATCATTTCAACTCATCTTCCTAACTCAAACACTCCATCTCATCTTAAATGAGTTCCTAGAACAGCACAACCTCTGTAGTTGACTCTTGTGCATGCTAATCATCACATTCCAATGAATCTTAGTGGCTTAAGGCTTAAATGCACTTTCCAAATCTCTTGGTTTATAAACCACCTTGTTAGGATCTCCATAGTCATCACTCTCATCCTAACTTTCAGCTTTTGCAAACCCTTAAAATCATCTCATCATGAGAAAAACACCAAGTAACAACCTATCCACCAAAGAACCACCCATCAAAAGGGCTCGTGTTGTACACGAAATCTCTTCAACCGAATCATCTCCGGTCAAACCAACAAACCTTCATCATCCAATCAAACCAATTCCTAGAAGGTTAGTACCCACAAAATTACCTATGCCAAACACCACCATACCTCCTAGGCCAAACAATATCATCTCCACTAAACCATCACCATTGGTTCCTAGAGCTATCTCTTTTACATCCCCACAATCATCACCTCACCTCTACAATTTAGAGGACTTGCCACCTAGGACGTCTCATCCGCTTCCGCCGACAACATTCAGGAGGAACAATGATTCAAAATCAAGGTGTTGAGTCAACACTTGCTCCGGCTTCCTTTTTGTCGTTTCCATCATATAATCCCATTTGGATTATAAGAAATCACCAAAGTCAACCACCCGACCTTATGGAAGTTGACACATCATTACCACCATCATCATTCTTGATCGAACCATTCCTAAATGGACCTCCACCAATCCCTCCATCATTCGAGGCTCCTCAAACCACTTCAATTGATCCTTTGAATCTAGCCACTTCATTTCATCCACCACCACTACCTAGCCATGACAAAGATTGCTATCATTGTCAACATGTTGAAAGTTTGATACATGAAGTACGAGAAGACCAACGTTTCATGTTCTATCATCTCCTCGAACGTTTTGACGAGATTAAACCTAAACATAACTTGAGCTAGAGGATTATAGTGGTGTCTAAGCTTCAAGTGTTAGTTGGTCTAAGAAATTCCTAGTTATGTATTGTCTATTTTCTTATTTTTGAGTCATGTATATCATAACTCTTGTTTTATTAAATGGAATTACATGCTACTTGTTACTTCGTTGAGCATATGATTACTTTGTACTCATATCTCATTTGTGTGATATCATTACTTGTTATATCACCTTTGCTGTTTTTAGTCATCAGCCAGACGGATCCCTCAGTATTGCCTAGACGGATCCCTACTAGAAGGGAACCGTGGGATCCGTGAAGTCAGAATTTTTTTTTTTTTTTTTTCACATTTGCCGGAAATTGTGAATTATACTTGTTTTCTAACCCTTGTTTTGCAATTTTTCAATTAAACACGTAAAGTTTTTGACATCCTAAAGCTAGGGGGAGCTTGGTGTCAAAACAATACGTTGCTAAATTACTTGCAACATTTGATCTATATTTCATAACTTCCCATTGTAACTTTGCAATATTCGAGGGGGAGCACGTTTTCGTCACTTAGACGAACCATTTGCAAACTTAATTGCAAACACAAGTAGCTTATTTTACATTATGTCCTTGACGCCCTTTTTCAAAGGGATGGACTCGTCAAGGGGGAGTTAAGACGAGTACCATTCCCGTCACTTGCTCTCATTACATCTTTTATAATTTTTCTTATAAAAATTGTGCTAGTTTCTTCAAACACTTTTTGTTTCGACAAAAAAGGGGGAGAAGAAAGTAAAAACTACAAATTCAAACATTTACGAATTTTAGCTTTTCCTTAAAATAATTTTATGTTTTGTCATCAACAAAAAGGGGGAGATTGTTAATACAAATAAGCCGTAAAAACGTTTATTTATATTATACGATCTTCTAATGTTTTGTCGATAACAAAAGTAAAATCATATTAACGAAACAAATAAAATACGTAAATGGTTTGAACTAATAGTTTTCTAACACACTTACGTTTTCACATAAAACACTATAACAAAATTAAGTGATTTTATATTTTAGATACACATGTACAACAACTAGTGTTTACATATTGGCTTAACAAGTTTAAGTAACTCTATGAGTTAGATACATATGTACAACAACTAGTGTTTACATATTGGGTTAATACATACTTATATTAAGTACACTAAAATGGGTAAAAACAAGTATATACTAAAATGGGTAAAAGCAAGTATATACTAAATAGATAAAAACTAGCAAATGGTTTTTGACCCATAACCCATGGTTTTATATATACCACTTACACAAGTTCAATGTATCCTTAAGGTACATTGTATCTAGATTGAAAACCATGGATCAACCCATAACCCATGACCCATGACCCATAACCCAAAATACCCATGGGCAAAGAGGAGCGGACCACGGATCCCTAGCTTTGTGCTAGCCGGATCCCAAGTGGAAGGGATCCGTGGGATCCGGGGAAACAGTAGGTTTTTCCTCTATAAATAGTGAGCCATTTCTTCATTAAATCTCACCCCTCTCCAACATACTTTCTCCCCTGAGTTAAATCTCACTAACCTTAGATCCAAGAGATCTATGTTTGTAGTTTTGTTTTTGTGTGATCTTTTAGGTTCCTCTTAAAGGGAAGATCACCACCTTTGAAGTCGAGCAAGCTCAAGTCCATGAGTTGCCAAGCTTCCTCATCATCAAGGCTATTGAAGTCCTCTTGTTGATGATCCCTTTCTTTCTTCAAAGAAGCGTAGTGTTGAAGACATTAGTGAAAGATGTCTCAAGTGTCAAGACGAAGATAGTAGTGAAATGTATCTATCGTCTATAGGATAAGCACTTGTGGTAGGTGCTTAGAAGTCAAGACAAGAAGCATTAGTGAAAAGGTGCTTAGAAGTGAAGACACAAGACATTAGTGAAAAGTGTCTTGTAGATCTAATCAAAGACATTAGTGAAAGGTGCCTTGTAGATCTAATCAAAGGCATTAGTGAAAGGTGCCTTAGATGTACATTCGATATGGTGTGTTTCGATGTACTAGATAGACTAGCATTAGATCCAAGGATATTGATGTCCTTGATGATGTTGTAAAGGAGTAGATCTCCTTTGGGATTAGTCGTTGGTGTAGTGTGGTAGTAGTTCCTCCATTGCAATGGAACTAGGTGCTTAGCCTAGTACCTAATAAAGGGTAGGCGACGTTGTAAAGGTGTAGTTCACCTAAGGTGTGAAAGAACTCGGTGGTTAGCCTAGCACCGTATAAAGGGTAGGCGACGTTGTGTTAGGTGTGGTTCGCCTTGGTGTGAAAGAACTCGGTATTTAGCTTTGTACCGGAAAAAGGTTAAGTGACGTTGTGAAGGCTTCTCCGCCATAAGGAGATTGGTGTAGTGATTACAAACTCTCGAGTAGGTGACTCGGGGATTGGAGTAGGGCAAGGAAGGTGTCCTTGTAGCCGAACCACTATAAATACTTGCGTTGTGGTTTTGTGCTTCTTACTCTTATCTTTTCTTTACATATCTTTATATGCTTGTTTATCAACATCCAACACACACAACCAAATAGATTGACATAAGTCGATCTAAATAGTTTAAAAGGAAGTTTTAATTGGTAAAACTATTCAACCCCCATTCTAGTTTTCCACATCCTTGTTCCTGGTATTGTGGATATTGTTGTTGTTGATTGACTTGTTGTTCTTGAGAGTATAATTGTTGTTGAGGGATAAGAGCTTGTGGTTGTGGAATGTATTGCTCCAAGTTGTTGTTAGTGGAAGATGATGAAGCTTGTTGTTGTGAGTTCACTGGAGTTGGAGTCTTTGCAATTAGTGCCAAGGGATCATGATTCTTTGCCAATCTTTCTTTCCTAACTTCATTAACTTCAGCTTGGTTTTGTTTCAGAAAATCGTTGAGTTGATCAAAGTTCACCTGATGTAAGTCCTTTGTTTGGTTGACAATAGTGACATATCGTCCCCATTCTTTTGGAAGATTGTTGAGAAATTTGATGTTACTCACGATAGTTCTGGGTGCCAACTTGTTTATGATAAGCTCATTCATCAACGTGCAAAACCTTCCATAGTAGGATTCAATGGATTCTCCTGGAGTAGATGTAAACTTCTCCCATGCAGTTAGCAGCTTGTTCTCCGTGTCTTGTTGACCAATTTCTGTTCCATAACAAAGACGTCTAACACGTTCCCACATTTCGTAAGCAGTTTCACATTTGTCCACAGCAGCAAAGATGTCTCTTGGTAAACCCAGTTGGACAATATGAATTGCCATGTCATCTGCTTCGACCTGTTTGTTATACTCGTCCGTGTATTCTGATTCATTTTGAACACGAAAAGATGGTGGGACGGGAGGTGTTGCATCAGGATTTCCAGGGTTTTGGACTGGTCGAGGCTTGAAGGGTCCATTCGTAATGGTATGAATCATGAGTTTTCCATTAGGTTTGGTCTTGATGTAGCGGAGCATACGACTTGTCCATTGAAGATATCCACCCTTTTCCAGCATAGGAGGACGGTTTTCGGCACCGGCTGCATGAATGTCTTGTTGAGTTGCCATTGATGAAGGTATTTGATGATAAAGTTGATGTAGGATTGATTCAATGATAAAGGAGTTGTGTTTGATGAAGATTAAGCTCGGTTGTAGTAGTGAAAATGTGGTCTAAAAACTTAAAAACCTCAATAACTTCTGTTCGGAGCATTTTTAGGACTCGAAGGTTGACTCGAATCAACTTTAGTTTGTTTGGCGTGTCATTCTCCTCGTTCTCACGGTCGTTTTGATGGGTAGAACGCTGAAAACGGAGTTACGGTTCAAAAGTTATGGCCGTTTGAAGTTTTGCTTAAGATCTTACTCGTAAACTTTGAGCTTATGCGTAAGATTTGGTTGCTTAGGCGTAACTTTTGATTCTTAGGCGTAAGATTTGAATCTTATGCGTAAACAGTGAACTTACACGTAAAAATTAACTCTTACGCGTAAAAAATTTCCTTACACGTAAGATTTTACTCTTAGGCGTAAAAAAAACGATCTTACTCATTAGATTTAATGCTTATGCGTAAACCACAGCCTTAGGCGTAAGATTTAGATCTTATGCGTAAAAAATTGAGTTATGCGTAAAGCAAGAATCGTATCTCTCTAGCTTATCCAAGCTAGTGAGATTTCACAAGTCGAAGTGTTCCACAAACTTATCCAAGTGAGGGAAGCACTGAGTCACCGTTGTTGCACGAAGATTCTTTACCAACTGCTTATGCGTAAAACCTTATGCGTAGGATGAGGGTTTTGACTTTTTTCTTACGCGTAAACAGAGGGTTTTGACTTTTTTCTTACGCGTAAAAAATGCCCAGTTTTGCAAACGATTTCTTTTGCACTTACAGCTTCCAAAACACTCAAATAACAAGAAATTTTTGACCTTTATCACCCAAAGTGTTTTTTTCTGCTTATGCGTAGAAATGAACTACCAAACACATACGAGTTTAAAAGTGAAGAAAAACACGTAAAGTTTCAAACTTTTTTCAAAAACTAGAATCCTTAACACTCTATAAACCTTAAAACATAAGAATCTTGAAGATTTTAGTGCAAAAATTAAAGTTTTATGCGAGACAAATTTGTATAGCGAGAGAGCTACGCGTATCACTACAAACACGATATACCCAACACACACTCCTAAACCATTGTTAGGCGGTTGATACCAATTGTAGTACCTCGTTTTTACATCAACCTTACGCGTATACCAACCTTAAACACAAGATGAACACACGTGAAACAAACACACTTTATGCGTAAAAGATGAAGAAGAAAAGATTAAAAAGTTGGTGACTTAAGATGTTATGCGTATGAAACAAGAGAGAAAGATGAAACAAGATGTTGTTATACTTGAAAGAAAAACACACACAAAACACACTCAAGCACACCCCTCAAATGAGACTTTAAGGGGTATTTATAGTACAAGTAACATAAGGCCCTAAGGCTTGACCATGGGCCGTGAGATGGACTTGGACATGGATTGGGTTACATGAACTTATACAAGGCTAGCTTAACTAAATGATTAATCATTTAGCTTAGCCCAATCCACGAGCCCGTTGACTATTCTAGCACGATATCTAACACACGTTACAAAGTTCCTAAACGTGAATGACCATCACTTCTAATAAAAATGTTACGGCTAACAAATTGTATTTATTATTTACCATAAGCCAAGTCGAACTTTATGGTTTTACATGATTATAATCCCCTGCTTTGAGCCGAACCTCACGCTCTGTTCTCAAGTCTAAAATTTAAAGAATGGAAGGGGATGAGATGGGAAGGGCAAAGTAGGGGATGGGATGGGAAGAAAGTGGTTATTTATTTTTGTGTTCTTGAGTTTTTTTTTAAAATAGCAAAGAAAGGAAAAGAAGTTACAAAAATTACCAATATACCCTCGTTTATATATGTGTGCTTTTCTTTGTAGTTTAGTTCTAATATCATGTATATGTGTGCTTTTCTTTTAAGTTGGTAAAATTGACTAGATAATGCATGCAACCTCAATTACATCCTAAATAATGTTTGGCTCAATCATTTTCCTATAATGTGACGTGACTTTGTCGGTCATTTGTAGAAAGTAACTATTATCAACATACCATAACTTCGCAGAAATATCTTTATGAGCTTAATTAGAGCTTACAACAACTATTTCAAATTACAAAGTCTTGGTAACAGTATCCATAAACATTTTAGTTGAAGATGAGCAATGTTATACTATCAGTGGTTGCACTGCAAGAATAATGGCTTCGTGTAAACTTTGGGGACAGTGAAAGTAATTTGAACATTACTACAAAACCTTCTCTAGTTTGAGGACAGCGAAGCTAATTAGACTAGCACTACCAAACCTCACGAAAAACTTACAAGCTAGTTGTAAAAATCAAGTACATATATGAAAATATTGTAATTTAACAAAGACGTGTAATGTTTTATACCCATTTCCCTTCCTAATCCGCCCAAAATTGGACGGAACATAATTACACTTAAAAGCCCATCCCTTCCTTCCCTCCCACCTTCCCGTCCCCTACCTTTCCATCTTAAAAAAACTCAAGAACGCCTTTGTTTTAATTTCCCTTCCCGTCCCCTTCCATTACTTTAAAAATAAAACTCGATAACAGAGCATAAGGCATTAAGCCTGAGATATTAAGTTTGACATCATTTGACGTGGTTTATACTTGGCTATCAAAGGTTGAGCCTTAGGCAATGTGATCCCGCGACCTTCACTCATATCGACCATCTCTTCACCAAGCCTTTCCCAATCAAAACACTGTATTAGCATCCCCAGCGTTAACCCCATTATACGTGTGGCTAGCCCTTCCCCTGGACAGCACCTCCTTCCAAACCCAAATGGCATGAACCTAAACCCGTCTCTTGCACCTTCTATCCCTTCGAATCTTTCTGGTTGAAAGCTTTCAGGGTCACTCCACAAGTCAGGGTCATGATGCATGGCCCATTGATTTACCAATAGCATGGTCCCTTGTGGAATGTGATACCCTCCAACCACACACTCTTCTGATGACTCATGTGGTACTAATACTGGGCCTGCAGGGTACAATCGCAGAGTCTCGTTCACGATACAACGGAGGTAAGGTAAGTTGGCCATGTCTGATTCATCAACAAAATGCTCCTTGCCCACATAATTGTCAATTTCGTTTTGCGCCTTCTTTAAAACATGCGGATGGTTGAGCAATAGTGCAAAAGCCCATTCCATAGTCCCAGAAGAAGTATCGGTACCTG
Source organism: Chrysanthemum seticuspe (assembly GCA_019973895.1). Taxonomy (NCBI): domain Eukaryota; kingdom Viridiplantae; phylum Streptophyta; class Magnoliopsida; order Asterales; family Asteraceae; genus Chrysanthemum; species Chrysanthemum seticuspe. The sequence continues at coordinate 245,130,864 of BPTQ01000004.1, forward strand.
TTGATAATAGGTTCTGATCAACAGAAAGAGTTAATTAATGCAGAGGAATCGATAAAACATATATAATATCATACATTACTAATAATCGATCACTATTGATACTAATATCTATGATCTTACCAGCAAAAAGGTTTTGATGAGGTCGTCGGTATAGTACTTAGGTTCATTTTCTTGTAGCTCTAATAATACTTCCATCATGGTTTTGTGATTCTTGTTTTTCACTTCCTCGTCCTTCCCTTTCCTAAATTCCTCAATGACCCCTTGAAAGAATGCATTCCTTTTTTTCTGCAAAGCAACCATCCTCTTCTCTACTCCTCTCACACCAAACCAATTTAAAAAAGGCAAGTGATCCCCTAAATTCGAAGCATCACCCACCAGAAATGTCTCCTTCGATATCTCCTGAAACTTTTTCCCTTCTTCTTTCATATCGCTACAATAATACCTTTTCCCAAATATCATCCTCATCATCACATTCAAAGTCATTTCATGGAATGTCGTCTTCATGTTCACGGGTGATGAACATTCTGTAGCCAGCTTACGTATAAGCAGTCTTCCTTCATCAGCACGAACTTCAAGCAACTCGTTAAGACGGAAAGATGAGAATATTTCCGCATTGGCAATCCTTCTAAGTTTGCGCCAATGGTCACCATATGAGGCGGTGCATAGGTTAGTGTAGTTAGAGCCAAGAATCTTGCCATATAGTAAACGAGGACGGTTAGCAAAAATGACGTCGTTTTTGGTGAAACATTCTTCGGACAAGGAAGGAGTTGAGACCAATAACACCTTGCGTGACCCAAAGCGGAGGAGGAGGATTGGGCCGTGTTTGGCTGAGATTTTTGCTAAGGTTCTACATAAAGGGTTCTTTATGAGGTATAGATGGCCGATTATTGGGATGCTTGGGAATATAGTTGGTGGAAGGTTAGAGTATTTGCGATAGATGTGGGTGGCAAACCAATATGATGCTACAAATAGTGCAATGGTTATAAGTATATAATCCATAACTGTTGCTGAATGAGAAAGAATAGACATGAGCATGGTTTTTATAGTGGTTATGTATCGAGATATATTTGTGCATGACAGAATGATTTTTATTTTTAAGTTTTTTATTTTCGCAGCCCCTTCCCTACCACCATTATTTATTTTAGAATAAGGTTAAGTTTGTTTCTAATTATTGGAGCCCCTTCCCTACCACCGTTTTGTATTTGTATTGATACATTTCATACTCGAAGTTACTCCGTATCTTTTTAGATTTTTACTGTATATAGTATTCTTAGGTGCATTGTAATTTAGTTACAAAAAAACTGGAAAACGGGCTTCTCTACGCTTTCACGTCTAAGAGAGTTTTCTTTTGATAGCAATATATAGCAACATAAGAATTTTGTGTTAAAAACAAGGTTCCACGACGTTACTTCAGGCTACATATTTATATATAATTTATGTTTGTCAAAAGTTTAACATCGGGTTCACCCCGCAATCCTTTTGAATATAATTACACACATAAAATTAAATTAAGTTTTTTTTCATAGTCAAAGGTTTAACATGTTTAAACAAAAAATATATATTCTATCAATCAGAATCTTTTGAAATTTTAGTTTATAAAATACTGTCTCGGCGGCTACGAGGTTCTTGCGTGTTCACCAGAATACGAAATTTTAGAAGAATCGCATATATATCCATTAAAACTTAAAAACTTGTATATTTTTTAAAAATACAAGTTTTAATGCATGATGTACAATGTAAGTTAAACATGTTTTAAATATATGCAAATATTTAAGTTTTAGTGAGTATATATGCAATTGCCCTTTAATTTTATTAGGAGTATGATTTTGCTAACAATTGTTAACAACAAACTTCACCTTTTATTCAAAAAATAATGCATTGTGCAAATAAAATCATCATAAATTAGTTATTAGCTCATACTATTTTTCAAACACATTTGTAATCTATTTCATTTATTAATATAAGCGAAAAAAATACACATATTTTTAGTCATGCCTTAATATTAATATTATTTTGAAACATGAAAAGTGAAATTTGTTATTAACAACAGTTCTTAAAGCTGGTGTTAACATATCCTTTTTATTATTTACTAAAATCAGTATCTAGATATTTAAGAGCAATCAATAGATATGAATGCAGACAGAACATTTAGAAGATATATATAAGAAGTTAATAATAGAGATTTAGATAAGTAGGTCCCCACATGTATCCACATTGACCACTGCTGTGGCCTAATTGCCACTTGCTGGAACCCTTGTGCACAAATATGTTCGTTCCTTTTCTAATATTTCTTTCGTCCCAAATAATTTTTTTTTTTTTTTTTTTTTTATATATATATATATATATATAATATTTAGTACAAAATATATAAATAAATTGAGTTTTAAATATATTTTCAATTATATAAATTTTAGTAAATATTATCGATACTACATATAAAAAGTGTACAACTAAAGTGGAATTGTTGAATTATTGAATGTTGAAAATTAGTCAAAGGTGAAAAAAAGTATAGCGTAATTAATACTCTTATTAAAACACCACATTACTTAAAAGTACAGTGATTTATTCATATCGTACAAGCAACTAAAATCATATCTACAAAATTAAATACAAACAATTAAAACACCCCTTACTAAAAATTACAATAAAATTTTCACAATATACAATTTAAAAAAGCTACAACATAATCCAAAATATAAGTTAATTAAACACACTAATTAATGTTATTTATAAAACACATTAAAATGAAAAGTACATGTTATTAAATACAAATTAATAAAACACACAAAGTTTCATACAAGCTAACAAGTTGATGGTACATATAGTTTTGAAAACCTGACCGGACCGAACCAACGGGTTCAACCGGGAACCGGTGTCGCCACCAATTTGGATAACCAATAAAAGCCATCCAGAAAAGAACTAGAGAGGACCCGTTGAAACCGATACAAACTGGTAAATCAGCCTTATCGATATCTATTTCTCCGGTTTTACATTTATATGACCACTTAATGAGAAAGGATTAATGTTTTTTGCCTTAGGGATATAGACCAATTAAAAGAAATAATGAATCCTACCTCAAAAAAAGTTAATATTAAATAAGTTTGTGGATATAATCCTTTAACTGGAAAAAAGAAACTTACTCTTGAGTCTGGCATCTCATGTTTTTATGCAAAAGCTCAACAAAGAAATTGAAAACTCCAAAGTTTAAAGAATAGCACATAAACACTTTGCCTTTGTCTTAGAGAAATGCTAACCTTAGGTTGTACACAACAACTTCATCTTTTTTTGCACTAAAACATTACTTATATTTAGATATGCCTAACTAAAAACTCCCTTATTTAAGCCATTTGTTATTGAAGATGGATTCATTACGAAAATTCCAACGGGTCCAAAGAGCAGCCTGTATTACCCCATCGAATGCAACTCTGTGGTTTGTTTTGAAGTTGCAAGTTGTCGGCGGATCTTAACGTTATTAAATTGCATGTCACTGATCTTCCACCGTTTCGCCATTTCGTTCCAAAGTTTGGTCGCAATATTGCAAGTCGCAAAGATGTGGAATTCCGTTTCTTGATCCTCATCACAAATAGGGCAACGAGTGGAATGAAGGTCTATTCCTCTTTTGTCCAAGTTGACTCTAGTTGGAAGGCGTTCATTGAAAATTCTTCAAGAATTAATGTTGATTTTTGCTGGTGTATGGATTCAGCCATTTTCACGTCAGTGATGTATCTTTTTAACAAGCTGCGCCGCTAGTCCTAATTTTCCAGACCCAAGCATCTTATACTTTTACAGAAAATAAACCTGGAGTATCACCTTTCCAGACCCAAGCATCTTCGTTGCCCATTAGATAAAGACCTAACAACATTTCTTGAAGACAATGTGCTTCTGGGCCTTAATCTTCGGAAATGTAAAAACCTCTTCTTATCTTCGGATTAAGAATAGATGGAAGAATGTAAAGTCGAATCCAAAGTCGATTGACCCCACAACTTCTTATCTTTGGATTAACATCTAGGTGTTGGGACGAATCCAAAGTCGATTGACACAAAGTCAATGAAACAGTCTACAAAGACGATTCCATGAATGCGATTAGCTTTGTAAACCATTATGAGTGATAGTATGTAACTTCTAATAATGAATGTATGTAGTATCAGTGACTGTGACTTATTTTTACTTAACTTCATTTTCGTATAACAAAGATACAAGTGCATAAGAAAGTAAGAGAAAAAAAAATAAAAAATAGAAATAATTGAACACAGACTTTCATTCATAAGGCTATAAGTGGCCTATACAATGAAGTTAACCTTCTGTAAGCTATAACAGTAGGTGCTTTACTTTCATGGAAATTTATTCAGGTAATACATTTGGTTATCTCGAAAAGACTAATTGGACCTCATGGGCACAAACCTCAGTATATTAATTTTTGCGTCACTAGACGAGGTCTACACTTAGCCACCAAAGGCTGCAACTTGGGCATGGTTAGCCCATGACCTTCATTCATATCAACCATATCCTTACTAATCCTTTCCCAATCAAAACATTGTATAAGCAACCCTAATGTCAAACCAACCATACGCATCGCCAATCCTTCACCTGGACAACTCCTCCTTCCGAACCCAAATGGCATGAACTTAAACTCGCCTCTTCCACCCTCTATCCCTTTGAACCTTTCTGGGTGAAACCTTTCAGGGTCACTCCACAAGTTGGGGTCATGATGTATGGCCCATTGATTAACGAGTAGCATGGTACCGTTTGGTATGTGATAGCCTCCGACCACACAATCGTCAGAAGACTCGTGGGGTACTAATAAAGGGCCTGCAGGGTACATTCGCAAAGTCTCGTTTATAATACGGCGGAGGTAAGGCAGGCTGGACAAGTCTGATTCATCAACAAGACGGGTTTTGCCTACGTGACTGTCAATTTCGTTTTGTACATTCTTTAGAATATCAGGATGGTTGAGCAGAAGGGAAAAAGCCCATTCCATGGTTGCACTAGAAGTATCGGTGCCGGCTGTTAACAGGTTCTAATCATGAAAAGGCATTAGTTTAAACATTGAGTAAAAAATCTATGCACAAGGTTATTAACATATACTTTTTTTAGCGGCAATATATCGATGAAAAAGAATAGCAAGAAGTTAGCTAATTACAAAGAGATAAAACTTACGTATACACGAGATTGGATCATAAAGCCAATCAATCCAATTGTGATTATGATTCTTATTTCTTTGGGTATTATTAATAACAACTTATTAGAATCATTAAACTTATTGATATCATAAACACAAATAACATAACTAGACGCTTTATTAGTAATCCATAATAACTAATTAATAGCCTATAATGGTTATCATTCATGTTCTAAATTTTTTGATACAATCCTAAATTCATTAGTAAAGATGTAGGAGATGTGATCTTACCAATACAAAGCTTCTAATAAGTTCATCGGCGTAGTACTCTGGATCAGTTTCTTGCAGCTGCAAAAGGACTTCAATTACTGTGTTCCTCTTCTTGTTATTATCGTTACTATTATGTTCCACTTTGTCCATTCTAAGTTGATCAATCAACCCTTGAAAGAAGTCATTTCTTATTTTGTGCAACGAAATTAACTTGTTCTCCAATCCTTTCACTCCGAACCAACTTAAAAATGGCAAGTGATCCCCTATATTCGAAGCACCGGCCACCAGAAATGACTCCTTTACTATCTCCTTAAACCGTTTCCCTTCTTCCTTCATATCGTCACCAAAATACCTCTTCCCAGAAATCATCCTCATCATCACGTTCATTGTCATTTCATTAAATACCGTATTTAAATTCACTGGCAAAGAATAACCCAACATGAGCTTACGTAGCATGAGTCTTCCTTCATCCGCACGGATATCATGAAACTCTTGGATACGATGCGATGAGAAGATTTCAACAGTTGAGATTCGACGTAAGTTGCGCCAATGGTCCCCATATGGTGCCCAACCGATGCTTGTATAGTTGGAGCCAAGAATCTTGCCAGCTAGGAAACGAGGGCGGTTGGCAAATATGATGTCGTTCTTGGTGAAACATTCTTCGGATATGGAAGGAGAAGAGACCAAGAGGACGTTGCGTGACCCGAAGCGGATGAAGAGGATTGAGCCGTGTTTCGCGGAGAGCGTTGCAAGGGTTCTGTAGAGTGGTTTCTTTAATAGGTAAAGGTGGCCGATTATGGGGATGTTTGGGAAGATAGTTGGCGGGAGATTAGCAAATTTGTGGTAGATGTGGGTGGTGATAAGATAAGTAACAAATAGTAGTACGATGGTCACGAAGAGATAATCCATCAAGAGATAAGTGAAAATTAAATTTTTTCCATGTTCGGATACTCCACCCAAATTATATATTCATGCCACGACTTGATCACTTTTTACTTTTTTTTTCTTCTTCTTCTTCATTTTAGTCATTTTCGACTGATCAACTGATAGACTCCACTAAAATCATGTCACGTGTCAACCATTTGCACTTTCTTTTAAAAGTACTTTGGTCTCACCAAATCTATACCAAATCTACTTTAATATTCCTTCTTTTAAACTTTAGCAAATCCGACGAAAAAACCAACGTGATCACAATTCGATTTTATTGTTCTATTTTAATGCATCAAAATGACTGCTAGACAAGTAATTAAAAAAGTCCAATTTGCATAATTACCCACACTTATGTTGTTGTTTTATGTGGTTTGGGTTATTTTAAGTACTATTTTGATTATTTTGTGGTTAGGATTTGCTTATTTTAAGGTTTATTGTGGTTTTGACGTTTTTGTTCCCGTACAGCTTATTAAGAAGTGCTTATTATGATTGAGAAGTGTTTATTAATGTTTTTAAGTTTCATTAGTGCTTATTACGGTTTTGATTTGGTTTGGTAGTGCTTATTTAAGGTCATTAGTGCTTATTACTTTTTTTAGATTCATAAGTGCTTATTCTTGGTTTCATTGTGGCTTTGATGTTCTTGTTTTCGTACAACTTATTAAGAAGTGATTATTACGGTTAAGAAGTGCTTATTAGGTTTTTAAGGTTCATTAGTGCTTATTACGGTTTTGATTTGGTTTGGTAGTGCTTATGTAAGGTTCATTAGTGTTTTTTTAAGGTTTATTAGTGTTTTTTTTAGGTTCAAAAGTACTTATTTAAGTTTCATTATTCATAATTTCTTATTTTAAGGTTCATTAGTACTTATTTAAGGTTCACTAGTGCTCATTACGTTTTTTACAGTTCATGGTGTTTTGTTGGTAGTACATATTTCTGTTAGTATTAAGTTAAACTTGCATAATAAAATTGTATGTTTGGGGTTCCTTATTTTTTGATACAGTTTTATAGTCTATATTAACCATTTACGTAAGTCACATAGTTAATAGAGACACTTTATATTCTTTGTATAAACTATGACCTAGATATTATCTTTTAGGAAGAAAACATATCTTTTGCCTTTTTTATGTTTGTAAACTGCTTATTTTTACTGTCTAAGTATAAATATTAATTTGCCCTTTCAATATTTTTGTGTATAGGTGTATCCTGCCAAGCTCAGTACTAGAACCAAGTTGCACTTTCTTAAAACCATAAAGCAAAGGTTGAGCTCCTACCCGGAACGTCTTGAACGTCTTCACCTGTTTAAAAGCATTGTTTCCGGCCATTGAATAAACATAAAAACATATGAGCATGATAATCACTTCTTGCATTATTTACTTCAACATAAAAGCATTTTTTACGGATGGTATAAACCCCCCACCCCTAACCAGTATATATCGTGGTGTCTCTTTACATGCTTTATATACTTTGGTTGTATTTGTGGTTGTGATTATTGTTGTATAACCACTTGGTGATCTTTAAGGCTTGAAGTTAATAAACTTTGAAGAAGCCAAAAGACCGTATTCACCCCCCCCCCCTATGGTTTTACAATTTTGCTAATCTGAGAGTGTCTGATTATTGTTTATGATACAAAATGCATGTGTTGTTCAAAAAAAAAATTAGAGCTTGTTACTGCTTAGAATCTCATGACTCTTGCTATAATGTATCTCCTTATTGTTTGATGAACTTGGTCTTGAAAATATAGTAGAATAATAAAAATTGAGAAGCATCCATATTACTGAGTATCGCATGGTGTGACTTGTGATCGAGCCTCCCCTAAATCATGGTGGTTGACTGAGTTTTGATGTTCTCAAAAGGTAAACGATGGTGAGGAAGACATTTTTATAGGATCTATAAAGGCAGACATTAGGTATTATAGTGAATTTCCTTGTGTGCTTTTGTAGCAAAGAAGTATTGTCGAAAAACGCATTTAAAATAGAAACTCTGTGCATCAGGTTCCATTATGCTTTTATTTCATTTCCAAACTCCACCTTATGAAGCAATAAGCAGTTACAAGAAAACAATGAAGCAATCCCAATATGCAGTAATGAAAACCCTTAAATAAGCACTATAATAACCACTGGAAAATAAACAATAAGCAAGGAAAACCCTTAAGGGGCTGTTTGGTTCACCAATTTTTTGTAGGTTTTTGATGTATTTAAATTTCAGATCCTATAAAAATTGTGTTTGGTATCAAAAAAGTAAGAAGGATTTATATATCTGGGCCACAAAAAAGAGGGTTTATCAATGCATTGAGTTGGGAGTGGAATTAAAATACGGGAGTTATTTTAGTCAGAAAGAGACACAATTGCCCTCATAAAAAAACATACGCCTCTTTTCTCTTTTTCTTTTTGTAGCCATTATTCTTTCATACCTTCAATTCTCCATTAATGATATTTATTCGATTGCTTCCATATCTCAAATAAGTATGATTGTTTCACTTTTGTTTTGCTTCACTTCCATCTACATCGATTTTTCTACAAGGCCAATATTTTTTTTTCTTCTGGAGAAATTGAAATCTTATGGATGTTTATTTGATTTCGAGTTCCTTATTTAAATGTCGATTCCTACATAAGATGAACTTGCATATCCTTGATTATCACTTCAATCTTAAACATCACCCACATAATTGGTTTTTGTTGTTACAAGTTAGGTAACGATTTTTTTTGGCTTATGAATTAAATGTTAGATGTTGAATTTTAAACAAAGTAAGCCTTGTTAACTTGCCAAAAAGAAGTTGGTAATCAAGCCCTTCAGGTTAAATGGTATTTATTTTAGGGTAAACTGAATTGTTGATTGATTTATAAAAAGTTGATTTTGTGTATCTGGGCTAGGTGTTTGTGTTTTTGTTTGTAGAAGAATGGTATTCAAGTCATTTACCATTGCTTATGCTATAAATTTGCAGAAACAAATTTGCCAACCAAACAAGAAAAAGTAATATAAATTACAGTATTTTAAACTTTTCAAGAGTTTAAATTACATGTATTCTTAAATACATGGTTTTGCAATTTGCGAACCAAACGCCCCCTAAGTAACCTACTTAGAAATCCCATAACAACATTAAGCAGTAAGCTTCTTATAAATAGGCAGTTTAAAAAATTGAGAATAAGCACATAAGCAATAGCAGTTTGTATCAAATTCATATTGCCTAACTGCTTAATGTTGGTAGTCTCATATATAAAAATCTCTAACTAAATAAACAATGATCAAGGAAATAAGCACTTAAATAAGCACATAATTAATTCTCTAAAATGATACTTCAATAAAGAAAACCAAAATAAGAACTTAAGATAAGAGTCCATCTAACGCCTTCAAAAAGAGTTTTAGTTGTCTTAAATACTAAAAACTTTAATAAGCACTTAACAATAAGCAGTAAGGAAGGACATGGGCACTTAAATAAGCAATCAAAAAACCTAAGGAGCCTGAAAACCCTAAAAAGCACTTACAAATAAGCAGTAACACAAGAAAAACAAAATGTCTAGGCACTTATTTGTCTTAAATACTAAATAACCCAAATAAGCACTTAAATAAGCAATCAAGAAACCTAATGAACCTGAAAACCCTAAAAAGCACTTACAAATAAGCAGTAACACAAGATAAACAATATGTCTAGGCACTTATTTATCTTAAATACTAAAAACCCAAATAAACACTTAACAATGAGCAGTATTTAAGGACATAAGCACTAATAAATAAGCAGTAACACAAGGAAAAAAAATGTCTAAGCACTTAATTGTCTTAAATATTAAAAACCATAATAAGCACTTATGAATAAGCAATAAGGCAAAACACACCATATCTGACGACAAACGTGTTTACGAGTGTGTTGTGAATCAAAATGTGGAGAATCAATGATCAACAGTTTTTGGGTTTCGATCATTTAAGCACCGGATCAGTGCGGTATTTTTTTTTTTTTTTTTTTTTTCTTTTTAGGTTAGGTAAAAATAATTAAAGAAAAGTATAATAATAAAATAAAGTACACAAAATCAAGCAAAAATTTTTGTATCATTTCCAAGGTAACTTTTTCCTTTTCCAAAGCAAAAAGTACACCGTCGGTTGAGCAACCCCCAGTCGAACGCCGTAAGTTGAGCATTGACTTTTTATTAAAAGATAAAAGAGGGAATAGTGTACTAGATTTGGTAGGCCAAAGTACTTTTAAAAACAGTACAAAGGGTGGACATGTTGCGTTAATTTAGTAGAGTCGATCACTTGATCAGTCGAGCATGACCAAAATAAAAAAAAATTCCTAAAAAGTAACCAAATCATGAATCATGCATTGATTTTTGGCCTATTTTAATAATTTTCTCTTTAGAGATATTTGAGTATATTTTATGCAAAAAAAAAATACTCGTTTAATATTTGTTCAATCATCTAACTTTTTATGTTTTAATCCTTAATATACTCTCCCCGCCTTAAAAATATATATATCCACAATAATATTTATTTTTGTCTTAAAATAAATGTCTAGTTTTTATATATAGACAATAAAAATACTAAGAATTATCTACTTTACCTTTATAACCAAAACTTGCATTAATTACTAATTTCTAATTTCAATATTAACTATGAGGGTAAAAATAACATTTTATTAATCAAAACTAGCATTAATTATGCATATTATAATTTGTTCATTTTTTGTTTGTGGACACTCTTTTTAAAACGGAAAGAGCATATTTAAACATAATAGATTTGAGGTCATGTTAACATGTTGAACAAGTTAAATGTCTATGTGGTACATGTCAATTGACATGTCATTTATCAATTATTAAAAACTAGAAGGGTACCCGCGCAATGCGGCGGCGGGTACCCAGTAACTATTTTTGTGACGAGCAAATGTTTTTTTTATATATATGTTTTTTCTAACAATAACTTTACGTATTTTAATTTCCGGTGAACTACGTATTTTAGTTTATTACATTTTTACATGTCTTCATATGGTTTAAATGAGATGTATCAATATTGGAGGATGTTACAAATATGAGAATTTAAGACATTAATTATTTTTTAAATTTATATGTATGCTTAATTATTATGCTTAGCAAAAGTAACTTTCTTTTGATGGAAATGCTTTTTGTCTTATAAATTTTAAGACTACTATATTTAGAATGTCACAAACCCTTTATAAAGGAGTATAGATAAAATACGCATAGTCGGTTTCTAAATTTCCAATATTACCCAGGCATCTTATGTAGGGTGACAATTCTCGACACGATACGATAAACAACACGAACCCGACATGAAATTAAACAAGTTTGGGTTGAGGATAAATAGGATTGGGTCAAAAACGGGTCAACCCGTCTAACACATTAAATAAACTGGTCGTGTTTGGGTTGAGTAAGTATTAAACAGGTCAACCCCGTGAACCCGTTTAAGTATATAAGATCTTAAAAATAAAATATATAACATGGTTTTTATGTTGTCTGTGGATTAAATGTATTTTGTTATTTACTTTTTTTTTTGAAGAGCAAAGCATTTCATATATCGAACATAGACCAAACACAACTACAACCATCAAGATGAAGGCTAAAAGAAAAAGAAAATAAAGCAAGAACTAAAACAAGAAGAAAAGATAAAATAACCCGAACCCGGAACGCTCGAAGAATATGAGTGAATTATAATTTTATACTTTAGATATCATGAAAATTGACGCTTGTAATTCAGAAAATTGTCGCATATTTATTTGTATGTTATTCTTATCATATTTTAGATTCTTATATCATTTTTGCGTTTAAACTAGTTAAATCGACGAACCACCAACTTTATTCACTTCTTGACCTATTTATTTAAATGAGTTAAACGGGTCACAAATGAGTTACGCGTGTTATGCAGGTCTGGGTTATGGTTGAGTTTCTTGACACGATTAATAAATGGGTCGTATTTTGGTAAAGGCTATACCAACCCGCCAACGCGCGAACCTGAATAGGTTAACACGAACACGACTCGATTGCCACCCCTAATCTTATGTAGTTAAAGGTTTTTTGACGTAATATATTTTCCTCTAATCTTATGTAGTTAAAGGTTTTTTGAAGTAATATATTTTCGGACGTAAAAACTTTTTAACAAAAAAAAAAAGAAATTTATATTCATGGAATCGCATCAAGAGACTAGGTCAGAAACATTTTGGGGGTAATCGCCAAGTCCTCACCAACCCGAGACCATCTTCCATAGTGAAATAGTAACCAGACGCTCAACTAACAGGTGATGAATTGTTTCCAAGTCTTCATTACAAATTGGAGACTGAATACAGTCCATATCAATTTCACATTTGATCACAAATATACATGTGCAGGTCACCTATACTTGGTAGCAGAGAGTCTCTGTCATTGGGATCCAAACAGATTGCTGCCTCTCAATCTATACTCCACATAACCAACCAAACTTACTTGTTCACTTTTAGTGAAAATAAGCAATATAAGCAATATAAGTGATCATAATGGGAATTTAATCTTTATTTTAAAATGCAGCTTGTATAAAAATGAACATGCAAAAGCTTACAAAGAACAAAAACATGACCTGCCAATGCATCTTTAAAATACCCTGCAATGAAGAAGATGCATGAAGAAGGATAAATGAATTAGTAAAACGAGGGAAATATAAATTTGGTTACCCTTCATAATTAACAGACGAGATAAAGAACACACTAGTTTTTCGTATGATTCAAAATACCTGCTGTAGTAAAATTCAAACTGAATTTGGTTTTCTGGATGCACCTGATCATACAAATATCAATTAAAAATATGACATCATCATGACACGTAAGCAATAGATGGATATATTAACGCAGTATACAGAGTACACAGCCCACTGTTGGTAACTTTATTATGCTAAGAACCAAGCAAATACAGTCACAAAAAGCAACATGATTTCATCTTATAACAGAACCAAAGGACAAAAAAGAAAACACTTAAGAGCACTTCCAGTTTCATGTAAATGACTATAACAGCGAAACCAAAAGAGACAGTACAGCAGAGAGGAAAGTTTTTGAAGGATCAGCCGCAATGACAATCTATTTTTTAGTCAGAAGACCGTTTTGGGTATAGTTCTCAACAGAGTCGACAAGCGTTTCTTCAAGTGGTCTGTAATTCCAGCCCAGCGCCTGCAATTTCTCAGATGTAGCTGAAAATACTCCTTTAGGCTCAGTAAAACTGCCAATCAATTTAGGTAAAACGGAGTTAATATCAGCAGAAAATAGTCACTTTGATAGTTTCTCCAAGGTACCCTTTTTGTCTTACAAGTAACGGTGTAAATAGTTTACTAAGCTAATGAAATAAACTAATTTATTTCTAAGTGACCACATATGGATAATTTTCAACTATCCGTGCAACAAAAACAGGTAGAAACTTTATAGAAGAATTAATTCTAGATTGGTATAAATTGGCTCAGTTTAAGAAAAGTGTCCTGACTACTTGCGGAACATCTTAACTGTTTCAAATGTCAGTAATCTTATGGCTCATGATTTGTACAGTCCAAAATTTCAAAAACAATTATTTAGGTACTTAGAATATCAATAAATTAAAGTAAGAACTCAACAATGTTGTAATAGCACGATTAACAATGTTGTAATAGCACGATATAATCGTGGACCTTGAAATGTTTATTATAAAAGTATGATTATAAACTGGAAATAGGCTTATAAGATATACCTTCTCGGTGCAATTTGCCCTTCTTTTTTTAAATGACCATACGTCTATAATAGAATATATGGAATTTGAACTTGGAAACTTTCTAAACTTGGAACTTGATGCAATATTTGCCAGGGAGTTCAAGATAAAGTAACTCACATATTTGGATACTTGTAGTCAGGATATTTTTTCTTGAGAATATCTACCATATCCTTGGTCCAGATCTCATGGGATGTACATATGTATCTTCCATTTGCCTCGGGTTTTTCAAATACCAAAATTAGTGCGTTTGCTAGATCACGCACATCTACAATCAGCCGCAGCCTGTTCTCTAGTTGTTCAAACCCATCTACACACATGCAGAATAACAATGAAAAATGTCACTTAAAACTCAAATCATGTTTGATATTTTTCTTTACTCGTATACTTATGCAAGGGTTTTCAGGTTACGTTCTATCCCTTTTGGGTCAAATAATCAAATACGTATGATAAAAAACTGGCTAAAAAGTATGGACAGGGTCGACCGGGTAGTAAGTTCCCCGGTGCATCTTAGTGCATAAAACTTCCTAAATCACTTTATCCAAAAAGGATGAGATCTAACTTTACACACATATATTTTGTTTAGAAAAATGATTAGGGTCAACTTGAACTATTTCAATCTGTACAAAAAAAATGACATATCTGACCCTTTTTGGTATAGATTGAAATAGTTCAAGTTGACCCATGAAATCATGTCTAAATGCATTCAAACCAATGAAATCAAAATCTGCAGACCAACAGATATGTAAATATGTCATATGGGTAGTATAAATGAACCAACCTCTAAGAAGCTTAATGATAGCCAAACTACTAGCATTCACCGTGCTCTGCAGCAGTGGCCCTAAAATAAGAGTTGGGCAAACAGACTTTAAGTCAATGCCATTTCTTTTCGAGAATTCCCATGCCTCACTTTCTGCTTGTGTCTTAGAAAGACAATACCAATCCTGTATAACAAAGATAAATTAGACATAAAAATCATGACGACATCGGTTTTTGAACCATTTTACTTTTCTTTTCGCTGTAAACCAACCACTGTGAAAATAGGCATAAAAAAAACACGGTTTACAGTATGAGGTGGAAATTTCCACCATTTACTTACGAATGGGTTAAATTGGGACGAACCAACCAGACCTGCATCAAAAAATCACTCGTTTTGACCTATCAAACAGCCCACCCATTATGCTACCTCTAGTTTGCAAAAGTGAGTTACTTAACAAACTGTATAAATACTGAAATTACCATTGTTTGTAAAAAAGGTTTCATTTTTGCAAAGTCTAGTATTCTTTTAGCACTTTTTTGCAAAACGGTCATCTGTTTGCAGTGAAAAGGGAAAGCCCAAAGTTATGTCACTTATAAAACAAATGTTACTTGAGCTGATTACATTATTTTTTCTGCAGAATTCTTGGTCAGACCAAAAAGTCTCATCCAATGGTCTATCAGGTCTATTAGGCACCATACACAAAGCAGCAACAGAGGACACATACACAACTTTCTTGACATTCACTTCACAACATGCCTTGAGTACATTAATTGTACCTTTAACAGCTGGCTCAATCAGTTCTACCTGCAATGAAAGTAATTAATGATTATAAAGCTTTTTGCCGTTATTGGTAAAACTGCATAAGGCACAATCAAATGAGCGTTAGTGTCTTGCCTCAGGGTTTGGTACAGAACCAGATGGAACTGGACTTGCAGTATGGAACACGCCATCACATTCCACAATGGCTGCACGAAGAGACTCATAGTCGAGAAGGTCAGCCTTGAAGAGCTTCAGGTTCTCAGATGCTCTCTCAAGACTCTTCAAATGAGCATATTTCTCATCCACTGAAAGAAAATGTGTTAAAACAATAGTATATAATTATTTAGCCTACTTAAGGCTCAACAAATGTATGTCATATGTAATTGTCAACCAACATCTTATATCAACGATATTGACTAGCAAGCTCCCGTGAACAGCCAAACCACATAAATCTGCTTCTTTTTTCTCTTTTTTTTTTTTTTTTTTTTTTTTTTTTTTCATTTTCGATTTACTCAACAAAAACATCCAGAAAGAACCTGATATCGATTTAATCATACGTAATTATGTAAGAAAAAAATGTGATCGACTATAGAGACCACATCAACATCAAATTTGACAAAAGTCAAAACATTGCGAAGCAACAACATCATTAACTATACTCGAACATATTGAAACATTTCATCCTACAACAACTGGATTTTCAATCTCACAACTGAGATTAACCACACAACAATAGGATTCTGAGTCTTCCAGAAAAAGATAAAATAACCAATAGTATTTTATCTCAATTCTTAGGACGAATCATTTAAAAACCTGTCATTAAATTTGTGGTATACCAAACTAGACATTGATTTAGCAAACAAAACTCACCAGCCACCTTTTTTATTTTTCAAAATAAGTTTTTCGGAATAAATTTTTTTAGTTGACTTTTTTTTTGTATGAGATTAAAAAAGATAGATAAAGTTTTGCAGAATTGATGGTCTGATGGATATTTTGGTATAACTGTTATAAACACAAATTTACACCATCTCAAGGTGGTACAGTGCAAGGTGAAGAGAGGTGGGTTTAAACATCTCTGGTCATCTTGGGATGGCCAGAGAAAAGTCCCAAAAACTACCACGTATGGTACGACAAATACCAGTTACGCCGCATACATCATATACAAAGGCCTCGACTATCCCCAGCAGCCTCTCACCAGAGATCCCTCCCCGTTTTGTTTGTAAAAACATAAATTATATTATGACACCTAAATCCATAGATGTAGTTTTCAAAAGGATTAGTTTTGCTATTAAAAAAGGGCTAGCGGCGCAGCTTGTTGCCCGTTTGCCGTCCACCTCTTTGTAAATGTCATAAATCTATTATAAATGGGTAAATTAATGTGTATTAAATAAAATTTGTAATATAGAAGAAAAGTTTGTGTTTAATAAATTATATGACATCTGTGTATAATCAAATATTCACACTAAATCTACAAACCAATCTGAAATGCAAAAAACAAACAGTAGATGAAAAGAAAGTGACATCAAGCAACAAAGTCCAATATAATCACCCAACATAGAATAAGGATTAACATAGGAAAGCAACTTACAAGGGTTTCTAACGGTGCCATGAACGATGTAGTTGTTAGATAACAATATCTTAACTAACCAAGATCCTACAAACCCACCAGCACCTGTTACACACACACGTCTTCCCGCCATTAAAGACTAACTATTGAGACTTCTGTAGTTTGACTTGTATATATCCGACCGTTTTAAAGGGGAATTGCTCCGAAACATTAAGGGGGTGTTTGTTGAAGGTTAGGGATATGGTTGGAAAAAATAGATTGTGTAAATAGATTGCGGTGGTGCATGTCTTGGTGTTGATGCTGGTGCGTTGTTGTTGACGTGGCAGCGTTTGTTGCTGAAAAATATTAAAAAAAATTATTTTAACCTTTTATTTTCAGAGATCATGGAAAGATTATTTATTTTATAATCTCTTACGTAGTGTTTGGTATGTCGTAATTAAAGCCGTAATAGAAAAAATTATTACAATTATTACATTTATAGAATGTAATAATTCATTACAAGTAATGACTCATTACACCAAAGGTTCGTTTGGTAAAACGGAATGAAATGTCAACTGAATGGAATAAATGATGTAATGGAATGAAGAGTGTAATATAATGACTCATTGTAGTTATTAACCGTGTTTGGTTTGTATGATAAAACGTAATGGAATCGATAATAAAAAGACTAAAATACCCATTAATGGTAGAAACTTTATTTAATGTGATTAATTAATGATGAAGTTTTATGTAATTTTGGTTCCATTACAAGATGTAATGAAAAAAAGTAAGGGACCCCTAAGGAATGGTTTTTGTGTAATGAGTAATTACTTGTAATGAATCATTACATTCTATAAATGTAAACAAACAACATTTATTCATTACATCGTAACAATCTTTTCCATTACGACTTTAATTACGACATACCAAACATTATGCAAAATCATTCTTTAGGGGTCCCCTACTTTTTTTTCATTACATCTTGTAATGGAATCAAAATTACATAAAACTCCATCATTAATTAACAACATTAAATAAATTTTCTATCATTAATGGGTATTTTAGTCTTTTTATTATCGATTCCATTACGTCTTATCATACAAACCAAACATGATTAATAACTACAATGAATCATTACATTACACTTTTCATTCTATTACATCGTTTATTCTAGTCAGTTGACATTTCATTCCGTCTTACCAAACGAACCCTTATAAGTTATGTCTACTAAACAAATATTATTTTTTAAATAACTTATTTTTTGAAAAAATAAGCATAATCTCTCTATAATCTCATGTGCCAAACATATCCTATATGCGAGCATGCGACTCATGAGCTTATTTTTTTGGGTTTATTTTGAGACTTGTAAACCTATTAAGCTTTATCTTTTTCCTAATAAAACAAAACTTTTAATGGGAATTTTTTATTTCAAAAAAATCAATTCATACCTTATTTGGTAATTTAAAAATTGATTTTTTTTTTCTAAATTTTGAAAAATAGTTTATTTTTATTTCTTTCCTAATTTAGCTTTAGGAGAGCCAATTCATTCTTATTGAAAAAAAGTAGGTCAATAGGAGAACTTAATTTTGCCACGTAAGCAAAATCGTAAGATGTGATTGGTTTACAAAAGTCAAAATTAAATTGATTTTGGTCAACCTTTAACAAATTTGATGGAGAAATTTGGCCGAGAAGAAAAACACATAAAAACATAGGTGTCAAATTTCTGAAAACAAAAACTTTAAAAAAAATTATGTAATTAAGAAAACTTTAGTGATTGAAATTTTTAAAATTATATAAGGTTAATTGTAATATTATAAGTTTTCATATTTTATAATAACTTTAGAAATTAAACAAATTTCCTCTTATACTTTATACCCCCTATACTTTATATATTAAAAATACAATATATATATGTTGTCTTAAATTTACAACATATAAATATGCATATGATTATAAATATCAAAATATTTCTTTTACTATATAAGTTCAGTAAGGACACATTTAATTTATTTTAAAAGTATGACTTATGTGGACACGAATTTGAATATTAAATACGGCTAAAATTTTAAAAACGGGAATATAATTATCAAACTGTAAGTACGAGTTACTGTAATATGAAAAAAAAATATACGTGATTGTACTTATAATAACGACTCATGTAATTCTTATTTATTTATATAAGGATATGTAGAAAAATATTGTTTTTTAAACTTTAAGGAATATATTTTAACTTCATCGACACTAATTATGTGCTACTAAACTCGCATCTTGTGTACATCATAATATCAATAGTGAAATTTAAATAACAACATCAACATATATGTCAGCTAAATATAGTTAAATCTTGAGTTATCTAAGAGAATTTTTTACAAAATTTTATTTTACCAAATTCTAATGGATATTAATGTATAATGAAAAACTCGTGCATAAGTATATAATTATATGTAATTACCTTTAAACACACAATATTCAGTATTAATACAAAATAAAATTTTTTTTGTCAAAACCCCGTATGTGCACGGGGTATTATAACTAGTTATGATATTATGATATGATAAACTTATATAAGACTATAAGTCTCAAAATAAGACGAAAAATTAAGGCTTATGAAATATAAGCCGAAATCAAATAACCTCGTAAGCCCACATATAACTTTAAACAAACACTTCTTAAAATTGCATATATATTCAATTTAAATTTATGTTACCCCACCGTCTCAAAATTATTGTCATCACACAAAAACATACATACAGTTTAAAAACAATGCGTTTATTACAGCTTTAATTTAATATATATATATATATATATATATATATATATATATATATATATATATATATATATATATATATATATTATATATAACATGAGGCATTTGGCATTAATGCCACCTCAATGCCAAATAATCAAATTTCATGCCACATAAGCATTTGTTGTCCAACTAAGCAATATTTTTATCCACCTAAGCAATAATTGTAAATTTCCGTTTTTTAATAATTTTTTTTGTAAATTTCAGAATTTTATTAAATGTTTTTGAAAATTATTTATAAAAAAAGGAGTCTTGCAAGGATTGAACCTTGATCATTTGGATAAATAACTTGTGTGTTTACCACTAAGGCAACATGATTTTTTGGAATATTTGTTGCAAGTCCAAAATTATAAATCTATGGAACCAATTATGTAGGAGAATCTCTACAACTTAGGTAGCCCTAAACAAAACATATACCTAAAAAATTATATACGGTTCCTTCATATTTTTTTTCTCAGCCCTAGGTACGCTTTTTTTTTTCCTAAAAACCCTAATGGTCTCTGTTATATTTTTTTTACATATTGTTGGTTTCTTTGCTGCCTTTCTATGCATGTATAACTGTAGCAAGAGTCGGAAGCAATCGTTTGGCTATAATAACGTCTTCAAACCAAAAAGGTTAGAATCATAAGATCAAGTTTTTATTAGTATAATATGTTGTTAAAATTTTATATTAATCATGTATATCTACTGTCATATTTTATGTATGATCTGGATGTCAGATATGATTATCACAACAGTTATATCGTCCTGATCACGAAGCCGTTGATATAGCGAAATCTAAGATTAAAGAGATTGTCACATTGTTGTCGATGCAGCTTGATGAGATTGTGTTATCTGATAAGATTGATCCAGATGCTGAGAAAAGAAAAAAGGCTATTGAACGTGAGAAAAAAATTCATAAGGCGTTGATATTATTGGATCAAATGCATGAATCATATGATAAGTTGTTGTATGTTGCAGAGAAAAGGTTAGATAAGATTTATGAATCGGTTGGTGCAAGGAGATTGGATTCAGGTGTGGGTGATCAAAAGTTATGATAAAATCCTGATACTTTTAAAAAATAATAATGTGGTCTTTGTTGACGCTGTAAAGGTGATCTCATGCTGTCAATTGAAAACTACCTTGAATCGTAATCTTTAAAATATTTGATGGGTTTTATGTGCAAAAAAGGCTGACTAGGCAATATGTGATCAATCTTCTTGCTTAAATAACATAAAACTTATATTGAAACTACTTTAAGTACAAATATCACCATCATTATATAACTTTTTTTAGGTTAAATGGGAAAGCAGACTATGTTCATCTGTTTAGTGATTTTAGTGTTCCAAAGGTTTGGTAATATTAGACTATATCTGACTATTGTGTGTCGTCAAAGCAGAAGCAAAACCCATACACTATCTCCTGCATCGCTTTTTGTTACATCCTATTGTCTGCTTCTACTTATTTTGTAAACATTATTAACAAATGTTGTGTAACTTTCGTAGGTATACAAATACCATCTGGCCAGAACTTGGAACAACATGCTATGAACTCCTGATGTCCGCACTGGAATTCGTTGCCTAACTGGAAAAGTAAGAATAACCCAGTATGATCTCAGGATTTTTTTTTATTCGATCATTGTTCATTGCATCTTATCTCTGGATGAAACTCATGGCCCAAAAAATCATTGCAGGGGGGCTTAAATTGCTCGCATCCCATGTAATCCACACTGTTGGACCTGATTATAATGATACTAGCAATGTTCGATCCTATTGACTTATGCTCACATGTACATTTTTTAAGTAATTTGCACTCAAACTGATTATGGAATGTCATAATGGAGTTGATAGGCGTACCAAAAAGAGTGATAAATACCCTTTCAACCTCTTCACTACTGATTCTTCCTCCAACTTATTTTCCCTCTACATGTAATTCAGTTGGTTGAACATTTTTTGTTTAACAAAAAGTCCCTTAATGCTAAAAGCATAAGTTTATTAGTTTCTTCTTCTTATAGAACATTTTTTAAATGCAGGCCAATGCTCCTAAGTTACAGAAAGTTTCAGTAGCTCAATAGCAATCCAGCAGACCATGGATAACTTAAGAGGTACCAGTGTGCAGGTGGTGTTATGAGTATCACTGGAGAGATGGTAATCACTCCTGCCCTCGGTGCAAGACTCGATACAAGATACAAAAAGGTTGGCATAGCTTAGATTTTTTACCCTTATGAAAGATAATTATTTAAATTTGCATGTTTCAGGAAAAGTTTCAGGAATCGAGTGAGAGAAATTGTAACCATAATTGTCTTACTTTCGTCATATACGCCTTTAGTTACACATAAATTGTATGTATAATTGTTTACGAGTTGAAATTTTAAATTTGCAGTTTTCATGGTATAAAGGGAGTTACAGTTTCAAGCTAGCTGTTGTGACGGAGCGGAACAAATGACGCTTGGGAAGTGACACTCGAGTACATGGTACGTACCTCAAAACAAGTTGCGGTAATTTACCTCCATATAATCTGTTGTTCTCCATATAATCCGTTAGATAAACTACACGAGACGCTCTCGGCGTACTCTATCCATTCAACTTCTCGCAGCGGTATGTTGTGTTCAATCATATCTTGCATGAACTGTTGTTATTTATGTTTTAATTAAGTTCTTATAGTAATAAATGATGAATTGATAATGCACAAATCTGTATTATCTGTTATGGAATCTTATGTGAATCTTGAACATAAACATATTAGACATTTTAGTCTTGAGATTGTTTACCTTCGTTACGTTTTTGTTGAAACTTGAATTGCGATTGGTATATGCATTAGTTGGACGAAGTGAACATGAGAATAACATATAATGAACTTTCAATATATATAAGGTTAAGGAAGAATTTTTATGTGACCGTGTGTCATTGAAGGTTTTTACTAAAACTAAATATCTAACCAGTTTTCAGATAAATATACGGGTAAATTTAAAAAGAAATCATTTTATTTAAACAATGTATATTGTTATTGATATAGCATAATTTATAATGCTAATCATTTATAATAATAGACATAATTTTTCTGTTGTTGTTGCTTGAATTTCTACTTATAAAACTCTTAATGTCTTTCACAGTTACTCATATTGGCTAATCATGGAGATCATGTAGTTTAAATGGCTGGAGACGGACTAATGTAAGAGTATAGTTCTATTAACTTAAGGTTTAAGTTGCCTTTAACTTGTGGTTTTCATATTGTAGGACAACCTTTAGGACACAACAATTATGAACGTATTTTACCTTTGGATTAATGATGATGTGTTTGGTTTTTTCTTAGATCCTATTGGTGAGGATGAGGCAGCAGAAGGAGATTAATCAGCAAGAAAAACTATTATGTGTATTGAATGTTTGTAAGTAATCTTGAATTCAGTGTTTTGAGTTTGTTATGGATTGATTGTAAGAAAGTTATTGTCTTTTAATAATAGTTAAGAAAACTACTAAATGGTGAGTAGTTTGTAATCCCATTATGAACAATGGAGCTTTGGTGGACCCCGAAAGCAACTTGATCACTTTCGCAAGCAATTTCATCACTTTAAATGGTGAGCATACGCCAATCCTTTTTCTTTAAAAACTATGATTATTTATATTGTTTAATGAAAAGTTTATAATTGATAACGCTAAACGCGTCGTTCGGGGTCAAAGGAACTTCCTTTTCGTCGAGCAAGTTTTTCAACACCCTAGGCAGTGAACCTAATCGTTGTAGTGTAGTATTAGGGTAAGCCACGGGAATTGATATCGTTCTCTAGGGGAATAGGAATGCTAGTGAGAAGTTACTACGCTAAGGTTGGGGTTGAGGAAGATTATTTTTTATCTTTTTATGTTTTTAGGAAATGGAAAGGTACGAATCTCGGGGTTTGGATTTGGGGGTTGGTATTTCTATCGATTACTCTACTTATCTAATTATCTAATTAACTAAGGTGAGGGTAGTCTATGTCTAATTATTGTGTGCTCGTATGATGGTTTAAAGATGTGTTTACTTAGGTTTTATTACTCCTTAATTATCTCCTATTGATAGTTGAATTGTCACGTCCTTATTCTTAATCGCGTTGTGTGTCTAAGGTCATAGGGTATGCGTTTATCCCTAACTCTTTAAAACTACCAAAGGTTATCGCCTACAAAGTCTCTAGGATTTATAAACTTTAACTCTAAGGTACTCTTCGGATTGTTTAGCCTACAACAACTCTAGGTGTTATAAACTAATGTTCACAAAGATTAATCAAGCATTAACTACACAACGGATGACCTATCGCATTACTAGATCATTAACAATTAAGATAAGAGACAACCAATCAATATTCAATAATTAAGTTTCATATTCCCCAAGCAAACACACAAGTAAATTAGCCGGACATGGGGATCATGCAAGCATACACACAAGTAATTGAAGACATAATTAAATTATTGAAGTAAAACACTTATCTTGATGTAAGATAGGGTTTAGAACCCTAAAATACTGTACAAGACAGCCTTGGTTCGGTTTAGGTTTTTACTCCAAAAGACTACACTCTGAAAACTAAAAAATTTGGATTCTATATATAAGATTACATATGCGACGGCGTCACCCTTTGATTTGTGACGCCTTCGGGTCGCCATCATTAGGGTTTCGTCTTGGCCACGTTAGTCTTGCGACGGCGTCACCTTATGCTTGTGACGTCGTCCCCTTCAGTCTCTGACGTCGTCTGGATCAAATCTAGGCCGTCTGAGTTGCGACGACCTACTCTTTTAAAGCCTGACACCGTCACTTGTAAATAAGCAATTTGACTACTGAGCCGTCACAAAAGTCGCAGATAACACCTGACGCCGTCCCCTTCAGTTCCAGCAGCCTGAGTGTCTCGATTCTTGACTTTGGCCATTTTCTTCGTATATTCGCGCCTTTTCGTCCGAATAAGTGTCATTCCAGCATTTTGCCTTCAAGATACCTAAAAAGTGAAAATGAACGATATTAAGTAATAACGGATACAAAAGTGATCAAATAAGGGCTTAAACGACCCCTCAAAAAGGTACATTTTAAAACCTTATCAAATATCCCTACACTTGGTATTTGCTTGTCCTCAAGCAAATGTGCTTTTAGCCAATTAATTTATACGTTAGGGGTCATGAAGCATTGGTTTAGAACAATCCACAACACATATAATCCCCGCAAAAGTCATAACAAGCACGTAAATTACATACTAGCACCTCACATAGGGTGTTTGGATACTCACATCTCTCGGGTGTATATGAAATATAACAAGTTGGAAATGGAAGATAAACACTCATTAACCGGTCCTAGTACATAGATTACCATAGGCTTGAGACTAGATCAAACCTCCATCGCTTTGGCGTAAGCATCTAGGAAAGACTATCAAAGAGGTCTTTTAAAGGGTTGTAATGTTAGGCTTAAGGTAGGGAAACAAAGGGTTTGGTGGGATAGGCTATTTAGTGGTGGCAAGTCAAAAATCTTTATGTTACAAGCATGCGAAGAATGGCGTTGCTAAGCCAAGACTCGACACTCTAGACTCTAGATAACTGAAACAAACAAACATAATTTAAAGATAGATGTAGGATGGTATCCCGTATTTTTTTTTTCAACACTCTATTTTTTTTTTCTTTTACTCTTTTTCTATTTTTTTCGATTTTTTTTAATACACTTTTACTCTACCATCCTCTACGGTAACATCAAAATGATAGGGATTTATAGGCACATCCCTACACTTGAGTTTTTATTACTCTAACACTAATTTGACCCGAATTGAAAAGATCAAAACACTTGGAGTACATTATTACGCAAATAAAGGAAATTTGAATTTAACGTTCCCTTCCCGTCATTTCATAAACTTTAACTTTTCCCATAAGTCCCAATCGTCCCAAAACTGTGTACAAAGGATATGACTCGACTTAGCAACTTATGCAAGCAACTAGATAATTGAACTAAGGGTTTAGTGTGATAACAATAATGCACTAAAAGCGAGTGCATACAAGGTAGGCTAAGGCGATTTGGGTGTACATTTGGGGGTGGGGTGTAAACAATGCTCTTCATTGATATTCCGGAAAACCGAAACATCACGAGAACTGCGAAAAGGATAGGCTCTGAGGGGTTAACTAGGGGTATCGTGTACTAAAGATGAGTACAACGCAAAGGTGTGGGGGAATTACTCAACCGATGTGGAAGAAGTAATTATATTACGGGTATTAAACAAGGGTTATCCTAATGCCTCTTATCATTTAGTTATTCCTAACTACACAAGTGTAGTCTTACTAGCGATCTCGGGATGCATCACAAAACAAGTTCTAGAATCTATTATACTACCGGTTCACACACTAAGCATTAAAGATGAATGCTTTAATTCCTACTAATCTAAGGGTGATCCTCACATTTTTGGTGGAATTTAAGTGGTAAAGGGTTTTTGTGCTAGTCATATAACTTCCTATCCATGAGACGCTTTATTAAGACTAATGGCCCACTTCTATATGTCATGAAAAATTGAAAATTTGGTGCCAAAATTACCCTAACCAACATTTTCTCATGGTTTATTACACAAATGCAATTGGACAAAGCAAATATTCAAGGATAAGCATAGTTTCAAAGTTCCCGTTTTATTTTCCCTCCCTACACTTAAACTGAACATTGTCCCCAATGTTCCCCGAAAGTATCAAAGTTATGATAATGGAAGGTAATTAAAAACGAAAGAAAATAATACTCCCCTGATTAGCTCGGTAGGATCTGTGTGTGAAGTAGTGGTTAAATCCTTTCCAAGAAGAATGTATGCGTGAAAAGCTCCATCCAATCTTATGTATCTTCTTCTTGATAAATAAAACCTGCACACTTTAAGAAAACAAACAACCCAAAGCATCAAACCGAACAAAGAAGAATCACAACAAGATGTAATTCCAGACTTAAATAAGATATAATGCTTGTGGAATGGATGTTTGCAGATTTTCTGAAAAATTAAGACCTGGAAAATTCCAAAAATTTATAAGTAGCACAGAAAACGAGAGAAAGATAAGTTGTTTTTGCTTCTCCTGACGCCGTCAGGTTACGATCCTGACGCCGTCAGGTTATCATGACAGAAACTGGTCTGCGATTTTCTGAAAAAATTCTGGAAAATTTATATCTTTAGAATCTGGAAAAATTCATGCAAAACATCCATTATGACTCGATACAAGCATTTGACTCACACATATATATCTTTTTCAATAATCGTAATTCTCATGTTCACGTTCTTTTTGAAAATGTGTGTAATCCTCCCTACACTTATCCCTTTTGTAAAATACCTTTATATGTAATTAAGACGATGTTAATGACAAAATAAAGCATTTTCACAAATTAAAACATGAGAACATACAATAATGAAAAGATATATGACACATAAATAAAAATGAAAAACAAGTACACATGGGTTGCCTCCCAAGAAGCGCTTGTTTTTGTTTGAGTCACGAGCTTGACTCTACCCTTATTTAACGGATAAAAGGGAGGTTTTCCCTACACTTAAGCTTAAGTGCGGGTGATAGTAGCGATACACACCCTTAGGGTGGAAATTTGCTACGTGAGGAGAGGGTGATGGGTGATTTATATGCTCAAAGGAGTGTGCTCCATTCATTATAACCTTACCTAAGTCTATTGGTGTAGCGGGTGAATCAAATCTCTCTCCTAAAAATGGATCATCTTCTATCAACTTCAAAAGATTCTTAGTTAAGGATCCATCTTGACCTAATAAACCCGGTTTTAACCTATAATGTTTCTTGTTATCAACCATGAATGGGTGATATAAGTGTGTAAGGTCATGGGTTACTCCTATATTAGCTTCCACTCTACATGGCCTAGAGTCTACCACCTTTATCAAGCAACTACCCGAATTATCTATTTTGATGGGTGGATTGGGGCCTAATTCAATTCCAAGATTCACATCTAAAGACGGAAAATTGGGTAAGGCTTTTGGTTGAGGCTCTGTTTCATCAAAATTAGGAACTTCCCTAGGACTATGAGAGAGGTCATGACAACAAGCATCTAAACCTACATTCTCTAGTGGCGTTTGGTCCAAAGGTTCTATATCAATCGGGGTTCCTATAGTCTCTTCTACTTCTCCCGGGTAAGTTATAGGCGATGTGTGTTCCTCAAGTGATGGTAGGGCTTGTGGGCTTGGAGTTTCCACCTAATTCTCCATTACATCTAGATCTCCTAGAAGTTCATCATGTGTTTTAGTATGATCTAACCCAAATACAGTCCTAAGCATCTCAAATCCTTCTTTAGCCATTTCAAATTCTTTGTCCGATTCATAAGAATTATTCTCAAAAATTTGATCACTATGTTCTATTTGCCTAAAGGATTCCTCACGCGTGTCATATGTTTTGGTGAAATCTATCCCACGCATGCAACTAGGTAGTTCAACTATAACCATCTCACAATCTTATTCGGGTTTAGGTTCCATGTTCTTAAAAACTAGGTCTTTTTGATCATGGTGCCTAAGATCATTCAACTGATGGTTTATGCTTAAGAGGATTTTCTCAAAATGTTTCCAGATGGTCTTACTAAAAGGAGTTGATCCTAACAATGATCGTTGAATAGAAGTCACACAAGCACAAAATTTATCAAATCTATCCAACGTTACACCCGCCTCCTTTTGGATATCTCTAAGATCACTCACAAATTCATTAGAACAATAAAATGCAATCCAATCTGCAAAATTCAATTGTTCCTCATTTGTTAATGATTCAAATGCAACTTCACTTGCCATAGCGACAAATGAAAAGGGTTTTACGAACACAAACACAAAGAAGGGGGATAGACTACAAGGAAGCTAAAAATGGGAAAAAAGTTCACTTGATAGGAATCAAGCAGAGAAACCTAAACGACGTGGACTCCTAACTAGCTATTCTATTCCCCGGCAACGGCGCCAAAAACTTGATAACGCCACACGCGTCGTTCGGGGTCAAAGGAAGTTCCTTTTCGTCGAGCAAGTTTTTCAACACCCTAGGTAGTGAACATAATCGTTGTAGTGTAGTATTAGGGTAAGCCACGAGAATTGATATCGTTCTCTAGGGGAATAGGAATGCTAGTGAGAAGTTACTACGCTAAGGTTGGGGTTGAGGAAGATTATTTTTTATCTTTTTATGTTTTTAGGAAATGGAAAGGTACGAATCTCGGGGTTTGGATTTGGGGGTTGGTATTTCTACCGATTACTCCACTTATCTAATTATCTAATTAACTAAGGTGAGGGTAGTCTATGTCTAATTATTGTGTTCTCGTATGATGGTTTAAAGATGTGTTTACTTAGGTTTTATTACTCCTTAATTATCTCCTATTGATGGTTGAATTGTCACGTCCTTATTCTTAATCGCGCTGTGTGTCTAAGGTCGTAGGGTATGCGTTTATCCCTAACTCTTTGAAACTACCAAAGGTTATCGCCTACAAAGTCTCTAGGATTTATAAACTTTAACTCTAAGGTACTCTTCGGATGGTTTAGCCTACAACAACTCTAGGTGTTATAAACTAATGTTCACAAAGATTAAATAAAGCATTAACTACACAACGGATGACCTATCGCATTATTTGATCATTAACAATTAAGATAAGAGACAACCAATCAATATTCAATAATTAAGTTTCATATTCCCCAAGCAAACACACAAGTAAATTAGCCGGACATGGGGGAACATGCAAGGATACACACAAGTAATTGAAGACATAATTAAATTATTGAAGTAAAACACTTATCTTGATGTAAGATAGGGTTTGGAACCCTAAAATACTGTACAAGACAGCCTTGGTTCGGTTTAGGTTTTTACTCCAAAAGACTACACTCTGAAAACTAAAAAATTCGGATTCTATATATAAGATTACATATGCGACGGCGTCACCCTTTGATTTGTGACGTCGTCGGGTCGCCGTCATTAGGGTTTCATCTTGGCCACGTTAGTCTTGCAACAGCGTCACCTTATGCTTGTGACGCCGTCCCCTTCAGTCTCTGACGTCGTCTGGATCAAATCTAGGCCGTCTGAGTTGCGACGACCTACTCTTTTAAAGCCTGACACCATCACTTGTAAAAAAGCAATTTGGCTACTGAGCCGTCACAAAAGTGATGCGACGGCGTCGCAGATAACACCTGACGCCGTCCCCTTCAGTTCTAGCAGCCTGAGTGTCTCGATTCTTGACTTTGGCCATTTTCTTTGTATATTCGCGCCTTTTCGTCCGAATAAGTGTCATTCCAGCATTTTGCCTTCAAGATACCTAAAAAGTGAAAAGGAACGATATTAAGTAATAACGGATACAAAAGTGATCAAATTAGGGCTTAAACGACCCCTCAAAAAGGTACATTTTAAAACCTTATCAATAACATA
Organism: Chrysanthemum seticuspe; assembly: GCA_019973895.1. Classification (NCBI taxonomy): domain Eukaryota; kingdom Viridiplantae; phylum Streptophyta; class Magnoliopsida; order Asterales; family Asteraceae; genus Chrysanthemum; species Chrysanthemum seticuspe. The sequence continues at coordinate 245,161,082 of BPTQ01000004.1, forward strand.
TCATCTTTTATAAGTTTTGATTGTATTGTTTGTAGGAAAATGTAGTCAAACCTACTATCAGCACGTTATTTATAAGTTTTGATTGTATTGTTTTTTATCAGTTTTCCATTGATTTCATTAGGTTGGATGCATGCGCTTTTTGTTAGCCCACTATGCTTTAGTTGTACTACAATCACGGTTGCCCTCATGGTGGAAGGTATGTGAAACTTCTTACGAGTTTACTTTTTAATTTTGTAATTGTAATCTTATAAGGAGAACACAGATGCGACAAAATGATTTTCAAAGAGCCTTTCGTGCTGTTGAAGATTATCTGAAAAGAGAGATGGTAGAATGCAGGTTTCCTAGCACATCTGGATGTAGTTCACTACTGTTGCTAATCAAGAAGGAAGAGATCGTGATTGCCAATATTGGAGACACTCGACTATTGATGTCCCGCCCATACAAATTACTTGGAGTTATGAGCTGGGGAGTTGTTACTGAGATATAATCTGAAGAGCGTCACGTTGAGGATGAGGCAGCCCATGATGAGTTGAGGGAGAGGCTAGGTGAGCATTTTTATGATGTTGCTACTCAAACACAAGAAGGAGTTTGGCGGCTATTCAATGGAAGGACCAAGGTAAAAGAACTACTGTAAATTTTATAGCTTGAATTTTCTGATAGGTATGCAGTTATATCACTTACATTTGAGGAAGATACATCTTAGATATACAATGGAATCACCAATCATGTATGTATGTTGGATTTCCAGTATCAGAATGATTTTGATAAAATGGAATCGTTGATAGTTTGATTTGAATGATGTGATTTTGGAATCACCTAGCAAGTGTTTGTTTAAGGTTATGTCAAAAAGGTTTATATAATTTTTGGAAAGTAAAAAATGATCCCATGAATTGTAACTTTATTGACACACATAAACTGTTAAGCATAAGCTTGCCCAAACAACCCATATAAGATCAATTGCTAGCAACCAATGACCAAATTGGAAACAACAATAATAACAAAAGCCCAGCTAATTTACGAGCCTCAACCTGGTAGACTATCAATAATAATAGTAAATTGGAAACAACAATATTTAAATATACTGAATTACTGATCATCTTTCATGATACTTGCAGGACTGAAAATGTTCCATGGCACGAAGAGGAAGCAGAATGAGGGCTCACAAGGCCAATAATTTGAACCCATAGATGTAGTTATGATCTCCAAGAGAAGACATACTGATTTAGCTCATAACAGTATGAGTTACCAGCAGATTATTCTGACATTTAATTACATGGAGCATGCTACGCATAACAACCTGATGGGATGCTCTAAACCTACATGTGTAGTTGAGGGTTGCCTCTCAAAAGGGTTTGCAGAACTTAACACTGGTCGGTCCTGTTTCCATTTTTATCATGAAACTATATTTTCATTTTGCAACGGTTTCATTTTATTTAGTCAAACTTACCTAACAAGCTAACATAATAAAATAAAATGCATACTTAGGACCTGAATTTATTCAAAAATAAAAATATCTAAACTAAACTGGGTCATTCATATAAACATATTATGTTCATATGGGTGTTTGGCAACTTCAAATTGGGATACTGTTTTGCTATTAGTATTTACACATATATGTGGCAAATGTTGTTGTTACGAAGTCTATAAAAATGTAGAACTCATTTAAGCCACAAAATAAAAACAGGAGTTTGCAACCAGCCTACAAAATTTTCTGAATCACAGGAAATTAAGTGTGTTCACAGCTTGCAGGTTCAGACATTTCAAGGATTCTTTCAGCATTATTATGTCAATTCTCCTTTCGTGTCTGACAAAGGTGAAATCAAAAGAGGTAGACAGAGGGGTGCACGCATTTCAGATGCAAAACTTCACATTCATTTTAATGCCCCACAATTTGCATAACTTGACACATAATGGAACCGAGATCCATCTTTTGATCAAAGCTGAAGTAGGGCTAGAAACAGGTATGATGACCAGTGGTCATGGAGCAACATTACTTTCTTGACCAATTATGCTAACAGCAGGCTACTTATGTGAGAAACAAAATACTATTTATATTGTCATATAGCATATGTATGTTATGCTCTATTTCTTATATTTGATGATTGATAATTTCTTGCATATATCAAACAGTAGACTGGCGATTACGACAACTAACAAATGAAATTCTTAGGTATGTCAATCTTGAATCATATTAACCATTTAACCCGCCATATAATCATAATTTCCTATGAAATTTTTGGTTATTTATTTACAGATACGCTAGGGAAGATACACATTATCTTTTGCATATATACGATTTCATGAAAAGAAGGCTACTTTCATTTTAATTACTAGGTGTCTCTTTGTTGAAATGCTTGGTTTATATTAGTACTGAAATAATATGGATTTAATTAACAATATTTATGTTACTTGGTGTGTTCTAATAGATACAGATTTTGACGACTTGAATGAGCCTTTAATTTCCAAAAATGATGAATACAGGGATAAGGAATTAGAGGTGTGCTTTCATCTTTGCAGAATTTCTATTATGATCTGGACATTTTGATTAGCTTAATGAATGTTTGTAACGCAGGTACAAAAGCTTGAAGATATTTTGTATGACGAAAGAAGAAAAGAACACCTCCACTGGACGTTTCTATTCTCTCGCAGAATTTCAGAATGGGCACAATGGTTAGGTATGTGTTATTCATACTTATAACTTACTCTCTACCTGTGTTTGGCATGTCTTTAAGGTACGTTAGCTATTCTAGCCAATGGTAGGATGGCGGTTATAGTGGAAGCTGACGGGCGATTGAAGAAATGAATAATGAAGTTTTAAGATGAGTTTTTGGACATATGGTAGAACACATGCATCATGGCTCTAATGATCCTGATGTTATCGTTGAACTATTGATAATCGACTCAAATTCGCAGTTGAGCATTCTCTCCTCTTTGCCTCAGTATCTGGTATGTATCTAATCTAATTTTGCTAGATTAAAATTGCATAAATATGTAACTAACTATTATGTTTTGGTATTTTTTTTGTTTTCTGTTTGATGTATGTATGCTGGAATGTAAATGACAACCTAACTGTTGAATTGTAATATTGGCGGCGGATTCTCAAGAATTACAGGTGATGTATACAAATTTAAGGTGTTTGGTTAAGTTGTGCTTATATTTATCAATTTCAAGTCATCTATAGATGATGTAGTAGTTATGGATTGTGTCCTTTATCTCAAACAGACCAAAACTGGACTTTTTAGTAGTTATGATGTAGTAGTTATGATGTAGTAGTTATACATGATGTAGTAGTTATGGATTGGTTAAATTTTAACTTTCACTTATTTATTTGTCATTTAATTTATCAGCTGTTTCTTTTTCTTTTTTATTTTTTCTTTTTTTTTGTCACAAAACTGGACTTTTTAGTCCTTTTGATGAGCGAGAAAGTAGTAAATACGTCACATTGACAATTTTGGTATTTCATACTTTCTTTTGGCAATCTTCCCATTAGACATCGAAAGAAAATGAGCCACAGCCTGACACTATTACATTTTGGTTTGTGTAGCAATTCAGTGAACATTTATGTGGGAATTGAAACTAACCGTTCCATAGATGAAGAATCATACACAAAGGATTTAGAATTGACTTTTAATAAGATGAGAAGGGACTCACAATCCTTGGAGCATCGTCTTGAAACTTTTTATTCTGTAGATGATAATTTTACTCCAAGCATGTGGAATCTACTTTGAATGAGATGAAACATGACGAACATGCCTTGGAGCACGATCTTACCTCTTCGAGTGTAATATAAACTATGTATCATAAGTAAACGAATTACGATAACAAGCTAAATTAATTTTAATTAATGTTTAAACCCGTGCATTAATTAATTGTTTCTCATAACACAACATAGGCATTGGAACAACAATACGAGATTACGACGGGAATGACAATGCCAGAAAATGTAACCAGCTTCTGAATTTCCTTTTCTTGAGAAAGGATTATCTGAAACGACAAGATAACGTATAAGACTATAAGCAGCTGAGATATAGCAAACTATGTACAGCTTTTATAGACATGACACAATAAGCATTATATCCTGAACCAGTAAGGCTAAAACAAAAATGAAACCATCATAAACAACAAAGAGTTGTATGGTTCTAGAACACGAATATTGTGCTTCACAGTCCTATCAAAGGTCGATACATCCAGTACACTATTCAATTTAAGTCTATCTTCATTGATTTTAGTTTTTGAATCTTTTTTTTCACTTGATCTTATGAGTGTTTTGATTGTTATTTCAGGTTTCCCGTCAATGATATTCCATCATAATGAGATTAGATAAATTCTTGAAGCTAAGAGGTCTTTGCCTTACCTTATTTGAAACAGCTTAACCTATTTCATATGAAACTTTTTAGTTTATTACTAAGGCAATAATCCCTCCATTACCACTTCATGTGTGAGTCTGGTAATTAAATTCTATTTTCTGATGTATCCATTACGTAAAACGTAAGACTTTTGAGCAAGAAATGCATAGGAACAGGTTTACGTTGACTGACTTGCTAACTGAAAACCGCGTTCGATACTTGGTATGCATTTGATCTTATATGTAGTTAGAATACATGTTAAGACTGATATAGACCATCACCATAAAAATTCATTACTCGATAAAGAAATTCTCAAACTTATACTAAATATTATTTTATTATATGGTCTATTTTGCATGGGGTCGCGTTTACATGTGAGGCAAGTTTAACAAGCATACTCGCAAGTAACAAGTAAAACTATGCAGCATGTGGCTGATCATTTAATTATAACTGACTTTTAGACGGTTATTTGCAGTCACTTTCGAATGCACGTAGCTTAGGTCATTTGGAAATGTGCAAAATCCTTGAGGCGCATGGAGGATTTGATTCGGTAATTTACACCTTTGAGCATAAAAAATGGTAAGCAAAATTAGGCATGCCAGTAAAACAGCGTTTAAACGAGTCAAGTGTTTATTGTTTCAGATCAATACAATTATTGGGCGATTGTATTCATGTGTTCTTCTTTTTCATGTGTTCATCTTTTACCAATGACATTGATATGATATATTCTTACATTCTAATTACCTGATTTCTCTGTAAACTCCAGAATTCGTGGAGTTCCTTCTTCTAGCCTTCTGTGTTCAAATGCAACTCCAGGCCATTTGGACCTGGTGTAATAAACACATTTCAGTGTGTGACAGATGAAAGTAATGTGCAAGTATGCTAATGGTTTTTTGGATTTTGTGCATTCTTATATTTTAGAACTCGAATACCCTGTGTGTAGCTTTTAGAAAAATAATGTTGCCAAGACTGACCATATGCAAATATGGAAAACACGTATGAACATCTAAATATGTTGTGTTATTAACCATCCACGTAAACCATACAATTATTTATAATTCTTAACAAAAAAAATAAAAATAAATAAAACCACCAACTAAAAACCAAAGAAACAATTGTTTTATAATATTGTTTGACAGTTCTAAAAAATGTATTTTAGTTAACAAAAAACAACAAACAAATAATTGTAAGTCATGTCCGCCCATTGGGCAGGCTTCGAAAACTAGTATATATATATATATATATATATATATATATATATATATATATATATATATCCTTTGACATTTATTTAATATTTTCATATGGTTTTGTAAATAACAATTTTAATGAAGGGTAATATACATGAACGGACCTACATAGATGTCGGGTGTGGCACGGGCCACACTCAATTTTGGTCGCGCAATATAATTTTTCTTAAGTGTGTTATTTTTTGGTATGTGCAACCCCGATATTTGTGTTATTTTTTTATATGCAACTTTAACATGGCTAAAAAAAATTAAGGTGCAAATTTAGTAATTATGATAGAAAAAATTTGTACGACACACTCTCAAAAATCTTAGGTATGTCTTTGGTAATAGTAAATTTAAGCAATTCCAACTAGTATATATAGCGGCGGACAATTAATTTGGGACAAACCGAAGAGGAAAGATAGACAATAAATTGTGAAGGAGGGAGTAATTGCATATATATCTTTTCAAAAGCTCAAAGTTTCATATATATCAAACTTAAACTACAAAATACATATATATCATTTCTAAACATTCGTAATTGCATATAAATCCTTTCTAAACATTTAATATGTCATATACATAAAAACAATTATTTAATATGATTATAAACTAGGGGTGTGCACGGTCCAAAAACCGGACCGGACCAGCCAAGACCGGACCGGACCGAGACCCGATTTCGGCATAAACCTTAGACCGGTCCGGTCGGTCCTTCGGTCGGTCCGGTCCAAATTAGCCTAAATTCGTTGGTTTTGGTCCGGACCGGACCGAGGACCGAATTAGCCCAAATGCCAAGACCGCAGACCGGACCGAATGTGGTCTGTCCGGTCCGGTCCGGTCCAGTCCGGTCTCGGTCGGTCCGGTCCGTTCGGATTGTATGCTCACCCTTATTATAAACTATAAATTATAGTAATTATATATTTAAAATAGCAACAACAACATTTGTTTCAAATGTACGATGTGTCGAGGTTAAAAAAAGTAAATGACCAAAAACAATAAGCTTATAATAAAGCCACTTTATCTCATTTGTAACATAAATACATGAAATAAACTCATCACATATATCACAATTGTTACTCTCAACGCGTTTATAAATAAAGAAAAAAGTATTTTTGATGACGTATAGTCCGCATTCGGGTTACGAACCCGACCAAGGACTGCTACTAGCAAGCCCAACACGATTGGGCCAACCCTATAACGGTTTGGGCTCACGAAGGCCCAAACCCAAAGTTATTTATGGCTAACGATATCGGATATCTCCGATCTTGGGAGATAAGCATCCGATAACCGACTTAGGCGGGATACGCCGAAGCTTGAGGAACACGAAATCAATAAGGATTTCGTGTGTATATAAAGGGAATCTGGACCCTCATTAAAAGGTACGATTTACATCCCTCAACTAAACCCTAAAACCGATTACTTACTCTCACGCCGGAGGATAATCGTGGGAGACAATCCCACGATAAGCCCAACGGTGTTTTCTGTTTACTTGGTGTGCAAGTCTCAAGCATTAAGATCCAATTGATACGGGAACCGGAGTCCAAACAAGGAACACCCAACTTTTGTATCAACTAGTGGCGCCATCCGTGGGACCATCACTAAGAACTAAGAACTAGAATGACAAAGCAAGGAAATCAAAACCAGCGATCGCATGGTGACATACATGAGAAGAAGCAGCAAAGTGGGTTAGTTTCTAAACAAGCCTCTGGGACAACCAGCGCTACTAGAAACCAAGGATCAGGCCCAGATCTGGTCTTCCCCGACGGTGGAACCACCCCCGGGGACAACCCAGGCCACCACAACCACCACTGGTGCAGAAGGTCCACTGTGCACTCCTTTTACCACTCCATTCCAATCGGTGCTAGAGACGGACCTCACAAAAGCACCAGACGCACCTGACCGAAACAAGGGTCTAGTGGTAGAAATAGACACCCTTGCTCTAGAAGGGGTTGCGCCGGAACTAGCGCCAAGTGATTTCGTGTCTCAAAACTACGAAACCTTGGCTGCTCTCATGCAAGAGGAAGCAAAAAAGAGGTCAGGTCGGAGTTTGCATGCCCGACTCGATTTCGGCCCGGAGTATGAGATGTCTCCACCGCGCCATCAGAAGGAAAAGCGCGGAAGGAGTAGCCGCCAACCCCCAGGATTGGGAGGAGAGTTGAGAATGATGGAGCAGCGGACATGCAATACCTTGGGGAACACGAAGAGGATGGACGGCGTACCAATGTCCACGCCAGGCTTGGTAGTCGCAGGGTCCATGACAGACTCGGACGACGGTACTCTCCAAGCGAAAGCCCAAGTGAAAGCCCTTCAAGTGCGAAATCTGAGGATAGTCGGCGCAAGCGCCGAAAGAGGGAAAGCTCGTCCTCTGGTAACTCCTCGGACAACGAGGACAGCGAAATCGGGAACTGGAAGTCCAGGAGGAAATATCGCGACCAGGAGGAGGAGGACATGTCCCTTCCGTGGCGCCGCCAGAAGGTGGATGCGTTCACTAGGCGCATCAGTGATTTCTCAGAAAATAAAAGGAGGCGCATGCACGCCAATGTGAAAACCTATGATGGAACAGGTGATCCGGACAATCACCTAAAAATTTTTGAATCAACTGCTACCATCAAGAACTGGCCACAGCCTGTGTGGTGCCACATGTTCAATTCCACCCTAGTGGGAAACGCGCGAAACTGGTTCAGTAAGCTTCCACGCAGAAGCATTGATGGCTTTGAAGAGTTGCGGAAGGCGTTTCGCCTTAACTTCACTCAAAGGAAAAAGTGCGCTAAAAACCCTGTCGAACTCGCTAGGGTAAAACAACGCCAGGAAGAATCTACAAGCGCTTATGTGGAACGCTACAAAGATGAGTGCATACACGTTAAGGCATGCCCCGAAATACTAAAAATCTCAGGGTTTATGAATGGGATCAATAACCTAGAACTCATCAAAAGGCTGAATGACAGAGTCCCCCAAACCTTTGATGAACTTATGAAGCGCACGAGGTCCTTTATCCAAGGAGAAGCTACCGCAGTGGACAGTAAGAAAGGTTACTCAAACTATAGGTCACAAGAACAACCTCGAAGACAATCCACTGACCAGAGTAGCAACCGTAATAAGAACTACCGCAGCCAGGGGAACGGACGGGATAATGACAGATACACCCCGCTGACCAAGACCCCAAAGGAGATATTCGCAACGGAAGGCGCGAACTTCCCAAGGCCCCCACCAATGCGCACCCCAGAAGATCGGCGCATGGGGAGCGGATACTGTGACTATCATGGACAGAAGGGCCACACCACCAATGAATGTGTCCAATTGCGCCAACTAATTGATAAACTAGTAAAAGAAGGCAGATTGGACCATTTGGTCAAAAACATCAAGGAAGGGAAAGATAAGCAAAAGACTGGAAACAAGAAAGAAGTACCCAAAGATAAGGCCGATACCATCTACATGATACAATCATGGCAGCGCATGACTAGGCAAAAGATCAGCCAGAAGTTTTCCCGTGAAAGCGAAATCTCTTTCCCCACCTTGGCTGCGGACAACGCAGTGGTAGAACCGCTCACCATTGAAATCAACGCAGGGGGTCACGATATCCACCACATGTACGTTGATGGAGGAGCATCCACAGATATAATGTATGAACACTGTTTCAAATGACTGCGACCTGAGATACGAAGTCAGTTAAGCCCGGTCAGGACGTCGTTGACTGGTTTCACAGGAGAGAAGATATGGCCCATGGGGCAAATACGCCTACTAGTCAGTGTTGGCAATAAGGAACACTCCACGACAACCTGGATGACCTTTATGGTGATCAAATCCCCTTCGCCATACAATGGCATTATTGGAAGACCAGGGATTTAAGCCATACGCGCAGTACCGTCTACAACACATGGGATGCTCAAATTCCCGGTGGAGGGAGGTATTGTAACTCTCTACAATACCACCGTACCGCCTGGAGAATGTAACACAATTACATATGAGACGACACACATCCCAGAACAGCACGCAGCTAAAGTGCCAAACCTGAGGGTTGCAATTCATCCTGATTACCCATAGCAAGAAGTATCGATCGGAGGATCGCTATCTGATAACGGCAGGGCAGCTGTATGCGCACTCTTGCAAAAGAACCTGGATATCTTTACGTAGGAGCCAAAACACATGACCGGTGTACCATGCTCGATTACAGAACACCAGTTGAGAATTCGACAAGGATACTCCCCAGTACGACAGAAGAAGCGCGGCCAGGCTCCAGACCGTGCAAAAGCAATTCTAGAAGAAGTACATAAACTTATGAATGCAGGTATCATGCGAGAGGTCTACTACCATGACTGGCTCTCCAACCCAGTAATGGTCAAGAAAAGCGATGGTAGTTGGAGGATGTGCGTGGACTTCACAGATCTCAACAAGGCATGTCCACAAGACTGCTACCCGCTACCGGAGATAGACTAGAAAGTAGAATCTTTATGTGGATACCCACTTAAATGCTTCCTAGACGCATACAAAGGATACCACCAAATTCAGATGGCTAAAGAAGATGAAGAGAAAACAGCCTTCCATACAAGCCAAGGTATTTTTTGTTATACTAAGATGCCCTTTGGCTTGAAGAACGCAGGCGCCACCTACCAGCGATTGGTGGACAACGCATTCGAAAAGCAGGTGGGCCGCAACTTAGAGGTTTATGTTGATGACCTTGTCATAAAAAGCCATACGGAGGATGAATTGGTACGCGACATTGAAGAAACATTTAAGACACTAAAAAGATTAACATGAAGCTAAATCCTAAGAAATGCACTTTTGGCGCTACAAAAGGCATGTTCCTCGGATATTTGATAGAACCTGATGACATCAAACCGTGTCCAGAAAAAATGAAGGCTATCATCCAACTTCCATCACCGTACACATTGAAGGAAGTCCAATCTCTCAATGGAAAACTGGCCGGTCTGAATAGATTCTTGTCCAAATCAGCAGACAAGTCACTCCCTCTCTTCAAAACACTCAAGAAGTGTATAAAAAAGGGATATTTTCGCTGGACTAAGGAGGCAGAAGAAGCCTTTATACAGCTTAAACAACACCTAGCAGCGCTCCCCACACTAGTCGCACCCCGACCAGGGGAAGAATTAATTATGTACTTATCTGCGACTCATGGAGCAGTCAGCGCGGTGCTACTGACGGATAGGAATTCAGTACAAACACCTGTGTATTTGGTAAGCAAAGCGCTCAAGAAAACGGAGATTAACTATAGCGCAATGGAGAAGTTGATCCTAGCATTAGTATTCGCCGCCAAAAAACTACGCAGGTACTTCCAAGCGCATCCAATAGCGGTGATTACAGATCAACCTATCAAGCAAATCATCTCCAAACCTGACGCATCAGGACGACTACAGAAGTGGAGTGTGTTTCTAGGTGAGCATAACATCTCATACAGACCACGTACTGCGGTTAAAGGGCAGATACTAGCAGACTTCATCATCGAAAAACCAGACACTGATGACACACCTTCACCAAGCAAGGAGGAACTACAAGATCCGTGGATCTTGTTCACGGATGGATCTTCATGCGTGGATGGGTCAGGAGCAGGCCTCATCCTCACAAGTCCAGAAGGAATGGAATTCACTTACGCACTGTGTTTTGAATTTACAGCAACAAACAACGAGGCAGAGTACGAAGCCCTGATTGCCGGATTACGCATTGCATCTCGAATGGGTATACGCAACCTAGAAGCAAATGTGGATTCCCGTTTGGTAGCCAACCATGTGTTGGGCGATTACGTGGCTAAAGAGGAAAACATGATCCAATACCTCGACAAGACCAAATCCCTGATCCAGGGCTTTGACAGATTCACCATCAAACAAGTTCCTAGAGGGGAAAAGAGGAAGGCCGACGCACCGCACTTCGATCAAACTTAGCACATGAGACACTCCCTTTTCTCTCGTCTATGGGACAGAAGCCGTCATACCAGCCGAGATTGGGATGCCAACTATCCGCACTGCTGAAGTCAATGTGGCGACCAATGACGACGAACGGTGTATTGACTTAGATCTATTGGAAGAAAGGCGAGAGCGCGCAGCTATATGTGAGGCGAGAGCTAAGTCAAAAATGAAAGGATACTACGACGCTAAAGTGCGAAGCGTCTCATTCAGACCAGGCGATTTCGTTTATCGCGCCAATGATGTAAGCCATGCCGAAGATACAGGTAAACTAGGACCGAAGTGGGAAGGACCCTATGAGGTCATTGAAGCACTAGGGACGGGCGCATACAAGCTACATGACATGAATGGTCGTGAGCTACCATGCACATGGAACATCTGCAATCTCAAACGGTGTTATCTCTAGGAATGGCTACGGCCTAGTGCACAGACACTCCCGCACTTTAGTATAGTGCTCAATAAATATCCGTGTATTTACATTCAGTTTCAATTAGGCAAATGTTTTTTTTTTCTTTTTAAAACTTGCAAGTATTAATAAAACGTCGCGGTTTCTAGCTAACTTTGCGACACATTTCAATTGGTTATTTATGTAATCTTTAGACACTATTGTTATATTATCTTTTTGCCTACATGGCGTGCATGCACTTAATAAACCCACGATGGTAAAAGGATGAGTAAACCTACTAAATAACTCGTTGAGTAAGAGGGTTGCAAACCCATCAACATCGGATCACACATCCTTGTTAAACACCTTATTTTCTAGACGTTGGAATAAGTTTATTGCGCGTTCCACGATGGATGCGTGACAATGCATACTGTGCGCGTTTAACAAAATAGGGATCAAGACTCTTGACTCCTTAATATGATATTTACAGTACGCTGCATACACGATTATGATACAAATACTTAGAACATTATATCTCAAGTATGATAGGTGATGACTTTCATACATGATTATGGATTTCATATATTCTTCGCGCTTATGAGATAGTTTGATTCTTATACAACAAGTGCGTTTTTCACGCAAAGACAGTACAAACATTATAAGTCACAACAATATCAACACGCATTTAACAAAAGGGATATTTTATTAAGGACCACGCGTTCTTACAGAAGGATATTTACATAACAACTATAAACTACCAACTATTGCTACGCCTAAGAGAAGAGCTTTCCACTTCAACAAGTCAGAATCCTGTTGCGACACTGTGGCTACACTCACAGGCACCCCGTCAGACCTGGGAAGGTGCGCCGCACCAACACCACAAAGAATGGCTTTTCCCTTCATGCCTTTCTTCTTCGCAACCCTCATAGCATGGGCCTCTAAGGATTCCTTCAAGGGAATTTCCTTTTCCAGCCAAAAGGTCGCGGGGGCGAGCAAAAATAGGCACCTGCAGTTGTGACTCGTCAGGCTTCAGGAAAAAGTCCGGCTGTACCTCTACCCCATCAGCACGGTGGCGGGCCAAAGTTAACTCTTCCATAATCACATTTATAGGGTAATCTTGGTCGCGCTCCATCTGAGCAATATGAGGGAGCTCCAATATTTTCATTTGCCCCATAGCGGCAACAAGCTCCTCATATGCGTGATTATTGTACCCAGGTACCTGATCAACAACCACTTTCAAAAGATCGGCCTCGTGCAACTCCTTTATAACCTCAGCTTTACCACGCACAAGTGCGCACCGCACCACAGCCCCAAACTTGTCAACCACCTCTCGAGATTCTAATACACCAAGGGCGGCAAGGCGCAATCCGTGACTGATTAGCCACCTGCGCTCAGCGATGGAAGACATAAGCTGGGGATATAGCTCCTCATCATACTCAATGCTGAGCTTGCGCAACTTCATCTCCTGCTCTTCCAGCGAGCTTTCCACAGTTGCACCAAAATCCCCTAACTGCGAGAACAACTCGCCCTTCCCCTTCTCCAGATGTTTCAACGCCCAGTGACACGAAGCCTTGTAGCCCGCTGATGCAGTGCGCTCCTGACTTATTTGGCTCAGCAGTAACATCTTTTCTTCTGAAAGTCTTTGGGCATATGAGCTCATTGCCTCTGCTTCAACTTGGGCACTGGCCAAACGTGCCTCCAGTACCGCAATCTGTTGGTCATTGTGCGCCAGAGAGCTACCTTCTTCAGAATGCCGTGCCTTTAGCTGCGCAGCCAACGTGGCTTGGTGCGCAGCAGCCGATACCAGATTATCAATAAGCTGATCCATTGGCGCGCCCCCAGATGCCAATGGCTCAGCGCTTTGGCTCTTTGGTTCAGAAGATCCAGCGCGAACAGGGCTAGCTTTGGGGGGCGACTCCATAGAGTGTTCAATACTGCACGCAAAACAGAGAGTTAGCAATTGTTTCATAACATACAGGGAATGCGATAAAGGCTTTGAAAGTAGTACTTACTTGGGTGGAGCAGTCTCCTCGGAGCGAGGGGATGCAACATCACTTGATGACGACTCCACGTCAACAATGACATGACGCTTCTTCCTGGAGGAGCTTGCGTCATCACCACCAAGCGCTCTCTTGCGCTTCAATCCATGGCTTGCCTCCTCCTCCTCTTCTTCAATGCTTTCAGCCACATTGACGTGCTCTTAGAACATTATATCTCAAGGAACTTATGAGACAGTGTGCTCAAATTCTAGGTGAAAGTTTGGAGCTTTTTTAACAATGGCGGAAATGATTTTTACTGTGATAATCACAGTAATAAGGAGGCGGAAGGTTATATAAGTTTTTACATCCACGCGATGATCGCCACGTGGATTCCACTATCTCTAAATGAGTGGATAGGATCTGTTGACATGACACGGTTACGGTTACTTTCCCACGTTTTACGAGGCATTGATTTGAAATATTTTGACTAGATTCACCGTGTATTCTTCAAGGCGGGAAAATTCTTTAGCTTCTCCGCTACGCTTCGAAGAATTTAGGTGCTACAGTTATTAGTCTAGCATCCGCAGGTTCTCCCCGCGCATACTAGACTGGGGGGACATGATGACGTATAGTCCGCATTCGGGTTACGAACCCGATGAAGGACTGCTACTAGCAAGCCCAACACGATTGGGCCAACCCTATAATGGTTTGGGCTCACGAAGGCCCAAACCCAAAGTTATTTATGGCTAACGATATCAGATATCTCCTATCTTAGGAGATAAGCATCCGATAACCGACTTAGGCGGGATACGCCGAAGCTTGAGGAACACGAAATCAATAAGGATTTCGTGTGTATATAAAGGGAATCCGGACCCTCATTAAAAGGTATGATTTACAACCCTAACTCTCAACTAAACCCTAAAACCGATTACTTACTCTCACGCCGGAGGATAATCGTGGGAGACAATCCCACGATAAGCCTAACAGTGTTTTCTGTTTACTTGGTGCGCAGGTCTCAAGCATTAAGATCCAATTGATACGGGAACCGGAGTCCAAACAAGGAACGCCCAACTTTTGTATCAACAATTTTAAAGCAACATTTTTTTTTATAATTAAAGTTGTCATGTATTATTTTAGAGTTTTAAATTTATATTAAATAGTTTTTTTAGATACATGTGACATAAGGTTTAAGTATATATACAATTAAGGGTGAGCATCGGTCCGGGACCGGACCGGACCGAGACCGACAAGACCGAAGACCGAATTAGGGTAAAATCAGGGACCGAGACCGAGACCGAATGTGGTCGGTCTGGTCCGGTCCGGTTCGGTCCGGTCTTCGGTCGGTCCGGTCCAAATAGGCAAGATTTTCGGTTTTTTGGTCGGACCGGACCGAACCGGACCGAGACCGAAATAAGGTAAAAATCAGGACCGAGACCGGACCGCCGGTCCATCGGTCCAGTCGGTTTCGGTCCGGTCCGGTCGGTTTTGTCGGTCGGTCCAGTCGGAATGCTCAGCCCTATATACAATTATAAGTTTAAATCGGATATATATACAAATTTTGAGCTTTATTAAATGATATATCTTACTATCCAATAAAGCATGAAGGTACTTTTGAGCATTAAATTTCTTAAAATTCAGCATTACAAGTTTTATTGCTAAAGATACAATTTTTTAAGGCACTAAGACATTAAATTAACACATAATTAATACTCTATTAAAACACCACTTTACTTAAAAGTACAATGATTTATTTACATTGTACAAACAATTAAAAACATATCTACCAAATTATATATAACCAATTAAAACACCCCTTACTAAAAAGTAAAATAAAATTTTCACAATGTATAATTAAACAAACTACAACATAATCTAAAATATAATTAAAATAAGGGAAAATGACGCAAATAGACCGCGCGCCTTGATGCATATCACTTTCTAGACCACTTTTATTTTTAATTTAAAAATAGACCGAGGGCAACCGCTGTCATTGGGCAACTCATTGACATTGTGACAAGTGTCCCGTATGTGTAAGGTATTGTTTTTTGGGCAACTAAAAAGCGGTGGGCAACCGTTTAATTTTAAAAAGGGTTCTATCGTCATTTTACGTTAGACAAAAAAGTATACATTTGAATAGTAAAAGTACAGTATCCATTAATTAAGAGAGTTCAAAATTCAAAAGTCACTGACCAATAAAGCATCCATAGTTATCGGTTTTCTCTTGCTTCTCGCAGTACTATTTTCACAAATCAAACCGTCTTCTTCGTCAGCCCCCTGTCTTCCTTGTAACGACAGTTATGTCACCATCTTTAAAGCTACAATGTTGATTGCAAACCACATTCAATTGATCAAGTTTAAAAAAAATGTTCCCAAATATGGTACGTAAATATTGTTCTCGTTGTTTATTACACATGATTATTTCCAATTGGTTCTATGTTATAATAAATCGTTTTTGTTATTCGATGAATAACTATGTTAGATAGGTGTTAATTCCATTTTATAATCCGTTGCTCTTTTTTATGTGCATCTGATTCGTAATTATGTAGGGTATGATACCTTAGATGTCGTTAGTTAAGTATGTAACATTACTTGGTTCATTAAAAAATTTAGTGGCAGTTTGTAGACTAATAAGGAGTGGTTTTTTCATCAAAAGCTATCTGATCCTCTGTACTTTGAAACACCAAAGTTGGATCTGCAATCCCTTTACCCTTTCCAATATCAGTTTGAGTAACTACATCTTTCTTCACAGGTTCACCAATGTTTAGAGTCTTAGCAATAGCTCTAGGTGCAGGGATAGGGTGAGATTGCTTTTGGTTAACCAATTGTATGGCAATCTCATTGTCAGCCTTTTTTGGTTTTGGTGTTGGTGTTATTGATGTGGTTATAATTGTAGCAATGGTTGCCTATGCAGTGGAAACGTCTGAAATGGCAGTGGGTATAATAATAACAGCAGTGGTTACTCCAATACTAGCGGTGGATGCAGCAATACTGGAAGTGGTTGCCTGCACCCCTTCATTCTGCTTTTCTTCAACTGCAGCCTTTAAAGAATCATCTTGACTCTTGAGGTTTGGAAAATTTATGTTTCCTAGTGAATAATATCAATAACTAATGGAATTTTGAGTTTAGTATTGGAATTAATGCAGCAATACTGGAAGTGATTGCCTGCACCCCTTCATTCTCCTTTTCTTCAACTGCAGCCTTTAAAGAATCATCTTGACTCTTGAGGTTTGGAAAATTTATGTTTCCTAGTTAATAATATCAATAACTAATGGAATTTTGAGTTTAGTATTAGAATTAAGTCTAGTTAGAGTATATTCGCATGTGAAGAATATCGAGATTGGCTATTATTTTGATTATTTATGTTTTCACAAATGATATCATAAAATCATAACATAAAATTTGATGCAGTAATCTAGTACCTTGTTAATTAGATAAATACTTATTACCTTACATACCTAATAAGTCCAAAATAGCACATTCTTAAACATTTACAAAACACATTCATAATCCTAAAAATCATCAGCATCAGCTGCAACTTCTTTGAGTCTGTTGATAAGATTTTTGGCACATTCAACCATCTCTTGATACTTAGCTTTGACAACAGCATTATGATCTTTCAAAATCTTAAAACTGGTTTGCATCTCTTCATACTTCGCTTCAGCATCAACATTATAATCTTTGTAAATCTTAAAATCAGCTATCGCCTCTTCACACGTTGCTTCCAAATTAGCATTATCATCTTCGATCCTCTTGAAACGCGCTTTCATATCTTCATACTCACATTCATACTCTGGAAGTTGTTCAATCATTCTCTTCCTCTTATCAATCAGCTCTTGTTTCTCTCTAAAATTTCCTTCTATTGGGAAAGTCTTTCCCGGCTCACAAGCAATTACCATTCTCTTGAAACGGTCTATCATGTCTTTAAATAAAGAATCGTGCAAATTAGTACAATTCGGAGTGCATGTACCATCTTGACACAAAGAACACGCCATTTCGTAAATGATTGTGATGATTGATAATCTAATTGATCTAAATGTCAATTGACTAAAATATCACAGTAGAAGTGAAAGGTAAATTTCACAAATGAAAAGGTGTTTTTAGTTTTTGTGTAGACAGCTGTATTATTTATTGACAATTTGAATTGGTGTATAGTGTGAATAATCCAAACTAACTGTAATAATTGGTGTTTGCAAATGGGTTTTTTGTGGTCACAAAGAGTTAGAGTATCAGTGGCCTCTGCATTTTACTTTTTTTGACTTTTTTGTGAACTCTAGCATTTGGCTATTTTGTTTTCACTTTTCACCTGTTTACTGGTAAGTATGTCAGTTGCTTTTTGGGAAATGGTTTTTGTATTTTTAAATCAAATTAATAATCTTCAACTATCAACATCCACACATTCCTCGAGCATTACCAATGCATCAAGTCATAAAAGACTTGATGCATTGAACACAATTACTCCACTGCAAAAAGCATTTGCATATTTAATGTTGGGTGAAAAATGAAATTTTATAAATACAAAAGCTTTTTGACAATAGCTTCAAACACTTGAAGTCTTTACTAGTGTTTTTGTAAAAAGTCTTCCACCAGAGTTGCATTTACCAGGGTGCTTGATCATGTTTTGAATGATATTGGAGGGGAAAAATGGGCTTTATTTTATGCTGCACCAAATAAGGCACTAGAAGATGGTTTAACATTGTTGCACACAGACAATGACGTTCAACGAATATATGACCTTGCTGATGAGAATGGATCCATGGACGTCTACATTGTGCACGAGCTACAGGCTTTGTCACAATTTTATTTCAAAAACATGGTATGGCAGGAAGAGGACGCTGGCATGTGGTGCGGTAGTGCAACACCTTTCAAAAGAAGGAAGTTAACAAAGCGTGTTGCTATCACGAAAACTGAAAGAGGGTTCGAGATCATAGAAAAAAAGGGCTAGTGCACAAGGAATGGTTCCACCGTTTTTGTGAATGTTTGTTCTTGTAAAAAATAATTATGAGTTTATGCTGCCAACCATACGATAGTGCTTCTATGCCAAACTTAGTGCTGTTAGGTTTATGCTGTTAA
>BPTQ01000004.1:245180102-245543590 GCA_019973895.1 Chrysanthemum seticuspe
ACAATAACTAACTAAATTGGTGTTTGCAAATGGGTTTTTTGTGGTCACAAAGAGTTAGAGTATCAGTGGCCTCTGCATTTTACTTTTTTTGTGAACTCTAGCATTTGGCTATTTTGTTTTCACTTTTCACCTGTTTACTGGTAAGTATGTCAGTTGCTTTTTGGGAAATGGGTTTTGTATTTTTAAATCAAATTAATAATCTTCAACTATCAACATCCACACATTCCTCGAGCATTACCAATGCATCAAGTCATAAAAGACTTGATGCATTGAACACAATTACTCCACTGCAAAAAGCATTTGCATATTTAATGTTGGGTGAAAAATGAAATTTTATAAATACAAAAGCTTTTTGACAATAGCTTCAAACACTTGAAGTCTTTACTAGTGTTTTTGTAAAAAGTCTTCTTCAAAGTTATTGCCACAATGGAACAAGTCATTTGAATATCTTATTAGAATAGTAAAAAAGTCTTTCACCAAGTTAAAGTCTTTCACCAAGTTGCATTGCGGATGCTTACACTTTCATCGAAGAATCCAAATAAAAAAATCGTTGTCCTTTTGTTATTTTTTATAAACAAATCCAAGTTTGTTGTACTCCCCCGTATGTACTTTGTTACCTTATTCGTTCATATATTTATAGAGTACATGAATATAAATAACTGTGCAGCTTTATATTTTATATTCTATTATTAAATATTTATTTAATTAAAAGTTATTGAAATTGTTATTAGGTTTTATGTTTTATAGGACATGGCGGAAACCAAAGAAGTCATATTTAAAGTGCACCACAACGGGAAATTTGAATTTCAGCCACTCCGCTATGTAGGCGGTCTCCTTGCCGATGTCTGGTGTTTTAGCTCCACCTGGGTTGCATTTACCAGGGTGCTTGATCATGTTTTGAATGATATTGGAGGGGAAAAATGGGCTTTATTTTATGCTGCACCAAATAAGGCACTAGAAGATGGTTTAACATTGTTGCACACAGACAATGACGTTCGACGAATGTATGACCTTGCTGATGAGAATGGATCCATGGACGTCTACATTGTGCACGAGCTACAGGCTTTGTCACAATTTTATTTCAAAAACATGGTATGGCAGGAAGAGGACGCTGGCATGCAGTGCGGTAGTGCAACACCTTTCAAAAGAAGGAAGTTAACAAAGCGTGTTTCTATCACGAAAACTGAAAGAGGGTTCGAGATCATAGAAAAAAGGGCTAGTGCACAAGGAATGGTTCTACCTGTTATGAACGTTTGTTCTTGTAAAAAATAATTATGAGTTTATGCTGCCAACCATGCGATAGTGCTTCTATGCCAAACTTAGTGCTGTTAGGTTTATGTTGTTAAGTGTATCCTTTATGATCATATGGTTAAGAATTATGGTTGCCCGATCGTACAACAAGTATTGCCCAATGATGTCATTTAGTTGCCCAGATTGCAAATTGGAAGGTGGCCTGAGGTTCCAACAAAATTGCCCAATAACTTTAACTTGATTGTCAGAATTTTCGTGTGTAGATACTAGATGACGATAACGGTTGCGTTTGCTCATTAGAATAGCACAATTGGGGATAAATACGCCCAAAAATACTAACAACTGCTACAAGAGTTAAAACATTTGTTTTGAAAGTACAAATTAGTTTTGATTAAATTGGGGATAAAAAACCACAACATGGTTGCGTTTTTGGAAAAACCAAACGAGGCTACATGGTTTGAACAAATTATCAATTATATGCATATGTGAATACGCAACCACTGCTACAATATAAAAAACCACTGCTAGGGTCGCTCAAACCACCGCTAGTGTCGCTCAAACCACCGCTAGTGTCGACGCAAATATCAACTTTGTTTCTGTTTTCCAAATGACTAGTTGAAGTTCAAATTTTAAAAGTGAAATTTAAAGCGCGGATATGAATGATTTACTTCAGTTTGTCAAACGTGCTTAAGCAACATTTTCAAAACCAACAACAGATGTACAGACATAGCAAACTTTCAGTACAAAAAAGGATGATAATAAACCGATAAATTCAAACGATTTGTAATTACGGATAAGTCTTATCCAAATACCATAAAAGGAGAGACAATCTGCAAGTAAATATTCACGTTCCTTCCCCAGAAATTTCATGACAAATCCAGCAGGAAAAATAGATGCCCAGGAGCCTAGGCACGTGCCTACCCACAAAACAGTAATTGGAAATTAATTATACCGCGTGCAAGAACAGTAAAATCCTCCTTTTAAATACGCGAGGTAAATAAAGGGAAAGCACATAAAAAAATAACCATTCCTCCACCAACAAAAAACAACAAAGAGAAGTTGAAAATGTTAACCCGTTTCCCACGCACCGTCGGTTCCAAAAAGCCCATACATAGCCTAAACCTTTACCCCTCAAAATAAAAACATAAGCGCAAAGCAGTTGCTGCGACAACTGAAACATGTTCTTAAATGACTACTAAAAATAATTTGTCGTTTCTAAGACGACAAAATTGACCTATCTCCGCGACCATTCACAACATTCCTTCAACCAAAACCCGTGTCCTTTGAGGTTTGTGGAAGCCTGCCCTGACCATATGGCGTACCAAAGGTTGGAGTTTAAACCGATTAGACTCTCATTAGCCATTTGGGATGTTCAAAGTTCAGGCAGTTCTTTCTTAACCTCGCTCTTCCCGAGCGGAAGAAGGATGTATATCATGGGTATTGGGGTCGAAGGAGTGGTAGAATGTGCAAAGAGAGGCAAACAACACGGCTGAAATTTCTGGTCTCAGTCCTCTGTTGATTGCAGCCCGGCCCCCGAAGCAAGTGTACGTCTACTAATCCTGGCATATCGGGTTGGATAGACTGGGTTAAAGGTAAAAATGACGAGCTTGCGGGCACTGGGATTAATTTTAGAGCAAACCACATAAATAATTCGTAAAAAAAATCCCATGCTATCGTGTAGGGGATGATTGGTGTATTTTATGACAGTTCTCTCTCCTCACTCCAATTCAAACCTATCACGTCAGCGTGTGGATGTATTTTTCTGAATTATTTATGGTTCTAGCATTGCTCTAAAATAAAAGCTGCGCGGATTGGAAAAGCAACCCCACAAAAAGCTCTTCTAGTACCGCGCATAGGGGCGCATAGGGGCGGATTTACACGGGAAACACGTTGAGAAGCCTATCGAACTTCTGCAGGGAATCCCATATGAAAATACGGCCGCCCCAGGAGAACCAAACGACGGGAAATCCTTCAAGAAAATGATAGCAAACAAGAAGGAATCCACACTCACAATTAAGTCGCGTACCACTGCTAATGTAGTTTTTCACTGCTAGTATCATTGTGTCGGTTTAATATGTAACATTCTAGAATTTCTTGGGTAGGATGTTTTGTACGGATAAGTATGCTAAGTATAATTATCTTGTATATTGTAAAGGACTCCTTAGCTTATAAAAGGAGGTCCAGGCTAGAGTTTGATATAACTTTTCGACATATTTAGAGTCGATACACTTCAAGGTTGTAATCGCTAATACTATTCAGAGTATTCGTGTATTAATATTATTTCCAGGTGTTTTATAGACCATGATTTATTGTAAAAACGTCAACATCTTCACTTTGACGTAAGCACATAACGCTTCAGGTTATTACATGTGTAGAGTGAGTTGATTATTTTGAGGTTTATGCGACTTTTCTAAGCGTCATAAAATGGTGTCGTGTCTAGATAGTAGATGACGATAACGGTTGCGTTTGCTGATTAGAATAGCACATTTTGGGATAAATACGTCCAAAAATACTAACAACTGTTACAAGAGTAAAACATTTGTTTTGAAAGTACAGATTAATTTGGATTCAATTGGGGATAAAAAAAAATAGAGTTACAACTGCTAGGGAAAAACATAGTTTAGACCCACACACATCATAATTCGCAACACCTAACAATCTGTTGCAATCAATTTCGAAATAAACATCAATGGTGCCCAACTCTTCTGCTGCAACTCACAACATGGTTGCGTTTTTGGAAAAAACCAAAGGAGGCTACATGGTTTGAACAAATTCTCAATTATATGCATATGTTAATACGCAACCACTGCTACAATTTAACAAACCACTGCTAGGTTCGCTCAAACCACTGCTAGTGTCGACGCAAATACCAACTTTGTTTCTGTTTTTTCCAAATCAGTTATAATAAAAAAAAAAGTCCCTCCTGCATATGGT
Organism: Chrysanthemum seticuspe; assembly: GCA_019973895.1. Classification (NCBI taxonomy): domain Eukaryota; kingdom Viridiplantae; phylum Streptophyta; class Magnoliopsida; order Asterales; family Asteraceae; genus Chrysanthemum; species Chrysanthemum seticuspe. Next base: position 245,184,288 of record BPTQ01000004.1, read on the forward strand.
TTTTTGTGAATTAAAAGGTTGACTAGTTGAAGTTCAAATTTTAAAAGTGAAATTTAAAGCGCCGATATGAATGATTTACTTCAGTTTGTCAAACGTGTGCATAAGCAACATTTCCAAAACCAACAACAGCTGTGGAAGCTACATTTTTCCAAAAAAAAGTATATAGAGACATAGAAAACTTTCAGTACAAAAAAGGATAATAAACTGATAAATTCAAGCGGTTTGTAATTACGGATAAGGCTTATCCAAATACCAAAAAAAGGTGAACAAATCTGCCAGTAAATATTCACGTTCCTTCCCTAGAAATTTTGGGACAAATCCAGCAGGAAAAATAGAAGGGTAGGAGCCTAGGAACGTGCCTACCCACAAAACAGTAATTGGAAATTAATTATACCGCGTGCAAGAACAGTAAAATCCTCGCTTTAAATACGCGCGGTAAATAAAGGGAAAGCACATAAAAAAAACAACCATTCCTCCACAAACAAAAAACACCAAAGAGAAGTTGAAGATGTTAACCGTTGCCCACGCACCGTCGGTTCCAAGAAGCCCATACATAGCCTAAACCTTTACCCCCCAAAAAAAAAAAAACATAAGCGCAAAGCAGTTGCTGCCACAACTGAAACATGTTCTTAAATGACTACTAAAAACAATTAGTCGTTTCTAAAATGTCGAGAATGACGACTAATAACACATCCCCGCGACCATTCACAACATTCCTTCACCCAAAACCCGTGTCCTTTGAAGTTTGTGGAAGCATGCCCAGACCATATGGCGTACCAAAGGTGGGAGTTTAAACCGATTAGACTCTCATTAGCCATTTGGGATGTTCAAATTTAAGCCAGTTACTTCTTAACCTCGCTCTACCCGAGCGGAAAAAGGAAGTATATCATGGGTATTGGGTCGAAGGAGTGATAGAATATGCAAAGAGAGGCTTAAAATTATGGTCTGCAGTCCTCTATTGATTGGTGCCCGTTTCCCGAAGCAAGTGTACGTCTACCAATCCTGGCTGATCGGGTTGGATAGACTGAGGTCAAGGTAAAAATGACGAGCTTGCGGGCGCCGGGATAAAATAAAGAGCAAACCACTGCTAATGTAGTTTTTCACTGCTAGTATGATTGTGTCGGTTTAATATGTAACATTCTTGAATTTCTTGGGTAGGATGTTTTGTATTAGATAAGTATGCTAAGTATAATTATCCTGTATATTGTAAAGGACTCCTTAGACTATAAAAGGAGGTCCAGGCTAGAGTCGATACACTCCAAGGTTCTACTCGCTAATACTATTCAGTGTATTCGTGTATTAATAATATTTGTAGGTCTTTTATAGACCATAACTTATTGGTGTGAATTTAATTTGTTAACATTAATATTTGTTTTCAAACATACTATTCAAGTGAACATTGATGAAACAGAAATGTCGATGTATTGTAACTAGTTAGATTAAAAAAATGTTACATTATTTTTGTTAGGTCACTGATTTTAAAAATACCACAAAATTGTTATAAAGAGCAACACAATTGGTTGCTCCTAATTGGTTGATTATATGTGTAGAGTGAGTTTATCATCAGTTTGATGTAAGCACATAAAGCTTCATGTTATTAGATGTGTAGAGTGAGTTGATTATTTTGAGGTTTATGCGACTTTTCTAAACGTCAAAAAATGGTACAATGCTTTTATGCTTGATTACTTAAATTAAATATTTGTAATTATAAAACGAATTGGTTGCCAAATTACAACTGCTAGTTAATTTTTACTACTGCTAATTATACTGACTACTGCTAGTAAACTGAATAGGTTGTATACTTACAACTGCTAATATTATACGCACAACTGCTAGTTATTATAACAACTGCTAGTGATAAAAGTTGCCCTACGTTCAACAGTTAGTTGCCAAATTGATATTTGGAAACAACTGACTACTGCTAGTAAACTGAATAGGTTGTATACTTACAACTGCTAGTATTATACGCACAACTGCTAGTTATTATAACAACTGCTAGTGATAGAAGTTGCCCTACGTTCAACAGTTAGTTGCCAAATTGATATTTGGAAACAACTGCTAGTTGGCGAGATGAAATAAAAATGGATAATGGCAATAGAGGAAATACTAAATACGTTGACATAAAACGTTTCATACAGACGACAACCTACAACATATTACGATTACTACATAAACCCTTGATAAACAGACACACCAAACTTTGTGTACACAAATTTAATTGACGCAGGGTATTGAAACCATACATAAAACTACAACCACTAGAACAATTTTACAACGGCTGTGACGGAAGATCGGGGGAGTTTCAACAGGTTCCTAGCGAACTCCCAATTCGTCTTGATATTATCATAACCATCATCCATCAAATCGCTGGCCCTGATATACATTTTCTTAAAGACGTGGAACAAGCAAGTATAAAATTTATTATGTGTAATTCATTCTGTGATCTAGGAAAGGATCGAAAAATCACTGTCTAAATCTGCCCATGACTGAATGTGGTTGTGTCTAAATCAAATGAAGGTTGTTCCAAAGGTAAAACACTAAGCGTGTGTGCAACCTCGAAAATCAAATAGTATTGAGATAGAAAAACATGGCAGTTTACGGATGTTTATTTGATACGTATGAAATAGAGTAATAAAGTATTACACTTACTCTGGTTTCCAGCTTTTTCAAGTTTGGAGATACGCGAATCATTTGGACGATGAGTGACACGATAACAGTCTCACCAAAATCAACTCCTTTTAGATTCAGATTAACGAGGGATACAAACGGCAAAGGGACATTCATCATGGAAATACCATCACACATCAACTACAATAGGTCGAGTTTTGGGTTAGTTTCAAAGATTAAATGTCGTTACAGTTACACATATATTTAACATTGTAAAATTAGAAGTGTAAATCTCAAAACGGTCTTACTGTGCAATAGTCAAAATCCAATGTAAGGGTCTCAAGAGATGGAAGTCTTGTCAGGTGAAAGATATTGGATGCTATGATTGTCGTGACAGCATTCGAAATACCGAATGACAAATGTAACTTCTTCAAATTCCTAAGACTTGCAAGATTCCATAGTTTCATCCCGTTTGTACTCTCAATATCCAATATAAGAGACTCAAGTTACGGACAACCAGCAATTAAATCCCAAACTGTACCGGTAAGAAATTTGACTAAACATAATTCTAAGCTCAATAAATTTGGAAAACTAGTGAAAAACACCAAACTAGGAAAATCACAACAATGAATTTCAAGATGTTTCAATTCAATACGCCCGTAAAGTTCGGTTGGCAATGTAACTGGTTGTCCATACCAGTTTCTAACTGTCAGCTCCTGAATTCCTTGCAGTGCCAAAAACATAAGCCAATCACGAATCTCTTCATAATTCAAGTCTTCTGATAACGCTACACGCGTCGTTCGGGGTCAAAGGAACTTCCTTTTCGTCGAGCAAGTTTTTCAACACCCTAGGCAGTGAACCTAATCGTTGTAGTGTAGTATTAGGGTAAGCCACGGGTATTGATATCGTTCTCTAGGGGAATAGGAATGCTAGTGAGAAGTTACTACGCTAAGGTTGGGGTTGAGGAAGATTATTTTTTTTGTATTTTTATATTTTTATGAAATGGAAAGGTACGAATCTCGGGGTTTGAATTTGGGGGGTTGGTATTTCTACCGATTACTCTACTTATCTAATTATCTAATCTAAGGTGTATGTAGTCTATGTCTAATTAATGTGTGCTCCTATGATGGTTTAAAGATGTGTTTACTTAGGTTTTACTACTCCTTAATTATCTCCTATTGGTGGTTGAATTGTCACGTCCTTATTCTTAATTTGTCAACCCAAGATATAGTTACCCTTTCCTTATGTTGCATTTTAATGCCAACTGAGGTCAAATTAAGCTCCGTTTCTTCATTTGCTGATGAAGAAAACCATCTGCTGATGCAGTGAGACCTCTTACGTTGCATTTTTCCATGCCAACACTCCATAGAAGTCCAATTAAGCTCCGTTTCTTCATTTGTCAACCCAAGATATAGTTACCCTTTCCTTTCGGCATCCAATCAACTTCATTTGTGGGATCCGGATCGGGAACATTCTTTTATACCAATATACTTGCATACGTTAGTGAACACACATACAGATATATGGTGGTCGACATCACCCAAATAGCAATCGACTAATATAAGTCAATCCAACATATCAATCAGATCATATAAAGGCATGGGAATTATGTGTTCATCAAACTCTAATCATCTAATCCTAAGGATCATATCCTAAATTCCTAGTCCTTCGACATAGACAAATATCATTTTTAATTAAGCACGTAGGATAATTAAGAAAGTCCGTTAGATGATATAAATTTGAAAACATTCTCCCCCTCAATCAATGACTCATTTTATGAAAAGATTAAAAGCGCTGAAGTCATTGATTGAGTTTTGCAAATTAATAAAAATTCTGAAACTGATTGATTTTGCAACTCATTAACCACCATTTTGTTAAAACAAATATTTTTCTGAAGAATTTTTAGAAGGAAAAATATTTGAGTAGGAACAGCAGTCCTTCGACATACTTTCCTCATTTTGTTTTAGGATAAGTGCACGAAATATTTTGGAAATAGGTTTAGCGCAACACTTTCCTTTCTTTAAAAGAGCGGGTTGCTATCTGAAATAATAGCAAACCATGGTTAAGCGCGGGTTACAGTCTGAAATAACTGCAAGCCATAGTTTTAAAGCGCGGGTTACAGTCTGAAATAACTGTAAGCCATATTTTGAGACATGTTTAGAAAGAAATATTTACACCTCCTGCTCGAACTTCATCTAAAGTCCCGTGCCATTATTGAATGACATTTCTAAGACCGTAGATGTTATCGATACCAGAAGACATGTCATGAGAAAACATATTTTTGGTATTTTTCAATTTTCTGATTTTTTTATGGGCTTTTGTTGATTTTATATTTTTGTATTTTGCTTTTTGAAAAATATTTACAAAGATAGAGAAATAGTTTAAGAAGATGATGATACGAGTACCGAGGTAAGGAAATCGATCAGCACTTTGTAGAAGATAAAAGTCATTGATGAGTGTCTAAATACTCATCATTTTTATACTGTTAGAATGCCAAAAACATCTGAAAACACTCAGAAATGCTTCAAAAAGATAAAAATATCACAAACAAGTGTTTTATATGTTTTAAATGCAAAAACATCAAAATCTGGTGAAAAATGTATCAAGTTTGCATAATTGGCAGTTTTAGTCCCCCAAGTTACAAAAGTTGTCAAAATCAGTCCCTGGTATTTCAAAAACTTGCAAAATATCATTTTAGGTCCATAAGATTCAAAAGTTGTCAAAACAAACCCTTTAAAGTTTAAAAATCACAAAATGACAACTTTAGTCCTTTAACTTTGAAAATTGTCAAAAATAGTCCTTGGTTAATTTAAAAAAATGAAAATTATCAAGTTTTAACCTTGTTCTATTTATAAATGACAAAAATGGTCCTTATGATAAACTTTTTGAGAAATTACAATATTGGTCCCTCAAGTTTCTAAATTGACAGTTTTGGTCCCTGGATTTGTAAAAATGGAAATTTTCAACAATGGTCCTTGAACTAATCTTACTTGGCAGGTTTGACCCTTGTGAAAGCTTTGGAAAATGTTCAAGACCAACCCTTCAACTTTGGCTAAATTGCAAATATGGTCCTTGTTGTTAAATTAAACCAAACCGGACCCTATTATTTACTAAGTCCAAATCCAAGCCCAATCCTATGACCCGGCCCAATATTTGAAAACAGATAAACCGCGTCTACTGTAGACCCATCTCCCTCACCCCTGTAACTCAAAACCAGAGGTGGTTTTCAACACCACCAGCTCACCCTTTCCACCTCATCAAACTTTCCACCTCACCCCCCCTCCTATCATCACAGCCCACAAGCAATTAATGCTTCCCCACCATTCAACACTCAACCTTTTACCTCACAGGCCCTGTTTTTACAGCTAATCCTCCAACTTGCCCACCAAATTGCTTCTTTTGTGTCCCCTACACCTCCACAACACCCCAAGAATCTTTAATTAGATTCAAACTACCCATTTCAGTCAAATAGACTTTTGGCGCCAAAAGAGCCATGTGGACGATTAAGATGAATTTGACTAATCCAATGGTTGGATTGAAGTGGGAAAGATTCAGAGATGTTGACTGAAGTATCAGAGTGATTATAAAGCAAGTGGGAAGCATTGATGTAATCTATCTAGTGTAATTTTTAATTTCCATTGTCGTTTTAGCTTAAATTCAAATTTCAGTATCTGTTTTAGTTTTCAAGCTTTGTTTTATAAGTTTCCAGTGTATTATAAACCTTTTACAAGTATCAATTTCAAGTTTCAAGTTTCAATATCAGTTTATGCATTTTCAAAATTTCAAAAATATCATGAATGATCAAGTGTTGTTGTTAGGTATTCTTATGGACTCATAAGCCATATAAGCTCCTAATAAAGCTTATCAAAGCTTTTAGATACTCTAAAAAGCAGTTTGTTAGCAAAAATCAGAAATTCATAAAAATATCAAATAAATAGCTTAAAAATAAAAATCACATGGACAGGAAGAAGAAAAGTTGGAGCAGGGTTTATTTTTGATGGCCTTGGGTATAGTGCTTATTGGTAAGCTATAGGAGTTGTTATTTGGTCCTAGTTCTCAGTTTGTGACCTCAAGCCATTTGTAAGCATCTTAATCTCATTTTGGTATTTACTGTGTAAAACAGTTTTTAGCTCAATTTCCTGTTTGATCATATTCATTAGTTATAATTAAGTGTTCTCAAACCATAAAACCAGTAGTTTGTTATTTTAAATCAGTAGTTATTAACAATCTCATTTTAACAGTTAATATTGCATACTTTGTTATTCTTAGTTTTATACTATTAGTGTTGTTGTTTTATACTTATATAGTCCCCTTATATGATATCATAAGGTTTTTAATCAATAACTTGGTCTATATCTGTGATATACTTTGAAAAGCTCAAAATCAGTCCTTTGAAGGAGTGTTTGGATCAAGATGTTTCTTTGGGTATATGCATGATACTGTCCTGAACTCTTATTGCTGCATGTTTATTTAAGTTATTAGAACTTAGTTCAGTCAAAATATTAAGTCCTTATTAGCCTAAAAGTCAAAATCTTTCTTTTTGGCCTTGAATCAGTCCACTGTTGGGATTTTGATTTGCAAGAATCATCATATTAGCTCAAAAGTAGTTAACATAGCTTAATATAACTTTATTACACCTTAATACATCAATATCAGTGTTTTAGATCAATCACAAGTTCATTAAAGTCAAACCTTCAGTTTTTAGAAAAGTCAAATGTGCCCTGTGCACAGAATTTCTAACCATTTTCATCAGCTTCTAAAGAGCTTATTAGTTGACCATTATCTGTGATTTTTAGCTCTTTGGATAGTCAACCTGGTCCTTTTCAAGTTTCAAGTTTAAAATTTCCAGTTGCAGCTTATTAGATAAGCCTGCAAGTGCTTATCAGTTGGTACCAACTCAGTCAGTATTAACTGAGTAATACTCAGTGGTTTGACAGGTTTTGAAAAAGCTTCTCACAAGCTCATTTTAGCTAATTTTTATTTCATCTTTGGTTTCTAGGTAATCAACCAGGTCTTTTACAAGTTCCAATCATTTCTTTTCAGTTTTAGCTTATTTTGTGATCTGTGCTTAAGCTTAAAGTAGTACACCTAATTCTGTTTTGCTCTTTAAACTCAAACATCAAATCTGTATTAAACTTGCAATCCAGAAGTCATGGTTTGTTGTTTTTAGTTGAAATAGAGTTCTTTTAGCTTAATATAGCTTCTGTGTAGGTTTGGTGGTCTTTGGTTATAAATTGGCTTATTCAAGTGCTTTTTGATAAGCACTTATAATAGCAGTTTCATTTTCTTCCAAACAAGCCTATGTTTTTCTATTTTTCCTAGATTCAGGATATTAAAATAGACTTTTCCTGAAATTTTCATAATTTTTCATAACTGTTTGCTATTTTTTTTTAATTAAAAACAGTTTTTAGGTATTTTTAAATAGCATTTAATACAAATAAATTATAAAAAGTCCAAAAAAATGATTTTTCAATTTTCTTAGGTTAAGATAAATATAAAAGTAATAAAAAGTATTTTTCCATAATTTTCTTAGTTTAAAAAGTATTTTTTAGCATTTTAATTAGTTTTAAATAGTTTTAAATTAATAATAAATACATAAAAAGTCTTAAAAATATATTATTAGTTTTAAAATAAGTTTTATCATATTTTAGATTTTTCTAAGTTATAATTTCATTTTTCTAGGTTAATTTTGTATTTTCTTGTATTTTAGTACAATTTAAATACTTAATAAATAGTTTTTAATTAATAATAATTAAATAAATATTTGTAAAAATAATTTTCTTTTTCTAATAATTTTCTTTTATTATTAGGATTGTAAAAATATCATTTTCATATTTGTAGGCCTTTTATTTCTTAAAACTCACATTTTATTTTGTACGTAGACGTAATTTTATTTTAAACGTAAGTTTTAAGTTTTAGGTTTTAAACGTTCATCGCCTTTAAAAATAGTGATAGCGTTTATTTAATAGATTTTATATTTTATTTCTTTTAATTTGCATTTAAGTCGCTTTAATTTGTAGATTTTCTCTTTAGGTATAATTTTCCATCTAAAACCTTATTGATCACTATCCTTAGTGATTATTCTATCATCTGAAGTTGTTTAAACACCAATTCATCCTCCGTGGGACTTAACGACCCAGGAATTCACTATATTCCTCTGATCTTAATTGTATTAGTGTTTGAGCAGTTTTTAGTCTGTTAGACTTGACTGTTTAGCACCAATCAAATTTTGGCGCCGCTGCCGGGGAGGCTGTAAGCGTGTTTCTAGCATTTTCAGACCCGTACTTGCACATATACCACAGTTTGTACAAAGTTTTCTGTAAAGTTAATATAAATCAAAAAGTTCATTAACGCTTTTCCTAAAGTGTTAAAAACCCAAAAACAATATAAAACAACAAAACAATCGTATCGTTTTCTAGTTTGTGTTTCTTTTAAGGTGATTCTTAAAGAGATACGATTTGGTTAAACGAGACGATACCAAAAATATTTTCCAAAAGTTTTTAAACCCCATCAGCACAAATCATACCTACGTCTTTTCAGTGGTACTTAATATATACATAAAAATCAACCACCGCAAATCAAGGCAGTGCACTACCTAACTGGGGGTGCGACCATTAATAAGTTCCCGAACATCAGATTTAAAACTTGCCTTTGTGTCACTTGTGATTTGGTGTACCTTTTTCAAAGAAGCCAGTTCATTTGTGATTATTGGTTAAGTTCACTTGTGTTTTGCCTCATTTGTTTTGAAAATTGATTTTTATACTTAGTGCATGCGCACTCGTTCTTCCAGTTCTACAAGTCCACTTTCCGAACTTGGAAAGATTCCTCGCAGACGTAGAGGACGTTCAGCTCCTTCAGCCGTGACTGAGGAACGTCTACCACCACCACCACCTGTCGAAATGGCAGAAGACAAACCTATGAATGAGCTTCTCCAAGCACCCATCGAGGGTTACGGAGATGCCATTGTTGTCCCAGCCATTGTGGCTGATACCTTCGAGCTCAAAACCGGGTTGCTTAATCTGGTAACCCAAAGTCAATTCTATGGTTTTGAGCGGGATGATCCTCATGCACACATTCGATGGTTTAACAAGATTGCATCAACCATCAAGTACAAGAATGTCCCACACGATGCTATCAAGCTTCTTATGTTCCCATTTTCTCTAGAGGGACAAGCCCGGAATTGGCTTGAGAAACAACCCCCTCGTTCTATAGAGACATGGGAAGATCTAGTTACCAAGTTTGTGAACGAGTTCTATCCTCCATCTCGAACCACAAGTCTTAAGAATGAGATAATGAAATTTTCTCAGAGATTTGATGAATCATTCGGGGAGGCATGGGATCGTTACAAAGAATTGCTCCGCAAGTGTCCACATCATGGTTTTACCGAGTTAATGCAAATGGATACTTTCTATAATGGTCTGAGACCAGCTGACCAAGACTCTCTGAATGCCTCCGCGGGAGGTAATTTCCTTAGCAAAACCACCAAAGAAGCCTTACAAATCATTGAAAACAAGTCCCAGGTCCGTTCTTTCCGCACTAAGACATATCAGAATCAGTCTAATGCTGGACCTTCTACTTCATCTCCTGTGAGCACATCTAGCACCGATGCTAAGATTGATAAACTCACGGACATTGTTCAGGCTTTGGTTCTTGCTAACCAAAAGAAAGTCACATTCACTCAAACACCATCACATGGTGAAGTGAAGAAAGTTGAAGTTTGTGTTACTTGTGGTGGTCCTCATGCATACTACAACTGTACTGCCACCGATGGTAGTCCGTTTGAAGCAAATGCTATAGCCGGTACTTCAAATCAAGGAGGTAATCAATACCGTCCTCAGAATGAACCAAGCTACCGTGCTAATACTTATCAGGCACCACCCGGTTTTAACCAAAATCCTAACCGGAATCAGAATCAACCTAGAATGAACCAAGGTTATCAAAACCAAGGTAATTTCTATCCTGGACCCAATCAAGGTTTCCAACAACAAGGGAACCTTCATCAAAACAATTTCAATCGAGGGAATCAATTTCATGGGAATGTGAATCCTAATCAAGGGAATTTTCAACAACAAGGTCATAATCAAAACATCCGACCTCAAAATTTCCCTCCTAATCCACCTCCCGTCATTACTCCTCCAGGACCATCATCTGATGAGTTACTGAAGCAGTTTATGAAATCCCAAGATGAGATGAACAGGTTGTTGGTCAGTCAGATTGCTGATCTCAAAAAGTCTTTAAATGATCAACCCTCGGGCTCAGGAAAACTTCCGAGCAACACGATCGCTAACCCGAGGGGCGATGCTAAGGCGATCACGACCAGAAGTGGTGTTTCATACAATGGACCCGCTATTCCTACTACCTCTTCTTCTTCTTCTCTTCCAAAGGTAGTGGAAAGTGAACCTCTGACTCACAATGGACCTACGACTCCAATGCCCCCTCCTCCTGTGGCAATGAGTCAAGTTACCAAGGAAACAACGGACAAGGTGCATTATTCAAGTCCACGTAATACCGCACAAGTCCCACCTTCGGTAGTCCATCCTCAAGTTGTCCAGAAACCCAAGTCTAATCCAGGAGTTGTTTTTGAACCACCTGTAGCTCCCGTTGAAAATATCAAATCCAAATCTTCTATTCCATATCCATCACGTTTGAATGAGCAAAAGCTCCGTGAAAAAGCTAGTCATCAAATGGACAAATTTTTCCAAATTTTCCAAGAATTACATTTTGACATAAGCTTTGCGGATGCTATCATGCTGATGCCCAAGTTTGCATCAACTCTCAAACACATGTTAAGCAACAAGGAAAAGCTGTTTGAAATGGCAAAGACTCCTCTTAACGAGAACTGCTCTGAAGTTATTCTGAAAAAGCTTCCAGAAAAGCTTGGAGATCCTGGGAAATTTCTCTTACCTTGTGTATTCCCAGGAATGGTTGAATGCTTTGCCTTGGCCGATCTTGGTGCAAGCATCAACCTGATGCCATATTCAGTATGGAAGAAACTTTCTCTTCCGGAACTTACTCCTACATGCATGACTCTCGAGCTTGCAGATCGTACAATATCCCGTCCTCTTGGCATTGCCGAGGACGTATTTGTAAAAGTAGGAAAGTTCCATTTCCCAGCTGACTTCGTGGTTGTTGATTTTGATGCCGATCATCGGGTTCCTCTCATTGTTGGTCGAGGATTCCTGAGAACGGGCCGTGCTCTCATAGATGTATTTGAGCAAGAAATCACATTACGTGTTGGTAATGAAGCTGTCACTTTTAACCTTGATCAAACTTCGAGGTACTCTGCAAATTATGATTCTGAATCGGTTAACCGAATAGATATCATTGATGTTGCTTCTGAAGAGTACTCGCAAGAAGTTCTTGGTTATGATCATAATTCTTCGAGTGATAATCTCACTCATTCATCTCAACCCATCATCGCCAATTCTACTCCTTCTCTCACCCCATTTGAGGAAAGTGACTTCATCTTAGAAGAGATTGAAGCCTACTTATCCAGTGATTCTGTTCCATGGGAAATTGATCACGCTCCAATTGACATTGAGGGAGACATACTTCTCATTGAGAAGTTGCTTAATGATGATCCATCATCCACTCCTCACTCTAGTGATTCAATTCCTGATAAGATTAATCAAAATGAGATTAATCTGGAGGGAGATTTTCTTCTTGAGAAGTTGTTAAATCATGACATTTCTTCTCCTCTTCCTCCCATCAAACTTCATAACAAGGAAGTCAAGTCAGTTGAGAAAACTGAAGAATTTCCTGAGGTTGAACTTAAGGACTTATCTCCTCATCTCGAGTATGCATTTCTTGAAGGTAATGATAAATTACCAGTCATTATTGCTCGAGATTTGAGTAAAGATGAAAAAGCTGCTCTCATAAAATTCTTGAAGTCACACAAGCAAGCAATTGCTTGGAAACTCTCCGACATTAAGGGTATCAACCCTGAATTTTGTACTCACAAAATCTTGATGGAGGATGACTTTAAGCCCGCAGTTCAACATCAGAGAAGAGTAAATCCAAAAATCCATGATGTTATCAAACAGGAGGTTATCAAACTTCTTGATGCAGGATTGATTTACCCGATCTCGGATAGTCCTTGGGTTAGCCCAATTCATTGTGTTCCGAAAAAGGGTGGAATAACTGTTATCACAAATGAAGATAACGAGTTAATTCCAACTCGATTGGTAACGGGATGGCGTGTTTGCATTGACTATCGTAAGTTGAATGACGCCACTCGTAAAGACCATTTTCCTCTACCCTTTATGGACCAGATGCTTGAGAGATTAGCAGGGAATGAGTACTATTGTTTCCTTGATGGTTTCTCGGGTTACTTTCAGATTCCCATTGATCCAAAGGATCAAGATAAAACCACATTCACCTGCCCATACGGAACTTTTGCCTATAGACGTATGCCTTTTGGCTTATGTAATGCTCCTGGCACGTTCCAACGATGTATGATGGCCATTTTCCACGACATGATCGGGGAAACAATGGAGGTGTTTATGGATGACTTCTCGGTCATTGGGGATTCTTTTCAATCATGTCTCTCCCATTTAGATAAAATGCTTCAAAGGTGTGAAGACACCAATCTTTGTCTAAACTGGGAGAAAAGTCACTTTATGGTCAAAGAAGGCATAGTCCTTGGCCATAAGATTTCAAAGAACGGGATTGAGGTAGATAGAGCAAAAGTCGATGTTATTGCTAAATTACCTCATCCTACTACCGTCAAAGGTATTAGGAGTTTTTTAGGTCATGCCGGTTTCTATCGTAGATTCATTCAAGATTTTTCCAAAATCGCCCGGCCTATGACCCATCTTCTTGAAAAGGATGCTCCTTTTATCTTTTCACCTGAGTGCATCGTAGCTTTTGAAACATTGAAGAAAAAGCTTACTGAAGCACCCATTCTCGTTGCTCCCGACTGGGATTTACCTTTTGAGCTAATGTGCGATGCAAGTGATTTTGCTATCGGCGCAGTCTTAGGGCAACGAAGAAACAAGCATTTTCAGCCAATTCACTACGCAAGTAAGACTATGACTGAAGCTCAAACTCATTACACCACCACAGAAAAAGAGCTATTAGCCGTGGTGTATGCTTTTGAGAAGTTTCGGCCATATCTTATCTTGACCAAATGCGTAGTGTATACGGATCATTCGGCTCTCAAATATCTCTTTGCAAAACAAGATGCAAAGCCGAGATTGCTCCGTTGGGTTCTCCTCCTCCAAGAATTTGATATCATCATACGTGATAAAAAAGGAGCTGAGAACCTGGCTGCTGATCATCTGTCCAGATTAGAAAACCCTCACCAAGATGTTTTCGAGAAGAAGGAAATAAATGAAACATTTCCTCTCGAGACACTCAATGCGGTTTCTTTTCGTGGAAACTCTTCTACCCCATGGTTTGCTGACTTTGCAAATTACCATGCGGGTAACTTCATTGTGAAAGGGATGTCGACCCAGCAGAAGAACAAATTCTTCAAAGATGTTAAACACTATTTCTGGGACGACCCTTTCTTATTCAAAATCTGTGCGGATCAAGTCATCCGACGGTGTGTTTATGGACAAGAAGCTCTTGACATTCTCAAAGCTTGCCATGCTGGACCCACCGGGGGCCATCATAGTCCAAACTACACCGCCAAAAAGGTGTTTGATTCCGGGTTCTATTGGCCCACAATCTATAAAGATGCCCACGATTTTGTCAAAACTTGTGACGCTTGTCAACGTCATGGAAATATATCTCAAAGGAATGAAATGCCACAAAATGCCATTCAAGTTTGTGAGATATTTGACATCTGGGGTATTGATTTTATGGGGCCATTTCCATCTTCTCGTGGTAACAAGTACATACTCGTAGCTGTTGACTATTTGTCAAAATGGGTTGAAGCGAAAGCTTTACCTACCAATGATGCCCGAGTAGTTGTGAAATTTTTGAAAGCTCTCTTTGCCAGATTTGGAACTCCTCGTGCAATAATCAGTGATCGTGGTACACATTTTTGTAATGACCAATTTGAAAGAGTCATGCAAAAGTATGGTGTTACCCACCGTCTATCTACTGCATACCACCCCCAAACAAGTGGGCAGGTGGAAGTTTCAAATCGTGGTATTAAAAGAATACTTGAAAGGACAGTAGGTGAAAATCGTGCATCCTGGTCGGATAAACTGGATGACGCACTCTGGGCTTTTCGTACAGCTTACAAAACACCAATTGGGTGTACTCCATATAAGCTAGTGTACGGAAAAGCATGTCATCTTCCGATTGAACTAGAGCACAAGGCTTACTGGGCCTTAAAACATGCAAACTTCGATATACAGACAGCCGGTGATCACAGAAAAGTTCAAATGAATGAACTAAATGAACTTCGTGATCAAGCTTATGAGAACTCTTTGATCTATAAACAAAAGACAAAGAAGATTCATGACTCCAAGATCAAGAACCGCGTTTTCAACGTTGGTGATCGAGTCCTTCTTTTTAATTCCAGATTGAAGATTTTCTCGGGAAAGCTTAAGTCCCGCTGGTCTGGTCCATTCACTATCACTAAGGTTTATCCTTATGGCACCATTGAGTTATCTCAGCCTGATGGTCCTAATTTTAAAGTAAATGGTCATCGATTAAAGCATTACTTTGGAGAGGACATTCCCCCTGTGGTTGTCCCGGATCTACAAACATTCCCCATGAACCAATGAATGCGGGGATCGAGTCAAGCTAGTGACTCGGGAATCAAAAATAGTAGCACACATCATATGGGTTTTCACCCATGTTTCTGTCTTCTTATCCCCTTTCTACCACCCTAGTGTGGGAGAGTCTACCCACACTGTTGTATATTCTCAATCTTTCTAAAAAAAAAAAAAAAAAAAAAAAAAAAATGTGTATATATCAAAAACAAAATAATGGCCGTAATATTTCCCTTTTACGTTCTATGTTTCGGCATAATCGTCGGTACTTTGAATATTGAGGGCAATATTCATTTCTAAGTGTGGGGGGGGAATTCTCACGAATTTCATGTAATTATTTCACCCAATTCCCCCGTTTTTGGCCAAATTTTTTTTGGAGTAAGTGTTTTTCACTTACTCAGCAAATGGTAATCAGTCCGCCATGTCTAACCCAAATAAGGATTGGCTAATCCAGGAGCAAACGGCTCTTGGTAAAGATATCTCAAATCCGTTTATGGCTTGCAATTTGCCTAAAATTGTATGGTGTTCAACTCACCATATCTTTAAACTAGTGAAAAGTTGGCTAGCC
The DNA here is from genome assembly GCA_019973895.1 of Chrysanthemum seticuspe. Classification (NCBI taxonomy): domain Eukaryota; kingdom Viridiplantae; phylum Streptophyta; class Magnoliopsida; order Asterales; family Asteraceae; genus Chrysanthemum; species Chrysanthemum seticuspe. The sequence continues at coordinate 245,200,131 of BPTQ01000004.1, forward strand.
CGCAAGTTTATGGCTTGTGGTAAAGGCAGTTGAAAATCCATAATTGGTAATCGGCTCACCAAAGATAATATTGATAATTTATCTAAGAGTTGGCTAGTCCAGAAGCAAACGGCTTCTGGTAAAGACAAAATCAAATCCGTTGAAAGCTGGTGGTTTGCTCAAAATCACATGGTTATCGGTGTACCATGGTTCTTACTTGAACTGAAACATTTGGCTACTCCAGAAGTAATGGCTTTTGGTAAAGAGATTAAAATCCATTATGTTTTCTCAAATCATTGCTAGGGACTAGCAATATCTTAGTATGGGGGATTGATGAGTGTCTAAATACTCATCATTTTTATACTGTTAGAATGCCAAAAACATCTGAAAACACTCAGAAATGCTTCAAAATGATAAAAATATCACAAACAAGTGTTTTATATGTTTTAAATGCAAAAACATCAAAATCTGGTGAAAAATGTATCAAGTTTGCATAATTGGCAGTTTTAGTCCCCCAAGTTACAAAAGTTGTCAAAATCAGTCCCTGGTATTTCAAAAACTTGCAAAATATCATTTTAGGTCCATAAGATTCAAAAGTTGTCAAAACAAACCCTTTAAAGTTTAAAAATCACAAAATGACAACTTTAGTCCTTTAACTTTGAAAATTGTCAAAAATAGTCCTTGGTTAATTTAAAAAAATGAAAATTATCAAGTTTTAACCTTGTTCTATTTATAAATGACAAAAATGGTCCTTATGATAAACTTTTTGAGAAATTACAATATTGGTCCCTCAAGTTTCTAAATTGACAGTTTTGGTCCCTGGATTTGTAAAAATGGAAATTTTCAACAATGGTCCTTGAACTAATCTTACTTGGCAGGTTTGACCCTTGTGAAAGCTTTGGAAAATGTTCAAGACCAACCCTTCAACTTTGGCTAAATTGCAAATATGGTCCTTGTTGTTAAATTAAACCAAACCGGACCCTATTATTTACTAAGTCCAAATCCAAGCCCAATCCTATGACCCGGCCCAATATTTGAAAACAGATAAACCGCGTCTACTGTAGACCCATCTCCCTCACCCCTGTAACTCAAAACCAGAGGTGGTTTTCAACACCACCAGCTCACCCTTTCCACCTCATCAAACTTTCCACCTCACCCCCCCTCCTATCATCACAGCCCACAAGCAATTAATGCTTCCCCACCATTCAACACTCAACCTTTTACCTCACAGGCCCTGTTTTTACAGCTAATCCTCCAACTTGCCCACCAAATTGCTTCTTTTGTGTCCCCTACACCTCCACAACACCCCAAGAATCTTTAATTAGATTCAAACTACCCATTTCAGTCAAATAGACTTTTGGCGCCAAAAGAGCCATGTGGACGATTAAGATGAATTTGACTAATCCAATGGTTGGATTGAAGTGGGAAAGATTCAGAGATGTTGACTGAAGTATCAGAGTGATTATAAAGCAAGTGGGAAGCATTGATGTAATCTATCTAGTGTAATTTTTAATTTCCATTGTCGTTTTAGCTTAAATTCAAATTTCAGTATCTGTTTTAGTTTTCAAGCTTTGTTTTATAAGTTTCCAGTGTATTATAAACCTTTTACAAGTATCAATTTCAAGTTTCAAGTTTCAATATCAGTTTATGCATTTTCAAAATTTCAAAAATATCATGAATGATCAAGTGTTGTTGTTAGGTATTCTTATGGACTCATAAGCCATATAAGCTCCTAATAAAGCTTATCAAAGCTTTTAGATACTCTAAAAAGTAGTTTGTTAGCAAAAATCAGAAATTCATAAAAATATCAAATAAATAGCTTAAAAATAAAAATCACATGGACAGGAAGAAGAAAAGTTGGAGCAGGGTTTATTTTTGATGGCCTTGGGTATAGTGCTTATTGGTAAGCTATAGGAGTTGTTATTTGGTCCTAGTTCTCAGTTTGTGACCTCAAGCCATTTGTAAGCATCTTAATCTCATTTTGGTATTTACTGTGTAAAACAGTTTTTAGCTCAATTTCCTGTTTGATCATATTCATTAGTTATAATTAAGTGTTCTCAAACCATAAAACCAGTAGTTTGTTATTTTAAATCAGTAGTTATTAACAATCTCATTTTAACAGTTAATATTGCATACTTTGTAATTCTTAGTTTTATACTATTAGTGTTGTTGTTTTATACTTATATAGTCCCCTTATATGATATCATAAGGTTTTTAATCAATAACTTGGTCTATATCTGTGATATACTTTGAAAAGCTCAAAATCAGTCCTTTGAAGGAGTGTTTGGATCAAGATGTTTCTTTGGGTATATGCATGATACTGTCCTGAACTCTTATTGCTGCATGTTTATTTAAGTTATTAGAACTTAGTTCAGTCAAAATATTAAGTCCTTATTAGCCTAAAAGTCAAAATCTTTCTTTTTGGCCTTGAATCAGTCCACTGTTGGGATTTTGATTTGCAAGAATCATCATATTAGCTCAAAAGTAGTTAACATAGCTTAATATAACTTTATTACACCTTAATACATCAATATCAGTGTTTTAGATCAATCACAAGTTCATTAAAGTCAAACCTTCAGTTTTTAGAAAAGTCAAATGTGCCCTGTGCACAGAATTTCTAACCATTTTCATCAGCTTCTAAAGAGCTTATTAGTTGACCATTATCTGTGATTTTTAGCTCTTTGGATAGTCAACCTGGTCCTTTTCAAGTTTCAAGTTTAAAATTTCCAGTTGCAGCTTATTAGATAAGCCTGCAAGTGCTTATCAGTTGGTACCAACTCAGTCAGTATTAACTGAGTAATACTCAGTGGTTTGACAGGTTTTGAAAAAGCTTCTCACAAGCTCATTTTAGCTAATTTTTATTTCATCTTTGGTTTCTAGGTAATCAACCAGGTCTTTTACAAGTTCCAATCATTTCTTTTCAGTTTTAGCTTATTTTGTGATCTGTGCTTAAGCTTAAAGTAGTACACCTAATTCTGTTTTGCTCTTTAAACTCAAACATCAAATCTGTATTAAACTTGCAATCCAGAAGTCATGGTTTGTTGTTTTTAGTTGAAATAGAGTTCTTTTAGCTTAATATAGCTTCTGTGTAGGTTTGGTGGTCTTTGGTTATAAATTGGCTTATTCAAGTGCTTTTTGATAAGCACTTATAATAGCAGTTTCATTTTCTTCCAAACAAGCCTATGTTTTTCTATTTTTCCTAGATTCAGGATATTAAAATAGACTTTTCCTGAAATTTTCATAATTTTTCATAACTGTTTGCTATTTTTTTTTAATTAAAAACAGTTTTTAGGTATTTTTAAATAGCATTTAATACAAATAAATTATAAAAAGTCCAAAAAAATGATTTTTCAATTTTCTTAGGTTAAGATAAATATAAAAGTAATAAAAAGTATTTTTCCATAATTTTCTTAGTTTAAAAAGTATTTTTTAGCATTTTAATTAGTTTTAAATAGTTTTAAATTAATAATAAATACATAAAAAGTCTTAAAAATATATTATTAGTTTTAAAATAAGTTTTATCATATTTTAGATTTTTCTAAGTTATAATTTCATTTTTCTAGGTTAATTTTGTATTTTCTTGTATTTTAGTACAATTTAAATACTTAATAAATAGTTTTTAATTAATAATAATTAAATAAATATTTGTAAAAATAATTTTCTTTTTCTAATAATTTTCTTTTATTATTAGGATTGTAAAAATATCATTTTCATATTTTTAGGCCTTTTATTTCTTAAAACTCACATTTTATTTTGTACGTAGACGTAATTTTATTTTAAACGTAAGTTTTAAGTTTTAGGTTTTAAACGTTCATCGCCTTTAAAAATAGTGATAGCGTTTATTTAATAGATTTTATCTTTTATTTCTTTTAATTTGCATTTAAGTCGCTTTAATTTGTAGATTTTCTCTTTAGGTATAATTTTCCATCTAAAACCTTATTGATCACTATCCTTAGTGATTATTCTATCATCTGAAGTTGTTTAAACACCAATTCATCCTCCGTGGGACTTAACGACCCAGGAATTCACTATATTCCTCTGATCTTAATTGTATTAGTGTTTGAGCAGTTTTTAGTCTGTTAGACTTGACTGTTTAGCACCAATCAAATTTTGGCGCCGCTGCCGGGGAGGCTGTAAGCGTGTTTCTAGCATTTTCAGACCCGTACTTGCACATATACCACAGTTTGTACAAAGTTTTCTGTAAAGTTAATATAAATCAAAAAGTTCATTAACGCTTTTCCTAAAGTGTTAAAAACCCAAAAACAATATAAAACAACAAAACAATCGTATCGTTTTCTAGTTTGTGTTTCTTTTAAGGTGATTCTTAAAGAGATACGATTTGGTTAAACGAGACGATACCAAAAATATTTTCCAAAAGTTTTTAAACCCCATCAGCACAAATCATACCTACGTCTTTTTAGTGGTACTTAATATATACATAAAAATCAACCACCGCAAATCAAGGCAGTGCACTACCTAACTGGGGGTGCGACCATTAATAAGTTCCCGAACATCAGATTTAAAACTTGCCTTTGTGTCACTTGTGATTTGGTGTACCTTTTTCAAAGAAGCCAGTTCATTTGTGATTATTGGTTAAGTTCACTTGTGTTTTGCCTCATTTGTTTTGAAAATTGATTTTTATACTTAGTGCATGCGCACTCGTTCTTCCAGTTCTACAAGTCCACTTTCCGAACTTGGAAAGATTCCTCGCAGACGTAGAGGACGTTCAGCTCCTTCAGCCGTGACTGAGGAACGTCTACCACCACCACCACCTGTCGAAATGGCAGAAGACAAACCTATGAATGAGCTTCTCCAAGCACCCATCGAGGGTTACGGAGATGCCATTGTTGTCCCAGCCATTGTGGCTGATACCTTCGAGCTCAAAACCGGGTTGCTTAATCTGGTAACCCAAAGTCAATTCTATGGTTTTGAGCGGGATGATCCTCATGCACACATTCGATGGTTTAACAAGATTGCATCAACCATCAAGTACAAGAATGTCCCACACGATGCTATCAAGCTTCTTCTGTTCCCATTTTCTCTAGAGGGACAAGCCCGGAATTGGCTTGAGAAACAACCCCCTCGTTCTATAGAGACATGGGAAGATCTAGTTACCAAGTTTGTGAACGAGTTCTATCCTCCATCTCGAACCACAAGTCTTAAGAATGAGATAATGAAATTTTCTCAGAGATTTGATGAATCATTCGGGGAGGCATGGGATCGTTACAAAGAATTGCTCCGCAAGTGTCCACATCATGGTTTTACCGAGTTAATGCAAATGGATACTTTCTATAATGGTCTGAGACCAGCTGACCAAGACTCTCTGAATGCCTCCGCGGGAGGTAATTTCCTTAGCAAAACCACCAAAGAAGCCTTACAAATCATTGAAAACAAGTCCCAGGTCCGTTCTTTCCGCACTAAGACATATCAGAATCAGTCTAATGCTGGACCTTCTACTTCATCTCCTGTGAGCACATCTAGCACCGATGCTAAGATTGATAAACTCACGGACATTGTTCAGGCTTTGGTTCTTGCTAACCAAAAGAAAGTCACATTCACTCAAACACCATCACATGGTGAAGTGAAGAAAGTTGAAGTTTGTGTTACTTGTGGTGGTCCTCATGCATACTACAACTGTACTGCCACCGATGGTAGTCCGTTTGAAGCAAATGCTATAGCCGGTACTTCAAATCAAGGAGGTAATCAATACCGTCCTCAGAATGAACCAAGCTACCGTGCTAATACTTATCAGGCACCACCCGGTTTTAACCAAAATCCTAACCGGAATCAGAATCAACCTAGAATGAACCAAGGTTATCAAAACCAAGGTAATTTCTATCCTGGACCCAATCAAGGTTTCCAACAACAAGGGAACCTTCATCAAAACAATTTCAATCGAGGGAATCAATTTCATGGGAATGTGAATCCTAATCAAGGGAATTTTCAACAACAAGGTCATAATCAAAACATCCGACCTCAAAATTTCCCTCCTAATCCACCTCCCGTCATTACTCCTCCAGGACCATCATCTGATGAGTTACTGAAGCAGTTTATGAAATCCCAAGATGAGATGAACAGGTTGTTGGTCAGTCAGATTGCTGATCTCAAAAAGTCTTTAAATGATCAACCCTCGGGCTCAGGAAAACTTCCGAGCAACACGATCGCTAACCCGAGGGGCGATGCTAAGGCGATCACGACCAGAAGTGGTGTTTCATACAATGGACCCGCTATTCCTACTACCTCTTCTTCTTCTTCTCTTCCAAAGGTAGTGGAAAGTGAACCTCTGACTCACAATGGACCTACGACTCCAATGCCCCCTCCTCCTGTGGCAATGAGTCAAGTTACCAAGGAAACAACGGACAAGGTGCATTATTCAAGTCCACGTAATACCGCACAAGTCCCACCTTCGGTAGTCCATCCTCAAGTTGTCCAGAAACCCAAGTCTAATCCAGGAGTTGTTTTTGAACCACCTGTAGCTCCCGTTGAAAATATCAAATCCAAATCTTCTATTCCATATCCATCACGTTTGAATGAGCAAAAGCTCCGTGAAAAAGCTAGTCATCAAATGGACAAATTTTTCCAAATTTTCCAAGAATTACATTTTGACATAAGCTTTGCGGATGCTATCATGCTGATGCCCAAGTTTGCATCAACTCTCAAACACATGTTAAGCAACAAGGAAAAGCTGTTTGAAATGGCAAAGACTCCTCTTAACGAGAACTGCTCTGCAGTTATTCTGAAAAAGCTTCCAGAAAAGCTTGGAGATCCTGGGAAATTTCTCTTACCTTGTGTATTCCCAGGAATGGTTGAATGCTTTGCCTTGGCCGATCTTGGTGCAAGCATCAACCTGATGCCATATTCAGTATGGAAGAAACTTTCTCTTCCGGAACTTACTCCTACATGCATGACTCTCGAGCTTGCAGATCGTACAATATCACGTCCTCTTGGCATTGCCGAGGACGTATTTGTAAAAGTAGGAAAGTTCCATTTCCCAGCTGACTTCGTGGTTGTTGATTTTGATGCCGATCATCGGGTTCCTCTCATTGTTGGTCGAGGATTCCTGAGAACGGGCCGTGCTCTCATAGATGTATTTGAGCAAGAAATCACATTACGTGTTGGTAATGAAGCTGTCACTTTTAACCTTGATCAAACTTCGAGGTACTCTGCAAATTATGATTCTGAATCGGTTAACCGAATAGATATCATTGATGTTGCTTCTGAAGAGTACTCGCAAGAAGTTCTTGGTTATGATCATAATTCTTCGAGTGATAATCTCACTCATTCATCTCAACCCATCATCGCCAATTCTACTCCTTCTCTCACCCCATTTGAGGAAAGTGACTTCATCTTAGAAGAGATTGAAGCCTACTTATCCAGTGATTCTGTTCCATGGGAAATTGATCACGCTCCAATTGACATTGAGGGAGACATACTTCTCATTGAGAAGTTGCTTAATGATGATCCATCATCCACTCCTCACTCTAGTGATTCAATTCCTGATAAGATTAATCAAAATGAGATTAATCTGGAGGGAGATTTTCTTCTTGAGAAGTTGTTAAATCATGACATTTCTTCTCCTCTTCCTCCCATCAAACTTCATAACAAGGAAGTCAAGTCAGTTGAGAAAACTGAAGAATTTCCTGAGGTTGAACTTAAGGACTTACCTCCTCATCTCGAGTATGCATTTCTTGAAGGTAATGATAAATTACCAGTCATTATTGCTCGAGATTTGAGTAAAGATGAAAAAGCTGCTCTCATAAAAATCTTGAAGTCACACAAGCAAGCAATTGCTTGGAAACTCTCCGACATTAAGGGTTCAACCCTGAATTTTGTACTCACAAAATCTTGATGGAGGATGACTTTAAGCCCGCAGTTCAACATCAGAGAAGAGTAAATCCAAAAATCCATGATGTTATCAAACAGGAGGTTATCAAACTTCTTGATGCAGGATTGATTTACCCGATCTCGGATAGTCCTTGGGTTAGCCCAATTCATTGTGTTCCGAAAAAGGGTGGAATAACTGTTATCACAAATGAAGATAACGAGTTAATTCCAACTCGATTGGTAACGGGATGGCGTGTTTGCATTGACTATCGTAAGTTGAATGACGCCACTCGTAAAGACCATTTTCCTCTACCCTTTATGGACCAGATGCTTGAGAGATTAGCAGGGAATGAGTACTATTGTTTCCTTGATGGTTTCTCGGGTTACTTTCAGATTCCCATTGATCCAAAGGATCAAGATAAAACCACATTCACCTGCCCATACGGAACTTTTGCCTATAGACGTATGCCTTTTGGCTTATGTAATGCTCCTGGCACGTTCCAACGATGTATGATGGCCATTTTCCACGACATGATCGGGGAAACAATGGAGGTGTTTATGGATGACTTCTCGGTCATTGGGGATTCTTTTCAATCATGTCTCTCCCATTTAGATAAAATGCTTCAAAGGTGTGAAGACACCAATCTTTGTCTAAACTGGGAGAAAAGTCACTTTATGGTCAAAGAAGGCATAGTCCTTGGCCATAAGATTTCAAAGAACGGGATTGAGGTAGATAGAGCAAAAGTCGATGTTATTGCTAAATTACCTCATCCTACTACCGTCAAAGGTATTAGGAGTTTTTTAGGTCATGCCGGTTTCTATCGTAGATTCATTCAAGATTTTTCCAAAATCGCCCGGCCTATGACCCATCTTCTTGAAAAGGATGCTCCTTTTATCTTTTCACCTGAGTGCATCGTAGCTTTTGAAACATTGAAGAAAAAGCTTACTGAAGCACCCATTCTCGTTGCTCCCGACTGGGATTTACCTTTTGAGCTAATGTGCGATGCAAGTGATTTTGCTATCGGCGCAGTCTTAGGGCAACGAAGAAACAAGCATTTTCAGCCAATTCACTACGCAAGTAAGACTATGACTGAAGCTCAAACTCATTACACCACCACAGAAAAAGAGCTATTAGCCGTGGTGTATGCTTTTGAGAAGTTTCGGCCATATCTTATCTTGACCAAATGCGTAGTGTATACGGATCATTCGGCTCTCAAATATCTCTTTGCAAAACAAGATGCAAAGCCGAGATTGCTCCGTTGGGTTCTCCTCCTCCAAGAATTTGATATCATCATACGTGATAAAAAAGGAGCTGAGAACCTGGCTGCTGATCATCTGTCCAGATTAGAAAACCCTCACCAAGATGTTTTCGAGAAGAAGGAAATAAATGAAACATTTCCTCTCGAGACACTCAATGCGGTTTCTTTTCGTGGAAACTCTTCTACCCCATGGTTTGCTGACTTTGCAAATTACCATGCGGGTAACTTCATTGTGAAAGGGATGTCGACCCAGCAGAAGAACAAATTCTTCAAAGATGTTAAACACTATTTCTGGGACGACCCTTTCTTATTCAAAATCTGTGCGGATCAAGTCATCCGACGGTGTGTTTATGGACAAGAAGCTCTTGACATTCTCAAAGCTTGCCATGCTGGACCCACCGGGGGCCATCATAGTCCAAACTACACCGCCAAAAAGGTGTTTGATTCCGGGTTCTATTGGCCCACAATCTATAAAGATGCCCACGATTTTGTCAAAACTTGTGACGCTTGTCAACGTCATGGAAATATATCTCAAAGGAATGAAATGCCACAAAATGCCATTCAAGTTTGTGAGATATTTGACATCTGGGGTATTGATTTTATGGGGCCATTTCCATCTTCTCGTGGTAACAAGTACATACTCGTAGCTGTTGACTATTTGTCAAAATGGGTTGAAGCGAAAGCTTTACCTACCAATGATGCCCGAGTAGTTGTGAAATTTTTGAAAGCTCTCTTTGCCAGATTTGGAACTCCTCGTGCAATAATCAGTGATCGTGGTACACATTTTTGTAATGACCAATTTGAAAGAGTCATGCAAAAGTATGGTGTTACCCACCGTCTATCTACTGCATACCACCCCCAAACAAGTGGGCAGGTGGAAGTTTCAAATCGTGGTATTAAAAGAATACTTGAAAGGACAGTAGGTGAAAATCGTGCATCCTGGTCGGATAAACTGGATGACGCACTCTGGGCTTTTCGTACAGCTTACAAAACACCAATTGGGTGTACTCCATATAAGCTAGTGTACGGAAAAGCATGTCATCTTCCGATTGAACTAGAGCACAAGGCTTACTGGGCCTTAAAACATGCAAACTTCGATATACAGACAGCCGGTGATCACAGAAAAGTTCAAATGAATGAACTAAATGAACTTCGTGATCAAGCTTATGAGAACTCTTTGATCTATAAACAAAAGACAAAGAAGATTCATGACTCCAAGATCAAGAACCGCGTTTTCAACGTTGGTGATCGAGTCCTTCTTTTTAATTCCAGATTGAAGATTTTCTCGGGAAAGCTTAAGTCCCGCTGGTCTGGTCCATTCACTATCACTAAGGTTTATCCTTATGGCACCATTGAGTTATCTCAGCCTGATGGTCCTAATTTTAAAGTAAATGGTCATCGATTAAAGCATTACTTTGGAGAGGACATTCCCCCTGTGGTTGTCCCGGATCTACAAACATTCCCCATGAACCAATGAATGCGGGGATCGAGTCAAGCTAGTGACTCGGGAATCAAAAATAGTAGCACACATCATATGGGTTTTCACCCATGTTTCTGTCTTCTTATCCCCTTTCTACCACCCTAGTGTGGGAGAGTCTACCCACACTGTTGTATATTCTCAATCTTTCTAAAAAAAAAAAAAAAAAAAAAAAAAAAAATGTGTATATATCAAAAACAAAATAATGGCCGTAATATTTCCCTTTTACGTTCTATGTTTCGGCATAATCGTCGGTACTTTGAATATTGAGGGCAATATTCATTTCTAAGTGTGGGGGGGAATTCTCACGAATTTCATGTAATTATTTCACCCAATTCCCCCGTTTTTGGCCAAATTTTTTTTGGAGTAAGTGTTTTTCACTTACTCAGCAAATGGTAATCAGTCCGCCATGTCTAACCCAAATAAGGATTGGCTAATCCAGGAGCAAACGGCTCTTGGTAAAGATATCTCAAATCCGTTTATGGCTTGCAATTTGCCTAAAATTGTATGGTGTTCAACTCACCATATCTTTAAACTAGTGAAAAGTTGGCTAGCCCGCAAGTTTATGGCTTGTGGTAAAGGCAGTTGAAAATCCATAATTGGTAATCGGCTCACCAAAGATAATATTGATAATTTATCTAAGAGTTGGCTAGTCCAGAAGCAAACGGCTTCTGGTAAAGACAAAATCAAATCCGTTGAAAGCTGGTGGTTTGCTCAAAATCACATGGTTATCGGTGTACCATGGTTCTTACTTGAACTGAAACATTTGGCTACTCCAGAAGTAATGGCTTTTGGTAAAGAGATTAAAATCCATTATGTTTTCTCAAATCATTGCTAGGGACTAGCAATATCTTAGTATGGGGGATTGATGAGTGTCTAAATACTCATCATTTTTATACTGTTAGAATGCCAAAAACATCTGAAAACACTCAGAAATGCTTCAAAATGATAAAAATATCACAAACAAGTGTTTTATATGTTTTAAATGCAAAAACATCAAAATCTGGTGAAAAATGTATCAAGTTTGCATAATTGGCAGTTTTAGTCCCCCAAGTTACAAAAGTTGTCAAAATCAGTCCCTGGTATTTCAAAAACTTGCAAAATATCATTTTAGGTCCATAAGATTCAAAAGTTGTCAAAACAAACCCTTTAAAGTTTAAAAATCACAAAATGACAACTTTAGTCCTTTAACTTTGAAAATTGTCAAAAATAGTCCTTGGTTAATTTAAAAAAATGAAAATTATCAAGTTTTAACCTTGTTCTATTTATAAATGACAAAAATGGTCCTTATGATAAACTTTTTGAGAAATTACAATATTGGTCCCTCAAGTTTCTAAATTGACAGTTTTGGTCCCTGGATTTGTAAAAATGGAAATTTTCAACAATGGTCCTTGAACTAATCTTACTTGGCCGGTTTGACCCTTGTGAAAGCTTTGGAAAATGTTCAAGACCAACCCTTCAACTTTGGCTAAATTGCAAATATGGTCCTTGTTGTTAAATTAAACCAAACCGGACCCTATTATTTACTAAGTCCAAATCCAAGCCCAATCCTATGACCCGGCCCAATATTTGAAAACAGATAAACCGCGTCTACTGTAGACCCATCTCCCTCACCCCTGTAACTCAAAACCAGAGGTGGTTTTCAACACCACCAGCTCACCCTTTCCACCTCATCAAACTTTCCACCTCACCCCCCTCCTATCATCACAGCCCACAAGCAATTAATGCTTCCCCACCATTCAACACTCAACCTTTTACCTCACAGGCCCTGTTTTTACAGCTAATCCTCCAACTTGCCCACCAAATTGCTTCTTTTGTGTCCCCTACACCTCCACAACACCCCAAGAATCTTTAATTAGATTCAAACTACCCATTTCAGTCAAATAGACTTTTGGCGCCAAAAGAGCCATGTGGACGATTAAGATGAATTTGACTAATCCAATGGTTGGATTGAAGTGGGAAAGATTCAGAGATGTTGACTGAAGTATCAGAGTGATTATAAAGCAAGTGGGAAGCATTGATGTAATCTATCTAGTGTAATTTTTAATTTCCATTGTCGTTTTAGCTTAAATTCAAATTTCAGTATCTGTTTTAGTTTTCAAGCTTTGTTTTATAAGTTTCCAGTGTATTATAAACCTTTTACAAGTATCAATTTCAAGTTTCAAGTTTCAATATCAGTTTATGCATTTTCAAAATTTCAAAAATATCATGAATGATCAAGTGTTGTTGTTAGGTATTCTTATGGACTCATAAGCCATATAAGCTCCTAATAAAGCTTATCAAAGCTTTTAGATACTCTAAAAAGCAGTTTGTTAGCAAAAATCAGAAATTCATAAAAATATCAAATAAATAGCTTAAAAATAAAAATCACATGGACAGGAAGAAGAAAAGTTGGAGCAGGGTTTATTTTTGATGGCCTTGGGTATAGTGCTTATTGGTAAGCTATAGGAGTTGTTATTTGGTCCTAGTTCTCAGTTTGTGACCTCAAGCCATTTGTAAGCATCTTAATCTCATTTTGGTATTTACTGTGTAAAACAGTTTTTAGCTCAATTTCCTGTTTGATCATATTCATTAGTTATAATTAAGTGTTCTCAAACCATAAAACCAGTAGTTTGTTATTTTAAATCAGTAGTTATTAACAATCTCATTTTAACAGTTAATATTGCATACTTTGTAATTCTTAGTTTTATACTATTAGTGTTGTTGTTTTATACTTATATAGTCCCCTTATATGATATCATAAGGTTTTTAATCAATAACTTGGTCTATATCTGTGATATACTTTGAAAAGCTCAAAATCAGTCCTTTGAAGGAGTGTTTGGATCAAGATGTTTCTTTGGGTATATGCATGATACTGTCCTGAACTCTTATTGCTGCATGTTTATTTAAGTTATTAGAACTTAGTTCAGTCAAAATATTAAGTCCTTATTAGCCTAAAAGTCAAAATCTTTCTTTTTGGCCTTGAATCAGTCCACTGTTGGGATTTTGATTTGCAAGAATCATCATATTAGCTCAAAAGTAGTTAACATAGCTTAATATAACTTTATTACACCTTAATACATCAATATCAGTGTTTTAGATCAATCACAAGTTCATTAAAGTCAAACCTTCAGTTTTTAGAAAAGTCAAATGTGCCCTGTGCACAGAATTTCTAACCATTTTCATCAGCTTCTAAAGAGCTTATTAGTTGACCATTATCTGTGATTTTTAGCTCTTTGGATAGTCAACCTGGTCCTTTTCAAGTTTCAAGTTTAAAATTTCCAGTTGCAGCTTATTAGATAAGCCTGCAAGTGCTTATCAGTTGGTACCAACTCAGTCAGTATTAACTGAGTAATACTCAGTGGTTTGACAGGTTTTGAAAAAGCTTCTCACAAGCTCATTTTAGCTAATTTTTATTTCATCTTTGGTTTCTAGGTAATCAACCAGGTCTTTTACAAGTTCCAATCATTTCTTTTCAGTTTTAGCTTATTTTGTGATCTGTGCTTAAGCTTAAAGTAGTACACCTAATTCTGTTTTGCTCTTTAAACTCAAACATCAAATCTGTATTAAACTTGCAATCCAGAAGTCATGGTTTGTTGTTTTTAGTTGAAATAGAGTTCTTTTAGCTTAATATAGCTTCTGTGTAGGTTTGGTGGTCTTTGGTTATAAATTGGCTTATTCAAGTGCTTTTTGATAAGCACTTATAATAGCAGTTTCATTTTCTTCCAAACAAGCCTATGTTTTTCTATTTTTCCTAGATTCAGGATATTAAAATAGACTTTTCCTGAAATTTTCATAATTTTTCATAACTGTTTGCTATTTTTTTTTAATTAAAAACAGTTTTTAGGTATTTTTAAATAGCATTTAATACAAATAAATTATAAAAAGTCCAAAAAAATGATTTTTCAATTTTCTTAGGTTAAGATAAATATAAAAGTAATAAAAAGTATTTTTCCATAATTTTCTTAGTTTAAAAAGTATTTTTTAGCATTTTAATTAGTTTTAAATAGTTTTAAATTAATAATAAATACATAAAAAGTCTTAAAAATATATTATTAGTTTTAAAATAAGTTTTATCATATTTTAGATTTTTCTAAGTTATAATTTCATTTTTCTAGGTTAATTTTGTATTTTCTTGTATTTTAGTACAATTTAAATACTTAATAAATAGTTTTTAATTAATAATAATTAAATAAATATTTGTAAAAATAATTTTCTTTTTCTAATAATTTTCTTTTATTATTAGGATTGTAAAAATATCATTTTCATATTTGTAGGCCTTTTATTTCTTAAAACTCACATTTTATTTTGTACGTAGACGTAATTTTATTTTAAACGTAAGTTTTAAGTTTTAGGTTTTAAACGTTCATCGCCTTTAAAAATAGTGATAGCGTTTATTTAATAGATTTTATCTTTTATTTCTTTTAATTTGCATTTAAGTCGCTTTAATTTGTAGATTTTCTCTTTAGGTATAATTTTCCATCTAAAACCTTATTGATCACTATCCTTAGTGATTATTCTATCATCTGAAGTTGTTTAAACACCAATTCATCCTCCGTGGGACTTAACGACCCAGGAATTCACTATATTCCTCTGATCTTAATTGTATTAGTGTTTGAGCAGTTTTTAGTCTGTTAGACTTGACTGTTTAGCACCAATCAGTCATCATCTCTTAAACTTTCATCACCAAAGCATTCGAGGCTCTTGAATCGTCGCAAGAACTTGAGCCTTCAAAAAGTGAATCTTTGGTAGCTTCCCCCCAAACCGACAAACATCGAATAAAGACCATTTCCCTAAGAAGTAGAGTTGAAGACAAAGCGGTCTCATTGAATGAAGCTTAACACCCCAAAGAAGACGATAATACCGAAGTAACAAGTTGAAACATGGATCATTGTTGCGGTTATCAAACCCGGAATAAATGATTAAGTTTGAGATCACATGAACTTGTTGTGCATCCTCGATGTACACATTACTCTTCGAGATTGAGCAGTTGTCTATTCAGGGGAACCATATATCAACATCTTCATTTTCCAAGTGCATTCCAGTTATATTCCATATAACCAATCAGCCCATAAAGAAGCAATAAACAGAAGCACTTTATCATAACCATATCGAAGATGTCGATAAGCAATATCATCTCACGCTCAAAATATTCTTCTCATATTTCTTCCAACTGAACACTGAAGTAACACATACCAAAAGTCTCCAGAGACCACTTCCCCCAAATAGTTGGAATAATACATCCTTCCCTCAAATAGTAGGAATAATATATCCTTCCCCCAAATAGTTGGAATACACCAGAAGCCACGAGTTAAACACTGAGTTTCTCTGCGGTTATGACATTTGTCTCCCCGAAATAACTTCAATATAGAAGAAGTATTTAGTTCAGCCCATGTACTCGTTGTGTATTTAGATGTATGTCTCCTTCCCCCGTGCTGGTTTTGATACCTCAGAATCAGCAAAACATTATACACTCATATACTTGAAATAGAGAATAACAACAATTAGCTCAAATGAATCATGTGAGAATCAACAGCTACAGAAACTCTCTCTGACTATCTTTATCAACCCATATGTAGACACTTTGAAGTGACCACTGATGAAGAAAACCCGATATACCAATCTTGAAACTGAAGTCAAATTCCCCACATTTGTATCTTAAGCTTGCACTTAATAATGGAAGAACGGTGTCGAGAATTTATGCTTCAAGCAAATTTCTAAGTACTTACTACTCAAGCAAAGTATGAGACATTAACACCTCTTGCGATTATCCACACCGTCATATGCGTGTGACACTGAGTAAAACAAAGTAACTCCTAATAGTGATAGTTAACCAGGTCTTCAACCATCCACCTCGACTGCTGGTAACTAGATAACCCAAGTCTTAAACTCAAATTCTTAAACCCGAGCAAGTTATCAAATAAGAACACGCCTTTGTGAACGTCAACTTCAACCTCAAATAAGTGATAAATGAGTAACTTCGAAGTAATCAACTTGTGTCAAATGTCCAACACGTGAATAAACATACAATCGGATGTACACTAACCCACTGAATGAACCGGAGCAAATGATTCCTCAACATCAATGCATTCTTCCTTAAGGTATACATGTAGAAACTAATATGGAAGATTCATCAATAATGTCTTTGAGCGGATGAGGTAGTCATTTTCCTTAATGTTCATGTGGTTGATTTATAGCATGCACAATGAGAGGAAAAATAATCCATGAAGATTTGGCAAAGGAATACCAAAGAGCGGATCATTTGTCAACCCAAGATATAGTTACCCTTTCCTTT
This sequence comes from Chrysanthemum seticuspe, assembly GCA_019973895.1. Classification (NCBI taxonomy): domain Eukaryota; kingdom Viridiplantae; phylum Streptophyta; class Magnoliopsida; order Asterales; family Asteraceae; genus Chrysanthemum; species Chrysanthemum seticuspe. The sequence continues at coordinate 245,216,944 of BPTQ01000004.1, forward strand.
CGGCATCCAATCAACTTCATTTGTGGGATCCGGATCGGGAACATTCTTTTATACCAATATACCTGCATACATTAGTGAACACACATACAGATATATGGTGGTCGACATCACCCAAACAGCAATCGACTAATATAAGTCAATCCAACATATCAATCAGATCATATAAAGGCATGAGAATTATGTGTTCATCAAACTCTAATCATCTAATCCTAACGATCATATCCTAAATTCCTAGTCCTTCGACATAGACAAATATCATTTTTAATTAAGCACGTAGGATAATTAAGAAAGTCCGTTAGATGATATAAATTTGAAAACATTCTCCCCCTCAATCAATGACTCATTTTATGAAAAGATTAAAAGCGCTGAAGTCATTGATTGAGTTTTGCAAATTAATAAAAATTCTGAAACTGATTGATTTTGCAACTCATTAACCACCATTTTGTTAAAACAAATATTTTTCTAAAGAATTTTTAGAAGGAAAAATATTTGAGTAGGAACAGCAGTCCTTCGACATACTTTCCTCATTTTGTTTTAGGATAAGTGCACGAAATATTTTGGAAATAGGTTTCGCGCAACACTTTCCTTTCTTTAAAAGAGCGGGTTGCTATCTGAAATAATAGCAAACCATGGTTAAGCGCGGGTTACAGTCTGAAATAACTGCAAGCCATAGTTTTAAAGCGCGAGTTACAGTCTGAAATAACTGTAAGCCATATTTTGAGACATGTTTAGAAAGAAATATTTACACCTCCTGCTCGAACTTCATCTAAAGTCCCGTGCCATTATTGAATGACATTTCTAAGACCGTAGATGTTATCGATACCAGAAGACATGGCATGAGAAAACATATTTTTGGTATTTTTTAATTTTCTGATTTTTTTATGGGCTTTTGTTGATTTTATATTTTTGTATTTTGCTTTTTGAAAAATATTTACAAAGATAGAGAACTAGTTTAAGAAGATGATGATACGAGTACCGAGGTAAGGAAATCGATCAGCACTTTGTAGAAGATAAAAGTCATCATCTCTTAAACTTTCATCACCAAAGCATTCGAGGCTCTTGAATCGTCGCAAGAACTTGAGCCTTCAAAAAGTGAATCTTTGGTAGCTTCCCCCCAAACCGACAAACGCTGTTGGAATCGCTCCTAACACGTAAATGGAATGACATTACGGGATTACATTATCTATCTTATTTAGCCAAACACAAGGACTAGTTATGTCATAGTTTAATAGTTATGTATGTGCTTGGCTATAAATACCCCTCCATACTTCCATGGAGGGGTGAGTCTCATTAGTGTATCTTTCATCTTTCATTAATAAAACACCTAGTATTCTCCCTTCTCTCTCTACTTTATCTCTCTAACTTGAAGATGGTGTTCTTCCATCTTCCCCGACCTCCCGATTCACCATATCATCCATACATACGATCCTAACATTGGTATCAAGAGCCAGGTCGGTTTGTTATCTTTGGATGATTTTTGGTGATATTATCTTGTCAAAATCTTGTTTAAAAATCTGATTTAACAAAGTTTTTACCTTTCTCTAATGTTTTTTATGTTTATCAGATTTTTAACAAGTTTAATGTATCATTTTTTGGTCAAAGTTTGGTATGGGTTAGGAATGAAATGGTATTAAACTGGTTTGTCTCTCTTTTCACAAACAGTTTTATTATTGTTTTACTCCGTAACTCGTATGACTTTTTGGTCCATCTCGTGATTATTTGTGATAAGTCTTCTGGTCAAACTGTTCAAATCAAAGGTCAAAATGGGTCACACGTGCTATTTTTTTTCTGTCTTTCTGGGTTTCAAGAACTGGTCAGTTTTATGTGGTCAAACTGTCTAAAGATGTGTTCTATGCACTTTTCTGGGTCTATAACTATGTTGAATGGAATCTGTGGTCGGAAAACTCGCCGGATCAAAAAAGTCAACAAGTCAATACCCTAGTTCTACGCCTAAGGATCTCCAGATGGTTTACAAGTAGCTTGGAAAGCTACTTGTAAGGTATTACGCGTAAGGCTTACGCCTAAGGCCCATGGCTTATGCCTAAGGACCACGGCTACGCGTAAGCACCACGGCTACGTGTAAGGTTATAGACCTAGACAGTTTTACGCATAAGAAAGTTTTTTTACGCATAAGGAAGAATCGTTACCCGTAAGACCTTTCCTACATCTTTACGCGTAAGAACATAAATGGAGATGAAGCAGAAATATGTTTAACCTTTGACCTTTAACTGATAATGACCATACCAAATACCAATTTAAACCACAACTCCTTTGCTATCCCATAACAAATCCAGTAACTACTCTATTCACCATCCAATCTCACAAACAAAAATTTAATTAACCAAAACTATGATCTTAGATTTTTTCTTGCTCGTGTGGTATAAACCCATAGACAATAAACATCATGGCTCACGAAAAGAAAACATCATCACGGATCTGATTTGTACCTACTTTTTCTCAATGAACCTCCGACTATTTTGTGTTATTCAATGAAAATCAGACTTTAAAAGTCCTTAAACACAAATAAATCATCATCATCGATCCAATTTTTTTTCAAGTCCAACTATTCGAATATAAAGAAAGATGTATAACAAACATGTTATAATCTATTCTTTGGTTCGTTTAAAGAATCAATACCAACAATTATACCTACCGTGACCACTTTAGGATCTTGATGCCCTTGACGTGTTCTTGATCTGGATTAAACAACGAATGAAGAAATAGGTAACGGAATGGTTATGTTCGTATTTGTGGTGATTCGATTTTGATAAGATGAATCGAGTGATTGATGATGAAATTTTGTTGAGAAAGTAATTAGCAGATTTATTTGTTCTAAAGGCGTGTTTGGTGAGAGGTGGAGTAAAATATTACCTGTGTCAAGTGTTACTAATTTTTAGGGTTAGAGTATCTTACTTATATCCCTCAAATTAGGGTTGGGTTAGTTTTTTATCCGGGCAGTATTTTTTGAAGGATCGGGTTTGATATTTTGAGTTGGACGTGGGCATTTCAACCGGTATTTCATCAAACATTGGACTGGTCTTAGGCTTTTTAAAGTTTCATATTGGCTTTGTGGATTAGGATTGTACTCTCGTTCGATGGGCTGCATAAAAGGGTTCAAACAACGCATTATTGAAAAATGATATGTGGTATTACAAAGTAAAATATATCCGATTTTTTTCCAAAAAGATTGGAAACAACTTTGTAATATAACGAGAGAGTGGTTATTTGATATATATAAATTTTCACGGGGACACGTTTTTGACAAGATCGGGAAAAACCATTATCATAGTTCACCTTAACCAAGTAACGAAGGCTAGTTTTGAGCGTTTAACCGCAAGATGCGACTACGGCGTGAATTCACTATTATGTATTTGAGGTTGAAGTGGGATATCACGAATACGTGTACTTAGTATCTGAAGATATCGGGGTTGTTTGGATGCATGATTCTTCGAGATCCTTGTTCGAGCTTTAACCGTATCGAATGACAAAGACTTGAGTTATCTAGTTGAACCTGATGTAAGGAGTTACGTTGTTGTGCTCACAGCTTATAACTATCACTTTTAAGGAGTTACGTTGTTGTGCTCAAGTGTCACACTAAGGTGTGGATAATTTGAGAAACTTTAAGTTTACCTTTTTTCGATAGAGTTAAGAAAAAGGGTTCTTCGTCTGACAATAGTGCAAGTTTAAGTCACAAGTTCGGGTTATACTACTTCAGTCTCAAGTTCATCATATTGGGTTTTCTCCATCAGTAGTTACTACAAAAAGCCGTCAGAATGATAATGGGGTCGGTAAAGAGTTAGCTGAGAAGAGTATACACGAGTAGAGAAGTTTTATCAGCAATTGATTCTCACATGATATTTATGGTACTTCACAATTGTTCGACTACTTGGACATACATGGTTTCGATGTCTTCAATTCATCATCAACATACGTGGTGTATGATTCTGATTCAATGAAAACATCGGGGGAAGAGAGTATAGGTGGTGTCTGCTTCCTTTGATGTTTTTGTATTTTTTTGCGAAAACCCTCTCCTTTCATGAATTTCTTCAATCAGGGGGAAGAAATGAGACGATATGTGGTTCAAACGTCTCACTTTGGTGTTATCGTCTCACTTTCACAGAGTTATCGTGTGTGAAGTTACCTAAATATGATGTTGTGATGCCTCACACACGGTCATTTTATCGAGTAATTGCAGATTCACAGATAACTATTATTCCGATAGACCGCAACATTCAGGGGGAAGTCTTTTCATTTCTCTTTCGTTGTTTGTTTGGTGTGAAGCATCTACATTTGTGAGAAGATCTTGTTGATTTCTTGCATGTTACCCCCGAACGGATTTTCCGCAACAAGTCAGATTTACCTTGTGTGGTTTACTGCTCATCTACAAATTCCGCTGCGTACTGAAAACTTCAAAAGTTAGAGGAAATGTTCACTACATCAAAGTTTCGAATCTGCTGAAGACGGTTGTCAGTTTGGGGGGAAGCTAATTCAGAAACTTCGCCAAAAAGGAGTGTACGGAGAAGCTGCTAAAGACATGCGGCATGAATTGGGGGGAAGTTAATCCAATTTATGCATATTACATCATTTGCCTACGAGTGAAGAAGACAGTTCTCAAGTCGAGGTACAAGAAGAATACAAAGAGCGTAAACTTTCATCATCCTCAGCATTTGAAGAGATTATGAAGATCTTTCTTTATTTGTCTTTTATACTTGTAGGAAATGTTGTAAGTAATCCCTTATGTCGTCCCATTGGGGGAAGATTGTTGGAATCGCTCCTAACACGTAAATGAAACGACATTACGGGATTACATTATCTATCTTATTTAGCCAAACACAAGGACTAGTTATGTCATAGTTTAATAGTTATGTATGTGCTTGGCTATAAATACCCCTCCATACTTCCATGGAGGGGTGAGTCTCATTAGTGTATCTTTCACCTTTCATTAATAAAACACCTAGTATTCTCCCTTCTCTCTCTACTTTATCTCTCTAACTTGAAGATGGTTTTCTTCCATCTTCCCCGACCTCCCGATTCACCATATCATCCATACATACGATCCTAACAAATGCCTTGTGAAATAACTGGAGATAAGGTTTATTGAGAATTCTGAGAGGTACTTCTTAGATGGTGAACCAATTGAGTCAGTAGGAACCGGAGCATGAGCTTCAAAATCTAGATGATCAACATTCGTTGGAGGTTGGAAGTACTCATCAAACATATCTTGAAATAATGAATCCCAGTTATCCTTAGTAAGTGAAGCATTAGGCGTTGAAGGAGAGTCGTATGACCATAATATGAAGATTTCTCTTCTTCTAAAGATAAAGCACACTGAGGCGTACACTTTTCTTTTCTTTGAGGAACGGGGCCTGAAGTGTTATCTACAGATGCCATAGTGATGAAGAACGAGGCCTGAACTGATGTGAACAGACGTCATAGCCGATTGAATATCAATGTTGAGTAATTTGAACCCGTGGGTTATGAGATATCAATCCTTTTGTTATCCATACTTTAAGCCAGTCCATGTATTGAAGGATCGAAGTATCTGCAACTGAGTAAGGACTACCTGCACTAATATTACAAACTTGATTGCATATATTTTGGTTAGTGACATCAGTATCTAAACCCTTTGGGGTTTCACGGTCAACATTGAGATTGCCATTGGTAAACAACTTTCCTGTAGGTATTCACCTAAGTCCATCATCCTTAAAAATTCTACCAGATGGTATCCACTTATGGCAAGGTCTAGGATTGTTAGGCTTCTTATGCATAGTGGAAGGCTTATCCTTATTCCTAGTTTCCAAAGATTTAGAAGTTGGTAACCATCTAGGCGAAGCTTTTGGTTTTATTTGCTTCATATGCACTGTGGATGACTTAGTGTAAATCCTAGACTTAACAGGTTGTACCATTGCATGAGCATTTACTTTTTTTAGGGATTTTGTGAAACATTTATCATGATTAGCATTAAAGATACATTTCAGACACTTTGAGCAAACAACTTGTTTGGATTCAGAAATAGATCTAGATTTCTTAGAGTGATCTGCTATGGGAATAGCTTTAATCGAAACGCAACTACTCTTAGATGTAAGCCAATCCCTAGTCTTTAGATTAGTGTTCCTAGGTAATGGTTTAGAACTACTAGCAGTGCCTTGAAATCTCGAAGAATTAATCACCCTAGGTCTTGCACCTAAAATTCCATCATTGCGATTATGTGCCTTCTTTCTAGCCATTTCTAGATAAGAGTTCTTATACAAGTCATTCATATCAATTTTCCTAGGCAAGTGAGGTGAAGTGATTGGTTTTGTCAAAACTTGTTTCGCATCAACTTGGGAGGCAAACCGCGTTTTTGAAAATTTTGGTCGTTCAGATCTAAATGCATTCGGTTGTCTAATAACTGGTTTCCCCAAGATTGATGGTTTTGCAAACTTAGTGTTCACACTATTCCCTGTTGTTTTTCTGAGCTCATTTTTTAAAGCAACTATTGTGAAACTCTTATCCTGAAGTTGAGCTTTGAGTTCATCAATTTTTTCTATCAAAGAGTTTGTTTGTTCCAATGACTTTGTTCTAGCTTCTTTGATTGAGTCACTTAGTTCTATATGATGCTTTCTCAAAGACTCGTTTTCCTTTAGTAATTTGGCCACACAAACCGCTAATTCATCATTTCTCATTTGAATATCATCAATAGCATTAGCATCAGAATTACTTGTAACCAAATTACTTTTCACATGCATATCAAAAATATGTTTCTTCAAATTGTTGATTGTCAAGTTTTTGTCCTGAAGCTGAGCTTTCAAAGTGTTTATTTCAAAAAATTCACAGAGTTCAGGGAATTCTGGATTTTTGCATGGTTTATGAGATTGTAAACTTTCCTTTTTACTTTGTATTGCGATTTCAAGTGAAATGCAATGTTTTTCAAGTTGTGAAAATCTGTTTCATTGCTAAGTTGTAGCTTCAATTGCTCTAGGTTCAACAGCAAGGTTCTAGTTAAGGTAGATAAGTTCTGACGGAAAAGGGCATTGCATGTTCGTTCCATTCCTATCGGTGTGAGTAACATGATGTATGAGTGAAGTTGATGATAAGGTTCAATGCTACTTTCCTTTTGCATGGCATTCTGTAATCTAAACAGGTGCAATTCTATCTCTTCAGACTCTGAATACGAAGATCTCACATCCTCATTGATTATTTTAAGCATCTTTAATTGTTCAGTGTAGTATACATTATCATTGTTGTCCACAACGTCATACAATTTAAGCACTTCTGAAATCACTGGGTCAGTATTGTAAGACATGATGTTGTAGTATACACGGGATTTTACAAGTCTATGATTTAAACCAAGAAATAGATTCTTTCGCGGGATTTTACAAAGTCAAGACGAAACCGTGAGACAACGAGAAATTAAACTTAGGAGGATAACAGAAGAATCAGAGCAGTGATTGGAGTATGTGTGTTGAACTTGATGCTTGTAATGAAATAATCACGTTCGTAAAGTCCAAACACCCCGAAATAAACAAACACACAAGTAATTATCACACGAGCTCGAATAATCACAACTCAAAACAAATCACAATCCCATACGAATAATATACTACTTCAAATAATATACTACCTCAAATAATACTACCTCAAATAATGATACTGGTTCACTTAAATTCATATAGCAAGCACATCCAAATGAGGTCCACAAAAATTACATTAGCAATTGCAGCTCAATGAAAATAACAGAAGGCTAGGCCCAACGAAATCAAGCCCGGTAGATAAAAGAGAAGTGTCAGCCCAAGTAGATAACAAACAACGAATCAGCCCAATTCAGCCTTAACCCTAATATTAGCTATAAAACACCACTTATACTAACACTTACCTAATATTTAGTAACCCTAATCCTCTAAAAAAAACGCAGTCACCAAACTGTATTCACTTTGATACGCAGCTTCAAAAAAAACAAGAGAATCTGTTCTTTCCTTTGTCCAACCGAGCACAAACACAATAAAGACTTTCGTTTATGCTTGTGAAAACCAAAACCAAAACATAATCACACCTTTATCGCCTTACTGATTTGTTCGAGACTTCAAGATCTTTGATAAAGGTCTAAGGTAGGTTTGATATCTTGTTTTGTTTGTGTTTCAACGAGCCAAAGACTGAATGCAACACTTCTTGTTGTTGTTCTTTCTTTAAAAATTCGTATATTGAAAAAGAAATGTATTTTCTGAAAGATCAATGATGGATATTGTGAGTATAATCTTTAAGAGATTTGAAGCTATGACTCTTAAACACATATCTGAGATCTATTTTTTTTATTCGAATTAAGTTGAGTTTAGAGAGATGAGATAGTGATGATTGATGATTGGTATCGATAAGGTTGTTTTTGTAGTTAGTGTACAAACCGTTTGAAAGAATGAAAGAGATAGTTTTGTTGGTCAGATAGCAGCCAAAAACACAAGTCGCTATTAAATAATAGGACAAGTCGCTAGGATGAAGGTCACTAAGTCGCTAGGATGAAGGTCGGATAGCAACAAGTCGCTATATATAAATAAAACACAAGTCGTTAGGTTTTTGTTACAACAAAAACCAAGTCGCTAAGCAAAAATGACCCAAGTCGCTATGCAAAAATGACCCAAGTCGCTTTTCAAAAGATTTACAAGTCGCTTTCTAAATAAAAAGCACAAGTCGCTAAGAGGAAACTGAGCAAGTCGCTAAGATGAATGTTAAGTAGCAGCCAGCCTGGACAAAATAACAGCACGAAAATTACCAAAAAACAGCCCCCAAAACTTAAAATAAAACTTGACCAAGCATCAAACTAAGCTTATCTACCCCTTTCAAACATAAAAGTACAAAGCTTTAGTATATTTGACCAATTAAAATTCGAACTTGGCGCATCAACAAATAAATTTCGAACCAAAAGAAAACAACAATAACCACTTAAAAATTCAAGCACACAAGATATCCAAGATCAAACCATGGCTCTTGATACCAATTGTTGGATATTGGTTATTGTTTTAATCAAAGAATGTGTATGAGGATTCAATCAACCAAGAAGATTTTAGAGAGAGAGAGATGGGTGGGATACTTTCTTGAAAGAGAAAGAGATGAGAGAAAAGGAAGTTGTATGATTAGAAAAAATGAAAGCACCAACCCTCTCCACATGAGGAGAGGGCTATTTATAGTTCTTACATATAACGCCACCTACGGGCTGTGGATCAGGCATACATTGGGTAAAGACCCGTCCGTCCTCCACGGTGTTGCACTAAGCTAATAACTATACTAATAAACAGTAAATAACGATATGTCTACGAGTTAACTTGTGCTAGTCTATAGTTGGGGTGACCGACGCTTCATAATGAAATTTCCAATTCCTAACACTTTAGCTGTTATTTTTCTATGTTATCTGCCTTTCTTATTGGTTGCATTATGGCTGTTGGTGATGATAATATTGGTGGTGGTGGTGGTGGTTCTTCCACTGAAAAAAGCTTATCTTTTGGTGATGCTCTATATTTACACCCTAATAACACTAATGGTACTCCTATTATTTCCATCAAACTCACTGGAACAAAAAACTATAAAATATGGAATATGGCCATGACCTTTGCCTTAAGGAATCATAATAAGTTAGGATTTATTGATGGTACTTGCTTAAGAGATGACTCAAATCCTATTCTTGCTAATCAATGGGATACCTGTAACTCTGTTGTGGTCACTTGGATTCTTAACTCACTCAGTCCTGAATTATTTGCTGGTGCTATCTATGCTAAAACTGCTTATGAAATGTGGAATGATCTTAAAGATACTTATGATAAGGTTGATGGTTCAGCTATTTTTAATTTGCATAAAAATATAAACTCTCTTAGTCAAAATGGGTCTTCTCTTGCTGATTATTACAACAACCTTAACTCTTTGTGGAAACAATTTGATTGTATGATTAGCTTGCCTCCCTGTACTTGTGAGGCTGCAAAACATTTTGAAAAACACAATCAGCTAATCAAATTAATGCAATTTCTTATGGGTCTTGATGACACCTATGTTCCTATCAGAAGTAATATTTTAACCAGAGACCCTTTGCCTAATGTCAAAACTGCTTTCTCTGTTGTCTCTGGAGAAGAATCTCACATAAATGTTTCATCTGGGAATAGCTCTGCTAAACCCAATGCTACTGCTTTTGCTGCAAAAACTTTTGATGGTGGAAAATTTTTTGATAACAAAAAAGGATTTAACAACAACAATTTCAATAAAGGTTCTGGTTTTAATGCTGGTAACAGCTCAAACAACAGAGGACCAAACATGAATCTCAAATGTACTAACTGCAAAAAACCTGGTCACACTGTTGATAGATGTTATGATCTAGTTGGTTATCCTGCTGGATATGTTAAAAGGAACTTTAATGCTAAACCTGTCAGCAGTAACAATGTTTCCACTGATGCTAATCATGTCACTGATAATAGAGCTAGCAACTCTCCTGTCTCTTTGTCTAATGAACAGATCTCCAGACTTATGAGTCTTCTTAATGACAACAATGTGTCTTCTGCTAATGCCAACATGGGAGGTAAAATTTTTTCAGGAACTTTCTTTAATGGTAGTGTCAAGTTTAACATAAACTTCAACAAATTTTTTAATAACAACACAAAAACTTTATCTGGAAACATCAGTGTTGGTTGGATTGTTGACTCTGGTGCAAATCAGCACATGACTGTATCTGCAAATTTTTTAATCAATGTTGTTGACATTTCAAATCTTGGTCTAACTGTTGGACATCCCAATGGTACTCAGGCCTTAATTACTAAAATTGGTGATTTAAAGGTCAATAATGACCTAACTCTTTTTGATGTTCTGGTTGTTCCTGAGTACAATGTCAGTCTGCTGTATGTTCATAAGATTGCTAGAGACAATAAGATGTTTGTTGGGTTTAATGAATCTAATTGCTATATACAGGATTTACATCAAAAAAGGATTGTGGGGATTGGTAAACAATGCAATGGGTTATATATGTTTGATATTGATTCTACATGTAAGATTACTTCTAATAACTGCATATCTGTTTGTCATGTTTCTAGAAATCTCTGGCATCAAAGACTTGGTCATCCTTCTGACCAAGTCCTACATATACTTAAACCCACTCTTAAACTTGATAGTACATCTGAATCTGACCATCTTTGTGATACTTGCAATAAAGCTAAACAAACCAAGGAACCATTCCTTCTAAGTGAACATAAATCAACTAAAATTGGTCAACTTGTTCATCTAGATGTATGGGGACCATATAAAGTCACTAGCAGAGATGGTTACAAATACTTTTTAACCATTGTTGATGACTATTCTAGGGCTGTCTGGGTTTATATGCTTAAGGGAAAGGATGATGTTTATGTTTCCATTGTTAACTTTACTCATATGCTATCAAATCAATTTGAACACAATGTTAAGATATTCAGAAGTGATAATGGGACATAATTTGTCAATAACAAACTTCAACACTTCTTTCATGAAAAAGGAATTTTACATCAAACCTCTTGTGTTTATACACCACAACAAAATGGTATTGCAGAAAGGAAACATAGGCATCTCCTTAATGTGGCTAGATCCCTTATGTTTCAGGGGGAATTACCTCTATATCTTTGGCCTGAATGTGTTCTAACTGCTGCATATGTCACAAACAGGTTACCCTCTTCAGTGTTGTCTGGCAAGTCTCCCTTCTCCCTTGTGTATGGGCATGACCCTTCACTCTCTCTCCTTAGAGTCTTTGGCTGCTTATGCTATGCCACCATTCTCAACATCTCTGATAAATTTAATAGTAGGTCTGAAAAAAGTGTTTTTATTGGTTATTCAAATGAGAAAAAAGGTTATAAGCTTTTAAGTTTAGAAACAAAAAATATCTTTTACTCCAGAGATGTCAAATTTTATGAAACTGTTTTTCCCTTCAAAATGAAAAATACTTTGTCAAAACCTTTTGTTGAAACTTATGTGCCTAAAGATTTAAATCACAAAAATTTCTTTGACTCACAAATAAGTCCCAATGATGAAGGGAGAGTGACATCCTATGATGATGGCACAGTGTTGGGTCATCCTACTAGGGATGATGAACCTGTTGCAACTTCCATAGATGAAAATACACACCCTGAGGGCACTGTATCACATGAATCACATCCTGCTAATACATCTTCTGATTCTGCTGATACATCTTCTGATTCAAATCAGAATTCTGAACAAGAAGAAGGCTTGCCAGCCACTACTGCTCAAAGGTCAACCAGAGTTTCTAAACTGCTCAGTAATCTTAATGACTTTATTGTTGAAGGGAAAGTTAAATATGGTGTTGAAAAGGTTGTTAATTACTCTAATCTTAACAAAGATAATTACTGCTTTGCCTCTAGTCTAAATAAAAGTATTGAACCTACCTGTTACGAAGAAGCTATTCTTGACAGTAATTGGGTTGATGCTATGAACTCTGAAATTGAGGCCTTAAATGAAAATCATGCTTGGGATATAATTGATCTTCCACCTAATAGAACTCCCATTGGTTACAAATGGATCTTTAAAATCAAATATAAAGCCAATGGTGAAGTTGATAGATACAAGGCTAGATTAGTTGCTAAAGGTTATAACCAAAGGGAAGGAATAGACTATGATGAAACCTTTTCTCCTGTTGTGAAAATGTCTATTGTTAGATGTCTTATTGCCTTAGCTGTGAAAAACAAATGGCCTCTTTTCCAACTTGATGTTAACAATGCCTTTTTGTATGGAGACCTTGATGAGGATGTCTATATGACCATCCCTAAGGGGTTCTGTAATGTGAACAATAAAAATAAAGTCTGTAAACTTGTCAAGTCTCTGTATGGCCTTAAACAAGCTCCCAGGAAATGGAATGAAAAACTTGTTAGTGTATTAAAAGAAAATAACTTTGTTCAATTTGTCAATGATCATTCTTTGTTCACCAAAACAGAGAATAAAAAGTTTATTGCTCTGCTTATTTATGTGGATGACATTGTCCTTACTGGAAACTGCATTGATGAGATAAATCTGTTCAAAGAATTTCTAAAATCTAAATTTCATATAAAAGACTTGGGAAACTTAAAATATTTTCTTGGCATTGAGGTTTTAAAAACTGGTAATGACATATGTCTCACCCAAAGAAAATATTGTCTTGAACTCCTCAAAGAGTTTGGACTTCTTGGGTGCAAACCTGTGTCCACTCCCATGGAACCCAACTCTGTTCTTCCATACATACCCACTGCTGATGATCCCTTACTTGTTAACATTACTGGTTATCAGAAGTTACTTGGGAAACTTATTTATCTCACCCACACCAGACCTGACATCTCATACTCAGTTCATTGTCTGGCACAATATATGCATTCTCCCTTGAAATCTCATTTAGAATGTGCTCTCAATGTTCTGAGATATCTGAAAGGAGCACCAGGAAAAGGTCTAAGGTATAATTTCAGTAACTCTGAAAATCATCTTGAAGGGTATAGTGATGCAGACTGGGCTTAATGCAAAAAAACCAGGAAAACTGTCACAGGTTATTGTGTTTTCTTTAATGATTGTTTGATCTCATGGAAAAGTAAAAAATAAAACACCCTTTCAAAATCTTCCACAGAAGCAGAGTATAGATCAACGTCTACTGCTGCCTGTGAAATTATTTGGATTCAAAAAATCCTAAAAGATCTAAAAGTTGATATCAATCTCCCTGTTAATCTTTTTTGTGATAACAAATCTGCTTTACAACTTGCTGTCAATCCTGTTTTCCATGAAAGATCAAAACATTTTGAAATTGATGTTCACTTCATCAGAGAAAAAATTGCAAGAGGTGTTATATTTGCCAAAAAGATTGGCTCTTCAAACCAAACTGCAGACATTCTTACAAAAAAACTTCCTGTTTATCAGCATAAATTCTTGTGTGAAAAATTGATATTGTTTGATATGTTTGCCCAACAGATTAAGGGGGAATGTTAGAAATTGAGGTCATAATCTGTGGCAAACATGTCATTCTATCAATTGCTAATGGTTTTCCAGTTATGTTTATTGCAGACTTATTACAGGGTTATTCTTGGACAAAGCTTAAATGATTTAAAGGGTGTAGAAGTTCATTGCTGCTGATGCTTCTCTTATAATAGTTGAAGGGGTCAATGTGCATCTTTTTCCCTTACTTAAACCCTCTCCTAATCTAGGGTTATCACACAACAGTGTGCAGTCATTGTCTTACATTCTCTCCTTTGTCTGATCATAGTTCTGATCTTGTTTACTCTTTGTTTTTGTCTGGTTATTGTCTCATTGACATTAACCTGACCTTGTATAACTTTGGATATTATTGTTGGCTTAATCTATGCCAACTGTTGAGGCTTTGGTTTGAATAAAGTATTATTGTGTTTCTGCTGTTGCTGATACTTTCGTACACGGGTCAACTCTATTTTCCATTTAAGTATACTGCATGCAATATTTCGGCTCACCAAACATATATAAAACCTTAATATTTAATATCAGACATACACAAAGCCTAAAAAATTAAATACCAATCACGTTAATTGGTTTATAAAACATATATTAGACAACAACAAATACATACGATTCAACATTAATACAAATTTTAAACTTAAAAACAAAAATATCTATCGTCACGATTAATCCAAACTTACGATATACAAAGTAAACCAATAGAAACACTTTGCTCTACGTTTCTCAATTATTAAAAGATAAAAATAGATCTCAAGATTCATTGAACACGTTGTTCTTAATAAAATAACCAATAAAACATGACCAAGACCGATACATCTATTATAGAAACTTTGCTCTACGTTTTTCAATTATTAAAAGAATAAAGACGACTTTGAAATGTATGCTTAAATATGATTATTGAAGTAGTTCTATTACATACAAATATATTTATATATCTATTATATATTGTTTAGGTAGTTGTAAATATTGAGTTATATAATTAGGTCATTGTCCTTTTTATACAAAATGCTAGATCACTGCCGGGTCAACTCGGTTTTTTATTTAAATATATTGCATGCAATATTTAGGCTCACCAAATACTTATAGAACCTTTAATATTTGATACCAAATATATATATACAAAGCCTAAAAAACTAAGTATCAATCACGTAATTGGTGTATAAAACATATATTATACAACAACAAACACATACAATTCAACAATAATAAAAGTTTTAAACTTAAAAACAAGAAAATCAATCATCACGATCAATCCAAACTTATCATTTAATTACGTAGTAAGTGCGAATGTTTTGAATAGATCTATTGGTTTGAAATCCCCGTCCGGTAGTTGCCCTACTTGACTCGTACGTCAAACGGATGCATAATTATTTGAGGTACTTGAGTGTTCACGGAAATGAACACTTACAAGGGCACCAGAAATTAGAAAACATTAAAGTTTCGGGGTCATGAGCTTAGTGCAATATTAATACATTTTCTATGACGTTGTATTTGTTATAATGGTCATACATACTGAAATCTTGTAATCCGCACTTTAACAATTACATTTACTTAAACATATGAACTCACCAACTTTGTGTTGACACTTTTAGCATGTATTCTTTCAGGTCCATAAGACATTATATTTGGCTTGGAGCATTAGAGTCGCACAACATGTTTTGTGATGCATTATATTGACCATTTGATGATATTTTAACAATGTTTATTTTTTATATCACACTGGGACCTCTATTTTGTAACTCTGATATTATTTAGCGAATGGTATATTTTAAAAATGTCTCATTTATAAGTCGTTTTCTATGACTTGAACTTTGTGCTATGAAGTAGCACCCTTAGTTACTTTCCGCTACTATACTGATTTTGGGGGTGTTACACAGCCGACTTCGATAGACTGAGTTGACTTGAATCACATAAAACTTGACGGGTCAAACCAAAATTTCCAAGCCTAAAAAAACCGGTTCATTTTGATCCGTTTTTTCGATCAAAAATGGTTCAGCCGAACGGGTTGAACCGGGTTCAAAACACTGAGCATAAGTTCAAAAAAAAAAAAAACTACTGGCCGACGTATCAGTATCATAAATAAAAATAAAGGAGAATATCATAAATAAATATAAGGGAGAATTACATATAAATAAAAATAATCATAAAATACAATGATTTTAATGTATAAAAAAATATGTGTAATTTTATTAATAAACAGGAACATATATGTAAAAGTCCCTAAAAATAATCTTTAGCTTAAATCATCAATAGTGCGTCATCTAAATAACACCTTATAACCTAACATAATTATTAACATATCATAAATGACGACTTACGCATGAGAAGATTCGAACTGGAAACATTAAAAAAATTAATGACGTTATAATAAGTACGTTTTACCTGTTTTGCTAATTTTAAAGAGGAAAATAATTGAATATGGAATATGTAGCCTGTATGTAATCATGGAGCTAGAGGAGTTGAAAGATTAGTACATTACACTAGGGGTGATCACTGTCTAAAAATCGGACCGGACCGGCCAAGATCGGACCTGACCGAGACCGATTTTAGCAAAAATTTTAGACCGTGACCGGACCGAATGTGGTCGGTCCGGTCCAACAAGGCCAAATTAGCCCAAATTAGTCGGTTTGTGGTCCGGACCGGACCGAAGATCGAATTAGCCCAAAAGCAGAGACCGAGGATCGGACCGAATGTGGTCGGTCCGGTCCGGTCCAGTCCGGTCTCGGTCGGTCCGGTCCGTTCGAGTCATTTGCTCGGCCCTACATTACAGTTATAAGAGTAGGTGGCTCATGTTATCATCTTCAGTAGACTTCCACTTCAAAGAAATCCCAGAAGGACCACTAAAATTAACTACAACCTATATTGCCCAGCAATACGACCCATTAACCGAACTCGAAGTTGTTGATGAAACAAACACTACTAGAAAGTGGACTTTCAGCGACAGATTTTCCGACGGATGCTTTTCCGTCACTAATTTACCGACCGTATTCCGACGAAACAGCGACGAGTGTGCTTTTCCAAGTAACTTCCGACAGAATTCCAAGAGATTGGATTGTTGTTGGAAATCCGTCAGTAATTCACATAACCTACCGTCGAATTTCCGACGCCATTCCGACATCTATATTTATTCATCGCTAATCCGTTGGAAATGTTTTAATGTCTAATGATCTTTTTATTTTTTAATATTTTCGTCGGAAATAAATAATATTTCCGACGGATTTCCTACAGAAATATTAAAATTTATTATGTACACATATGGTATGTTAAACTATGTCGGCTCGTGTTTGAACTTAACAATTTTTGAGATTACACTATCAATTTAAATTCTTTTAGTTTTTGGGCTTTTATTATGTGTGCGCCCTCTACTCATGTTTCAAGTTAGCTCCGACCCATTTCATGGTCCAAGAAACAAGCTTTTAAAAACCATTAAGTAAACACCATTATTACAAATTTATTCATTCAAATCAGTTTAGGAGTACTACTTATAATCTAACAGTGTCAAAACCGTTTTTATTTGCTCTAAATTTGCTAATTGTTACATTACTCGTATTTTGCTAGAACTATGAAAAAATCTAAAAGAATGTAATACCGGTTTGAACTAGTGGTTTTATATGTTTCTCTACGAACTCTTCATGGTAATTTTTTCATTTATCATAATACCGGTTTGACCTGGGGGTTCAACAGGTTGAATATGTAACCCGGTGAACCGTTGACTCGACCGGGTGAACCAAAAACCCAAATTTTTAGCTCCATCATTACATGTTGATATAATTTTGTTTCGAGTTACAAATACACAAAAAGTTAATAAAACAAATGTTAAATGATACAAGATAATATCAAAAATTGATACATTGAACTTTCGTATATATTCCCAAATCCCATTTATTATTAAAACAATAAAATTATCAAAAACTTTTTAAAACTTATTAAAATCCTCAAAATTGCTTCTTTTCTTATTACAATTAAAACTTCAAAGTTGCTTCTCTGCACAATTAAAAAGCACAATTAAAACTTCAACTTTTTTTTTAAAAACCTATAAAACACACACACTTCTAGTCTTCCCTCTAAAAAGCGATTTCACTGTTCCATCCATCCGCCGTCCGCCGTCCGCCACCGCCGTCCGCTGTAGACCACATCGCCCCTTTCAGTTGAGCTTATTTTGCCCCAATTTTTGCCCTAATTTTTGCTTTAATTTTGCCCTAATTTTTTTTATAATGATTTGTTCGTTGACTGTTACTAGTATTGTGGTTGAGATATGATATCAGTTTATTAGGTGTTAATTTGATGATTTCAGCTTTTATAGAATTAGTGTTATTTTAAGAGCTGATAATTTCAGCTTTTATAGATTTGTTCGTTGATTGATTGGTTGAATGTTGTGGATTGCATGTGTAGACCAAGTGATCGATGAAATGCCTGTTTTAGAATTTTTGCTCAGAAGCCTGTTTTAGAATTTTAGTCGCCTTTGATTGAAGTTTTTAGACACAAACGCTACCGCTAGTTTTGCCAAACATAGTGGTTCACACGGCTTAAATTGGTTCTTGTTTTGTAGTCCTACCATCCTAGCGTTTGAGTTTGAGAAGAAAGGACCATTGTGGTGAAAAAGGACCAGACATATAAGCCATTGTGTATTCCAGTGTATTGAGTCCAGTTTTTAGGCTTGCCCGGGTCTACGAAGAGGACAAGTTAGGGTTGAACATTTTGGGCTAAATATGACAAAGTTGATCAATGCTCATGATTCTAGGATTGCATGCTTAACCATGACAATGGATGGACTTCTTCTTGCCACTGCTAGTACAAAGGGCACATTGATTAGAAGTTTCAACACAATGGATGGGACTCGATTACAAGAGGTATTCTATGTTCTGTTATGTTTGTGTTCATGTAGTGTTGGTCAGTAATTAAGGTATTATTTCATAATTGGGTAACTAAAGTTGAACCAATAGGTCTGGTCTTTGTTTTCACTTATAAAAAGGTAACCAAGTGTCGAAACATTAAGAAATACTTTCGTACAATGATGCAACACATATGAAGTTACCATAGCTTGTGCATTTCAAAATGGAGTTGGATTTGACCATGGGAACGGGTTTTGGTCAAGTGCTTTTGCCATTGGTGGTCAAGAGAGACTCAGTAGATCAAATGGTTACCTCTCGGAATTGGCTGTTGCTGCTTATGTTTGCAGAGTAAGTCCTTTCTTTTAGTGTTTTGCATAAGCCATTTGCAGTATCTTGTTTGCAGTCACATTTTTCAATGGATCACAATTGCGTCCTTTTATACCCATGTTAGAAGCCCATGTTAGAAGCCTTGTCAAAGGAACTTGATGTTGGCCTGGATTATATTCTCAGTCTTACCACAGGTGCTTTTATTAATTACATTTGTTGGCTCAATTACTAGTTCATTTATTTTTATGGTCATGTTTACTACTGCTGGACATGTTTAGCTTAAAATATCAAGAAATATATCTTTTTTATAGATAATACTTGTGATGGTTTTTGGATCAGTAATTACCTAGTCGACAAGAAGGTGAAAGACTTCACCATCTACTACCAAATTGTATCTTTGATGACAGTAGCCACATGCTCTTTATGACATGGATTTCTTTTGGTAGTCATCAATTATTAAATTGTACACATGTATATATGTATAATTACGACCCATTGTCATATATTTTTTCTAAATATCGCAGGATAAAAATCATGACTTGGTTACTATTTTAAAAGCCACCAGTTTCTATAGACGTACAAGGAATGTTGATTATGTGTTAGATTACTTGCCACCAACCCCTTTTGAGTTCTCCAAAGCAAGAGAATAACACAGGTACCTCAATCAACTCCACATCATCTTAACTGATAAATAAAGGCAAAAATAAATTTAGTTAGTCAAGATATATATCTAACTGATCTTCTGCTATTTATGAGTCAAGAGTTCTGGAGGAAGCTTTCTCTCTTGTAATGCTATTAATGAAATATATGGATTTTTTTAGGTTCTCACTAGATGCGACTCTAGGTGTGGGGTGGAATGCGACACAGTTTGCTGGCAATACAGCAGTCGGTATGGCGGAGACGGTAGAAAATGTATTAGGTCAAGCGAAAGACGTAGTTACATATACAACAAGAGGCTTAGTCAATACTACCATTGGTGCTGGCAGAAAAGGGGCATGTTATGTTGGAGAAACGGTTGTTGCTGGAAAAGATGTCACTCTGGAGACAGGAAAAACAATAGCTGAGTATGCTGGCAAGGCAGCTGGTGTGCTGAAAGATATAGGTCTGGTAGCGGGGTGGAACAATGTAAAGTTTGCTAGCGATATAATGGGGGGCCGAGTAGATACAATGGGAGCCAAAGATATAGTTACTGAACAAACAACGGGGTTAATAGATACGGCAGTGGACGTGGGTGAAAAAGGGGCAAGTTATGTAGGAGAAACAGGCGTTGCAGGGAAGGACTTCACATTGGAAACTGGGAAAACTACCGCTCAATATGCAGGTAAGGCGGCATGTGCGTTGAAAGATACATCTCTAGAAGTGGCGGGAGCGCTGCCAAGTTGGCTGGTGATACAGCAACGGGTGTGACAGAGACGGTAGGGAACGTGTCACGTGAAGCTGGAAAAGCAGGGTGAAACGCGGCTGAGTATGTTGGTGATAAAGGGATGGGTGCGACAGAGACAATGGGTAATATGACTAGGGGAGCTGCTAGATTGGTCGAGCACACTATTAAAATTTTATTTATAAAGAGGATTACTTGTCCTTCGTCTTCGTCTTAGTTGGCTTGGCCCCCCTCGCCTGCAGCCATGGTACTCACAGAATTCAGTTGCTCCACCTGGTATGATGCAGCAGTCATTGTCCCCTGTTCCATCATATCTCAAGTTTTATTTTGTTGTGTTAGTAATGTCATGCCTACCTCAAGTCTGTTGAGCAAGTTTTTCTATTAGAACTAGCATGCCGCTGCAAACCTCATTGTAGTCGGCTTCAAGTTGCACACAACACAAACATTCTAATCCTCAAATACAAATGGACATGGTCAAAAACACTTGTATAGTATACTTCTAGTGAGTTTCCTTTACCAAAAATATATATTATAAAAATTAAAATCTATAAAGTAGTTGTACATATGTGGGTGTGTGCGACTCTTTGTACACAATTATGATCCAGATAGAGGTTAACTTGGTTATTAAAACCTGCATCTATTCAAGGGAAATAAATTTATCAAGTCCATTGGCAACATTCCAATTACTGTAACATCCTGTTTAGCAACAGTCTTAGCCTTAGCTTCAGCTTCAGCTGCAGAAATAATGATAGTGATGCGATCTGTTGTCTGCTTCTACGTAACTGATTATTCAGATTATTAATCGTGACACCTTATGCTTATATGTGAATGCATTTTGCAAATTGTTATTAATTGTGACATGTTATGTACGATTGTAGATATCATGGCTAGAGATAATAATAGCGGAGGCATAGGAAGAGGCAGAGGCAGGGCAAAGGTGGAAATAAACGTAATCTAGAGACATAATTTTGGAACTATGTTTTATGCTCTTTGGGCGACGTGGAGAAACATGGCCTAGACGCTAGTGATCATCTAGTCGATGACTTTGATCTATGGGAAGAGGCTACCGGGAGGAGGAAAAAAAGTAATTTAGTTGGGTTGGGTACACAAGGGGATCCAAGGATCACGATGACCCATACATGAGCAACATCAAGATCCAATTCATCTTATGCTCGTCATAAGAGATCAACATCCAGCGAACAGGTTTGCTAAACCTCTGATTTTTGGTTTTGTTGAGGTTGGTGTGTAGTTATTTAAGCTTTAAACAGATGTATGACAGTGATCTGAATTGATTTTCTAATTGTTTTGTATATTGAACACAATATGCCACTTCACAGAAAGTTAAGAGAATGATTGTGACTGGAATTGATTGTTTGATATATTGATATATTGAACACAAAATGAAAATTCACAGAAAGTTAGTAGAACAATATTTTGAATCTTTTACCTTTAGAGTTGTGGTTTTAGAGTAGCGTGTGTTCCTTGTTAATGATAAAGATAATAGTTACAATGTAGATTGCTTTATGTGTAGAAAAGCATTGGTGAACCAGTATTTGAAGTGTTTGGCATTAGTTCTAACTCTATGTCCATTACGACGACACACTTAAATTGCTATTGATAAAGATATAGGGATACGATGTTGCTCTATATATAATGTTGTTTTATTAAGGCTTGTAGAGTTTGTGGCCTAGACTTGTAGCAAACCTAGCAATGGATAGTCAGTTTTTACAGAATCTGCAGCAACTGCTACCAAAGTCCTTGATAACTATGTTCCAATAATGTATTTGAAAAAGATATTCTGTGTATTTTAAGCTTTTTAATGGGACCTGGTATAATGCAGGTACAAATTTTAGAAGAGACGATAGATAATTGCTAGAGGATACACACAAATGAGATCACGACTGGAAATAGAAATGCAATTGCAGTTACAACGACAAGTGGCTGGAATGTCAAGTGCAAGAACACATGCAACAACCGGAATTGGAGCGAATGCTCATGAAAAAGTCTGAGAGAGGGAGTGGCAATGAAAGATGATCGACATTAGCTTGATTTTCAGAAATTTAACCGTCCACGTCCCCTTAGGTAGCTGGATATTGTCATTATATATTTGAATCTTTGGAATACATACTCCATTGTCATCTTGAATGCCTTGAATGATTGGATTTGGATAGTGAATTAAAATTACAACTTTTCTGATGGGAATGATGACTTTTCATAATTGATGTTGTATGTTTAACAATGAATTATCTTTTAAGTTATTTTAAATATAGCTTAAATAATTACATAAATGTGAGCTTTAATCTGTGTAGGCATTTGTTGTTTTTCTGATGATATTCCAGCTAACAATTTCCGACAGAAATGTGACCCCTTACCGAGGGAAGTTTACCAACATATTTCTGATGGTAATGTTACCGACGACTTTCCGACAGAAATTATTCCGAGAGACTTCCGACAGAAAGATTACCAACAGTTTTCCGACACATGTTTTCTGTCGGTGTTTCCGAGAAAATTCCGACGGATAGTGATTACCGACCATAGAAAATCCGACAACCTATTTCTGTCACAAATCTGTCGGAAACAGCTATTACCGACGGATTTCCGACAGAAACGGCCGTCGGTAAAGACCTGTCTTGTAGTAGTGAAAGTCCGGTGTCAAATGCCTTGTCGATGCCAGAATCCAACAAATCCCTCGCATTTTCATTCTGCTGAAGTAAAGTATCAAAGTAAAATATAGTTCGTATATTAACGACAAATTAGGTTGTCGCGCATTGCAACGGAACCAACTTAAGTCAAATATTTGTCTTAAATTACTTTTGATTAGTTTGATGACCAGATTAAAATAAGCTTAGCGTAACATATATAATAATTACGTATATATAACATATAAAAGAATGCCCCAATTGATACCAATATATAACATACACTTACAAATACCTGCTTTACATTTAACATACCATTCTAAAGAGAGAAAAGTTACAACATATCTTACTTCGTTATTCGGATACAAATGATTATACAATGAAAGTGTCATGAACATATTCGAAGACCCGTAAATACAACAACTACATAAACACCTCTAAAAATACGTACAAATGCTTTATGTCCGATGTTGACTGCAATACATGTCCGCATTAAATGCAATTGACCTGTGCAACTCGATCTCCTTTAAGACATACATTTCCATTTTTTCGACTGTTTTGTTCATGTCAACTTCATAATCTTCATGTATCAGAATTTGCGCGACATTACTACACGTACGATAAGAATGTGGCCCACCTTTCCTGACCCCAAGTTTTGTTGGTGCTTGTAAGGTGGTATGACGCTAAGCAATACACTCATGTACCATACCCAAAGAACAAAAAAGATGATATCTTACATTGGAAGCAGCGGCTTCAAATCCTACAAACTATGACATAATGAGTAGGTGGAGAGTGCCAGAAAATAAAGCAAAACTATTTCGGAATTCCCTCGCCTTTACAAAGCAAAACCTCTCACTGGCCACGAATCTTCTGTAATTAGGTCCATCGCAGAAAAAGATTGTTATCTACAACAACGCTCATTTTTTATTTAGAATATGCATGATATTTAAAATGGGCATACTAACATTGGGATAAAGAGGATGGAGAAATCAATACAAATGTTTTCTAAAAAGTGGGCAAGGAAAAAATAAATCACGAAAAAAGTCCCGATAACAGTTCTCTCGTCACATAACTCATCCTGCAAACGTCCTATAAAATCTTTTATAGATTTCTCCCATATTCCTCACCATGGCATTAGTAATTCATTTGGGTACCCTGGATAGTCTAAATAAAAAAATGAACAACGTCTTAGTAAATGGATTTAGGATACGTATACTTTGGCTCAAATATTGTATTGGCTAAAAACCAAAATTACTACGCATCGGGTGTATGAATCATCATAGCCAGACAACTATTATCCAAATTAGACAAACTATAACAGTTTACTAAAAGGAAATTAATCTTTAGTGCAAGCCTACAAACCAAAGTTTCAAATACACCCCCAAAACTAACTTGTACAACTTTCCTTCCTTTAAACCACTCTTTTTCAATTCTTCCTTTTTTTTTCTTTTTTCTAATCGCTTTTAGAGTCTCCATCCATCAGAAGTTGCACTGCATTATACACACAGTGCAGAGTACTGGTGGTCACCTGCACGGTTATAAAACATGCACAGTGAAAAATAAAGAGATAAATTCGTGCAGACCAAAACCCAATTATATAACATAATCTAACGCATAAGAAGGGTGTTTATGATTAATTACTTGTTATTCATGCTATACGTAAGCTACACAACCTTTCTTTAGTTGCACGGAATGCCTTCTTTTTTATCTTGATGCTTCGCGAACACTTCTAGGGTTTTTTGGGGAACATATCACTACTTGGACAATGGTAGGTATCCACCGGTACTGCACAAGTAGAACTAGGGCTACAAACCTATGCAAGCCAGGCGAGCATGAAACCGGGTAAACTATTAATTGACTAAAATTCGACTTATGTCGACTTGCGATCGGCTCACAAGGGTTTCGAAACCCTTGTGGTTTTGTGAAACGCCCCTTTCATGATTTGACTAAAATTAAAAACTTTTTTCGGAAATGACAAGAATATAATAGACCTTCTGTTACTCTGTAATAAACTGATAAAAATCTATTACAAACCGGCCCTTGAGACTATTTTAAAATGAAACTAGAATCAATTACCTTCGAAACAACGGGTGGCACGACTCCTAACGACTTACGTATCAAAATATATGAATTTTTGAAAACCTGACGAAAATCTGCCAAAATGGCTCCATCCGCCCGACATAGCTCTCCAACTGCCCGACATGCTGCTCCAGCCGCCCAGTTGCAACAACCTATTAACCTGGCTCCACTTTTTCATACTTTTTCCGAAAAAACCAACTTCCCAGACTTGATAATTTACCAAATTTCCAGAACTTATTAAAACATCTTATATATCATTTAAATGCATAAACTTGGTCCAAATGACCCACGCAAAAGTGTTTTACAAAGATACGAGTGTTTTGCCAAACACCCCATTTGACCCACTTTTAAACACAACTTAAGAATAACTCTATAACATACTTTAAGACCTATAAAATGACTTAAACCATAACAAGGACTCGACATTTACACCAAACTTCACTTGGGGGTTTAACTTTACTTTGAGCTAGACATCTACTTCTATGTTCCTACGCATAGTCCAATACTTTCAAGTTCCAAGCTTCCACTTCTAGACCTTAAATCAAGGCCATACCTTCATCACATATAAACCTACAAAACACGAGTAAACAACTAACCATAAACATAAAGCTTAGTAGATAAAACTGCAATAACACGATATTATACATCATAAATCATATAAGCATCATTCACACCATTAATGGTCAATAAGGCTACTTTCCACAATCTCTTACACATCATACTTAAAACACGTAACATCAAACATACAAATCCTCACATACCTTATATGGGTCATATTATCTAGCCACATCCTTGGCTAGTTTTGCTAAACTAGCCTGATCCTATTCTTAATCCAAGCATACTAAACCAATGTCTCCTAAACTTTCATTATCATCTTACACATAATACATATATGATACAGTCAATATAATTTCATATCAGAACTATTTTACTTACTTTGAATCCAAGCTAAGTTTCCAACATAATTCATCATTAGCATCCTCACTTGCATCCTAGGCTAAAATCACCATAAACATAAACATTTAAAACATAAATTGAATTACTACAACAATGGTTTATACAACCATTAGCGCACCTTTAATACTTCTAATCATCATATAATCATAAATTCATCATATGAGGAAAGACTCATAAAATTACTAAATTTAATCATTATAACTTAACCCATAATTACTTTAACCTCATAATTTAACTTAAAACACCATTTACCTAATTTTCCCAAATTAGGGTTCATGAACCCTAAATTCTTGATTCGTTAATTAACTTAAATTGAACATCACTTACTTACATAGAAGTATGGCTTGGGCTTAAACTCTTGATTTGACACCTTAATCACCAAGATCCCTAGAAAGACCTCATCTTTTCCTTCCTTTTTATCTTAGCTCCTCTCACCAAAACACACAAAATAGAATGTGTGGAAATGTCCAGAAGTCCAACTACTAAGATAAGAGGGTGACTCAGCTTAAAGGGCAATTTAGTAATTTTGTATATTTTAAGTCATTTGGCAAGAGTGGTCCCTGATGGAAGAATCCTTTTACATTAAGTTCCATCAGACTAGAACAAGGTGGTTCTAGTATCACTTTGGGACTTTCGAAACTTAGGTCCCTCAGCTTCTTTTCTCCAATATATAGGCAAACATAATACTTTTTAAAATCATATACTAATCACTTTGACTAGCACTTAGCTTAAGTTTGACTATTTGGTTTGGCTTACCAATCACATAATGCCTTCAACTTATAAAGGACATAGTCAAACTTACTTAATGGCATTCTCGATATAAATACTCAAAAACGGTTTTGGGGCGTAACATTTTGGTCGACCGAACGCACAAAGAGAGAGAGAGAGAGAGAGAGAGAGAGAGAGAGAGAGAGAGAGAGAGAGAGAGAGAGAGATAGAGGATTTGTTATGTGTGTTATGAGGATCCCTTTAGATGACTTTATATTTATAGGCTTCATGCAAATCCTATTACTTGTAGAACAAGTATTACAAGTTTGACACAAAGTCAAACTACACCCCCTCTTAGGTCAGTCGACTGAATACAAACCCTAAGGGTTTTGTGTTTTGTCTTTTCTACCTAAATAGTTATCAACTTTGGGTAATTACCGTTCATCCCATAAATGTAAATACTACAATATTTTCATTTCCTCGTTACTCTATTTCACTTTGTAACTCATTTCTTATTTCTGCTTGCTTGCTTTGTTTAGTGTGCACTGGTGCGACCCTTTGGCATTTTTGTGAA
Organism: Chrysanthemum seticuspe; assembly: GCA_019973895.1. Classification (NCBI taxonomy): domain Eukaryota; kingdom Viridiplantae; phylum Streptophyta; class Magnoliopsida; order Asterales; family Asteraceae; genus Chrysanthemum; species Chrysanthemum seticuspe. The sequence continues at coordinate 245,244,373 of BPTQ01000004.1, forward strand.
GGCAAGTGTGAAAGTCGTTGTGTATTTGCACAAAATCCTTTTGCACAGTTCGATCCCCTTTGAACCCTCCACATCTAGTTAGAAGCTATTTCCACTAGTCTGCAATAGATGTATGAAATGTGGCTAATATTAAATCTTGAGGTTATCGATGCAAAGAAATTAACATAACACAATAGCAACAATAAAATCCCAGATTACCTGAATTTTTGTAGCAGGATAGAAATATACCATAACCATTTCAGAATATCGCCCCCTTTCAAAGTAGAACCCTCTTGTATGTGAACCTGGTGTGAGTATGTTGCTTGAACCAACCACCATGTTACCTAAGACATTGTTCATTTTTCTATTTAGAATATGCACAATACATAAAATGGACATACTAACATTCATGTAAGGAGGATTGAAGAAATCGATACAAAGGTTTTCCTAGTAAGCATGCAAAATGTATTTTTGTCAGAAAGAAGCCTACGTTACAGTTTTCCAGTCACATAACTTCTTCAAAAAAACATCATAGGAAACATTTATATCGATTCCATCCAGCCTCCTTATTCAAACATTAATATTTCTACTCAACGTATCACATATAGTAAATAAAAAATGAACAATGCGTGATAAGGTATAACTTTGTACACTTTTTCTGGGCCATTTAACCTCTAAATTTGTGCATATTCAATCATTTAGTACCCTAAATCGTTTCTATTTGAGTTTTAGGTACTTGGGATGCATTTGCTGGAATAGGACGTGTTTTGAGCTCGTTTGGATGGAAAAACGAAGAAAATGAGGAAAACGCCAAAAATGTCACGAGAAGGCCCCGTAACGCCGTCACAACCACAACCTGACGCCATCACCTGGGGTGATGACTTTTCAGAGACCGGTGACGGTTTATCCAGACCACATCAATATCAAGATTTTCAAGGCTGGCGACATCACACTTTGCAAGTGACGCCGTCACAACTAAGTCGGTGCAAAAATGAAACCCTAGAAGACGGCGAGCTGACGGTGTCACACATAACAAGTGAAGCCATCACAATTGTAAATCTATATATACTTTCGCATTATTTTCATTATTGTGTGTGCAACTTGGGAGGAACTTACACCACCGAACCCTAGACGAATTGTACAACTTTTGTAAGCCTCTTTGGCCATTTAAGACCTAATATTTTACTAAGATAAGTTCTTATTTAATCATTAAAACATCTCTATGTGTTCTTTTTTGATTTATATATTTTCTTTTCTTTTCATTACCATACTAGGCTAGATTAATTACTGTTTGCTTAGGAATATATGAAACCTAGTTGTTAATTACTTTGTTTGTCGTCTCTTGTTTAATGATGGGCACGTTAGGAGTTGGAAAACTGGCTAGGGAAAACTAGACTAGCTTGAACGTCCACTAAAACGTGTCGTATTAATGTTTATGTCTTAGGCCATTAATATGCGAAAGGAATTTATAGCGTAGGCTAGTCGAAGGGTGAGTTTAACATACCATATAGGCGTCGTTCACCTAGAGTAGTCTATAGATGTGAGGACTGACCAACCCATAACATGAAATTAGGAATAGTTCACATTGCATTTGCAAGAATGTGGAAATTCGACAATGTAGTAAAAGATAACTAGGGAGTAATATAATTCTAAGTAAACACGCTTTTCCTCTTATAAGAAGTTCACCAATTTACTTTTATTGTCATTAGTTTAATTAGTAGTTTAAAACCATCATCATCCAATACCCGAGATTTTACTTGCTTTCTAAAAAAACATAAAAAGGCCAAAAGTACTCTTCTCTCAACCCTTAGACTTAATCCGTCATACACTTCGAGCCTACCTCACTATTCCCCAAAAAACCAATCAATCCCACGAGTTTTGTCTATACTACACTACAACGGCTAGGTACTCTGCCTACGAGAGATGTAAAACTTTGGTGTCACAACAATTCCGCATCAATGACAAAATAGTTTTATCATTTGGCTCAAATATTGTATTGGTTACAAAACACGATTGCATCTCATGTCTTCTAGTGTTTTCCATGCCAAAATTAAGAAGCACCAGGTGACCGTATCATCATAGCCCATCAACTATTATCCAAAATAGATACAAAAGAATGTATAAAGTATACAAAAACTTGTATCTCCTTAAACTCAAAGTGTATGGTGATGTGTTGTTTTCTATAGGTCTATTTGTGAATTCAAGTTTTAATATTTATATTTAGCCGAGTTAACCTATAACAAACACTAACGAGCAGTATATCCGATTGATAAGGTTTTAAAATGTACCTTTTTGAGGGGTCATTTAAGCCCTTATTTGATCACTTTTGTATCCGTTATTACTTAATATCGTTCCTTTTCACTTTTTAGGTCTCTTGAAGGCAAATTGCTGTAATAGCACTTATTTGGACGAAAAGGCGCGAATATACGAAGAAAATGGCCAAAGTCAAGAATCGAGACACTCCAGCTGCTGAAAACACAAGGTGACGGCGTCACTGCTTAACTGCGACGCCGTCGGAGGATTTTGTGACGGGACAGAAGCCAAAGCTCTTATTTTCAAGTGACGACGTCAAGTTATAAAAGAGTAGACCGTCGCAACTCAGACGGCCTAGATTCAATCCAGACGGAGTCAGAAGCTGAAGAGGACGGCGTCACAAGCACAAGGTGACGCCGTCGCATGTGTAATCTTATATATAGAATCCGAATTTTTTAGTATTTGTGTGTAGTCTTTTGGAGTAAAAAACCTAAACCGAACCAAGGCTGTCTTGTACAGTATTTTAGGGTTCCAAACCCTATCTTACATCAAGATAAGTGCTTTACTTCATTAATACAATTATGTCTTTGATTATTTGTGTGTATGCTTGCATGTTCTCCATGTCCGGCTAATTTACTTATGTGTTTGCTTAGGGAATATGAAACTTAAGTATTGAATATTGATTGGCTGTCTCTTATCTTAGTTGTTAATGATCTAGTAATGCGATAGGTCATTCGTTGTGTACTTAATGCTTGATTAATCTTTGTGAACCTTAGGTTATAGCACCTTGAGCGGTTGTAAGCTAAACTATCCAAAGAGGCCTTAGAGTTAGAGTTTATGATCCCTAGTGGTATTTTGTAGACGAGACCCTTTGGTAACTTCAAAGAGTTAGGGAGAAACGCATACCCTACAACTTTAGACACACAACGCAACTAAGAATAAGGACGTGACAATTCAACCACCAATAGGAGATAATTAAGGAGTAGTAAAACCTAAGTAAACACATCTTTAAACTATCATACGAGCACACAATAATTAGACATAGACTACATACACCTTAGATTAGATAATTAGATAAGTAGAGTAAACGGTAGCAATACCAACCCCCATATCCAAACCCCGAGATTCGTACCTTTCCATTTCCTAAAAAACATAAAAAGATAAAAAATAATCTTCCTCAACCCCAACCATAGCGTAGTAACTTCTCACTAGCATTCCTATTCCCCTAAAGAACGATATCAAAACCCGTGGCTTACCCTAATACTACACTACAACGATTAGGTTCACTGCCTAGGGTGTTATAAAACTTGATCGAAGAAAAGGAAGTTCCTTTGACCCCGAACGACGCGTGTAGCGTTATCAAGTTTTTGGCGCCGCTGCCGGGGAATAGAATAACTAGTTAGTAGTCCACCTCGTTTAGGTTTCTTTGCTTGATTCCTATCAAGTAAATTTTTCTCATTTTTTAGCTTTCTCATAGTCTATCCCCCTTCTTCGTGACCTTTGTTCGTAATCCCATCACTTTTCATCATGGAAGGTGATAACCACCTACCATTCATCAACCCACCACCAATTGACCCGCCAAGAGCCCGTACTCTTGGTGAATACTCGAGACCAAGCCACCTAGGCTATAGGAACACCATTGAGCTTCCCGACCAAGCCCAAACTACGGCCCTGCGATCCGACACCATCCGGTTGGTGCAAAACGGATGTGCATTCCATGGACTTCGTTCCGAAGATCCAAATCAGCATATAAGGGATTTCCTTAAAATTGTCGATTCCATCGACCTTGATGCTACTACTCGGGAGACCACGCGCCTGCGTCTCTTCCAATTCTCTCTACGGGACCAAGCTAGTAATTGGCTTGAGCGACTTCCCGCCGGATCCATCTCAAGTTGGGATGATCTCACCTCTCGTTTCCTTGCTCAATTTTTCCCACCGGGGAGAACCACTAAGCTTAGAAATGACATCTTGATGTTCCAACAACGTCAAGGTGAATCTCTCTACGAAGCATGGACTTGATTCAAGGACTTACTTCATAAAGTCCCTCATCACGGCACTGATCTTTGGCTCCAAGTCCAAATCTTTTATGATCATGTCAACTTCCCCACCAAGCGATCCATTGACCAAGCGGCCGGTGGAAAACTTAGTGATCTCACCGCGGAAGAATCATGGGGAATAATAGAGGACCTTGCTCTCTATGACAACGAAAGTTGGAATGACCCTCGCGAGTTGCCCAAAACCGTTAAGGCAATCTCCTTGCCTCCCATTGACTCACAATCTTCCGACCGTAGGATGATCGAACTTGAAGATCAAGTTCAATTCCTAACGAGTTCCTACGAAAATCCTAAGTCTTCACATCAAGTGAATAAAATCACTCTTCCTTGTGAGTTATGTAGTGGTCCCCATGACACTCGTGATTGCACAAGACTCCCCGAACAAGCTTTTGCAGACTACGCATCCATGCGTACCGATGGAGCGGGAGAAAAGTGGTACACTTTCAAGCCCGAACAAAACAACTTAGGAAACTCTTACAACTCCTCATGGAGAAATCACCCTAACCTTAAGTGGAACCAAAACTCAAGCACACCCCAAAGTTCATCTAGTCCACCTAATAGGTTCAATTCTCTAAACACCGGGAACCCCACTAATCTTGAGGCAATTGCATCTAGATTCATGTCATCTCAAGAGATTCGATTGACTAAGCTTGAAGCCGATTTTAAGCGAAGACAAGGCGAGATGACAAACAAGATTGATTCCCTCTTAAAAGCCTTTAATGAACGGGAAATTGGAGCACTCCCAAGTGATACTATCAAGAATCCAAAAGTAAGTTCGATTTCATCAACTTCATGTTCTTGTTCACCATGGGAGAATGCACATCCATGCCCCTTACACGCAACAGTTCACTCGGTAAATGCTATCAACAAGGGTTCCAAGCAATCTAAAATGAGATACCAAGGCCCTGCACCATTGGTAGAACCTACTCTTGAGAAACCCGTCAACCAAGAACCCAAACTTAATCTAGAGGAGGAGCACAAGGAACTCCATCAAGAAAAACCGGTTCTTGAAGTCTTAACTCATGCACCTTATTATAATGCTTTAAAAGAAAAATATGAGTTAGAACTTAAACTTGGAAAACATGGGTCCGCGTTTGTGCGAAATAATTTACCTAAGAAGTTAAACGATCTCGGGCTATTTACTCTTCCGTGTAGGCTTGGAACTTCCAAACCTCTCGATGCTCTAGCCGACTTAGGATCATGCATCAATCTTGTTCCGTTGTCCCTTCATACAAGCCTTAACTTAGGTAAAATAGAACCAACGGAAACCATCTTAGGTCTAGCGGACGGTAGTGTTGCACATACGGTAGGAATAATAAAAGACATGGTAGTACACGTAGGAGAGTTGACTCTTTTGGCCGACTTTCATGTGCTAGACATGAATAAGGACCAGACATGCCCATTACTAGTAGGAAGAGGATTCTTAGCTATCGCTAGTGCCATCATCGATTGTAAGATGTCCAAGATAGTGGTAGGAGAGGGGAGTGCTAGGTCAATTTACGATGTCAAATGGCATACGTACTACAAAGAAGAGGAAATCCCACATGAGATTAGGTTGGATAGGACGCCTTGTAGATATGGACCTTGGATAGATAAGAACCTCATAGGTCCCCAACGACCTTTCTACTTAGATGAAGCCTTTGCTAGTAAAGCAACCTTCCATGATAAAGAGATGGCTAGGGACATGGAAGTGAACCCATTCGAGGACGCCTTAGTATTTAGGAAAATGACCGAGTTCCTAGGAAGCTTGCCCGTCAACCTTGTCATGAATAGGTGGAAAATTGAAAAGCCTAAACATAAGTGGGATTGGAATAGACCACCTAGTGATGGTAATGGAGAGTGGCACATTAGAATAACAATATATGATCCCGATGGAGAGAAGTTTGAAAAGGCATATCGAACCGAACGTACTACTAGGAACTTAAATGATAAGTTTGATCCTTATGATATTGTTAAGGATAGGCTTACTTATATCGGTACGTAGGAGCACGACTACGAGTCTAGCTACAAGACTCCTAAATAAAGAAAAGCGCTTCATGGGAGGCAACCCATGCTTAATTGTTTGATTGTTAGTGTCATATATCTTTTATTAATTGTTTATTCTCATGTTTAAATTTGTAAAAATGCTTTATTTTGTTTTTAACCTCGTCTTAATTGCATATAAAGGTATTTTACATATAGGATAAGTGTAGGGAGGATTACACACGTTTTCAAAAGAAACGTAAACATGAGAATAACAATTCATTAAAAGATATATTTGTGTATTTGTTCGAGTCAAATGCTTGTATCGAGTCATAATGGATGTTTTGCAGAAATTTTTCTAGATTCTAAAGATATAAATTTTCCAGAAATTTTTTCAGAAAATCGCAGACCAGTTTTTGTCAGGATAACCTGACGGAGTCAGGATTGCAACCTGACGGCGTCAGGAAGGAGTAAAAACAATAAATTATTATTTTTCTCGTTTTTCTGAGCTACTTATAAATTTTTGGAATTTTCCAGGTGTTAATTTTCCAGAAATTTTGTAAACATCCATTCCACAAGCATTATATCCTAGTCTAATCGAGTCTTATATATATTATTACCGCCGATTTTACGCGAAGGTTTCGTTTGTTTTCTTCGAATGTGCAGGTTTCATTTATCAAGAAGAAGAAACAAAAGATTGGAAGGAACTTTTTACGCATACATTTTTCTTGAAAAGGATTTAACCACTACTTTACACGGATCCTACCGAGCTAATCAGGGGAGTACTAGTTTCTTTCGTTTTTAATTACCTTCCATTATCATAACTTTGATACTTTCGGGGAACATTGGGGACAATGTCCAGTTTAAGTGTAGGGAGGGAAAATAAAACGGGAACTTAGAAACTATGCTTATCCTTGATTATTTGCTTTGTCCAATTGTATTTGTGTAATAAACCATGAGAAAATGTCGGTTAAGGTAATTTTGGCACCAAATTTAAAATTTTTCATGATATATAGGAGTGGGCCATTAGTCTTAACAAAAGCGTCTCACGGATAGGAAGTTATGTGACTAGCACAAAACCCTTTACCACCTAAATTCCACCCAAAATGTGAGGATCGCCCTTAGATTAGTAGGAATTAAAGCATTCATCTTTAATGCTTAGAGTGTGAACTGGTAGTATATTAGATTCTAGAACTTGTTTTGTGATGCATTCCGAGATCGTTAGTAAGACTACACTTGTGTAGTTAGGAATAACTAAATGATAAGAGGCATTAGGATAACCCTTGTTTGATACTCGTAATATAATTACTTCTTCCACATCGGTTGAGTAATTCCCCCACACCTTTGCGTTGTACTCATCTTTAGTACACGATACCCCTAGTTAACCCCTCAGAGCCTATCCTTTTCGCGGTTCTCGTGATGTTTCGGTTTTTCCGGAATATCAATGAAGAGCATTGTTTACACCCCACCCCCAAATATACACCCAAATCGCCTTTGCCTACCTTGTATGCACTCACTTTTAGTGCATTATTGTTATCAACCTAAACCCTTAGTTCAATTATCTAATTACTTGCATGAGTTGCTAAGTCGAGTCATATCCTTTGTACACAGTTTTGGGATGATTGGGACTCATGGAAAAAGTTAAAGTTTATAACATGATTGGAAGGGAACATTAATTCTCCTATTTGCGGAATAACGTACCCCAAGTGTTTTGATCTTTTCAATTCGGGTCAAATTAGTGTTAGAGTAATAAAAACTCAAGTGTAGGGATGTGCCTATAAATCCCTATCATTTTGAGGTTACCATAGAGGATGGTAGAGTAAAAGTGTATGAAAAAAAAAATAGAAAAAGAGAAAAGAAAAAAAATACAGTGTTGAAAAAAAAAAACATGCTACCATCCTACATCTATCCTTTAAATTTATGTTTATTTGTTTCAATTATTTAGAGTCTAGAGTGTCGAGTCTTGGCTTAGCAACGCCATTCTTCGTATGCTTGTAACATAAGAGATTTTTGACTTGCCACCACTAAATAGCCTATCCCACCAAACCCTTTGTTTCCCAACCGTAAGCCTAACATTACAACCCTTTAAAGACCTCTTTGATAGTCTTTCCTAGGTGCTTACGCCAAAGCGATGGAGGTTTGATCTATTCTTAAGCCTATGGTAATCTATGTACTAGGACCGGTTAATGAGTGTTTATCTTCCATTTCCAACTTGTTATATTTCATATACACCCGAGAGAGATGTGAGTATCCAAACACCCCATGTGAGGTGCTAGTATGTAATTTCCGTGCTTGTTATGACTTTTGCGGGGCTTATATGTGTTGTGGACTGTTTTAAACCAATGCTTCATGACCCCTAACTTATAAATTAATTGGCTAAAAGCACATTTGCTTGAGGACAAGCAAATACCAAGTGTAGGGATATTTGATAAGGTTTTAAAATGTACCTTTTTGAGGGGTCGTTCAAGCCCTTATTTGATCACTTTTGTATCCGTTATTATTTAATATCGTTCCTTTTCACTTTTTAGGTCTCTTGAAGGCAAATTGCTGTAATAGCACTTATTTGGACGAAAAGGCGCGAATATACGAAGAAAATGGCCAAAGTCAAGAATCGAGAGACTCCAGCTGCTGAAAACACAAGGTGACGGCGTCATTACTTAACTGCGACGCCGTCGGAGGATTTTGTGACAGGACAGGAGCCAAAACTCTTATTTTCAAGTGACGACGTCAAGTTATAAAAGAGTAGACCGTCGCAACTCAGACGGCCTAGATTCAATCCAGACGGTGTCAGAAGCTGAAGAGGACGGAGTCACAAGCACAAGGTGACGCCGTCGCAAGTCTAACGTGGCCAAGACGAAACCCTAATGACGGCGATCCGACGGCGTGACAAAACATAAGGTGACGCCATCGCATGTGTAATATTATATATAGAATCCGAATTTTTCAGTATTTGTGTGTAGTCTTTTGGAGTAAAAAACCTAAACCGAACCAAGGCTGTCTTGTACAGTATTTTAGGGTTCCAAACCCTATCTTACATTAAGATAAGTGCTTTACTTCATTAATACAATTATGTCTTTGATTATTTGTGTGTATGCTTGCATGTTCTCCATGTCCGGATAATTTACTTATGTGTTTGCTTAGGGAATATGAAACTTAATTATTTAATATTGATTGGTTGTCTCTTATCTTAGTTGTTAATGATCTAATAATGCGATAGGTCATTCGTTGTGTACTTAATGCTTGATTAATCTTTGTGAACCTTAGGTTATAGCACCTTGAGCGGTTGTAAGCTAAACTATCCAAAGAGGCCTTAGAGTTAGAGTTTATGATCCCTAGTGGTATTTTGTAGACGAGACCCTTTGGTAACTTCAAAGAGTTAGAGAGAAACGCATACCCTACAACTTTAGACACACAACGCAATTAAGAATAAGGACGTGACAATTCAACCACCAATAGGAGATAATTAAGGAGTAGTAAAACCTAAGTAAACACATCTTTAAACTATCATACGAGCACACAATAATTAGACATAGACTACATACACCTTAGATTAGATAATTAGATAAGTAGAGTAAACGGTAGCAATACCAACCCCCAAATCCAAACCCCGAGATTCGTACCTTTCCATTTCCTAAAAAACATAAAAAGATAAAAAATAATCTTCCTCAACCCCAACCTTAGCGTAGTAACTTCTCACTAGCATTCCTATTCCCCTAGAGAACGATATCAACACCCGTGGCTTACCCTAATACTACACTACAACGATTAGGTTCACTGCCTAGGGTGTTATAAAACTTGCTCGAAGAAAAGGAAGTTCCTTTGACCCCGAACGACGCGTGTAACGTTATCACCGATCAATGTAGCCTAGTTGGTAAGTAAAGTGTCGATCACTAAGAGTGGAGCGTTAACACTGAAATATCTATCAGTATTTCAATCCTAGAGTTAGTTTAATTAAACCTAATCTAATGCAAGGGGGTTTTTAGCCTGTGATACTGGCACGATGTGTTGATTAAGTAAAACTAATAAAATAAAATGTGAAGACAATAAGAAACGCACGTATACAGATAGAAAACAAATAGCAATAAAAGGTTAAGCCGATAGTAAAGAAGATATGCTCGTAATCATTTAGTTATATATGATGAGTACTAATAGGTACTTACTCTATGGCTGTTTGATGTGTAGCGTACTAAATTACCTAGATCTCTTGTAAAAGTCCTATCACGACTAACTAGAAATCCGTAGAAATCTTTCTTTAATGATACTTTGTTAAACTATTTATCCCGTTAAGGCAATCTCCTTGCCTCCCATTGACTCACAATCTTCCGACCGTAGGATGATCGAACTTGAAGATCAAGTTCAATTCCTAATGAGTTCCTACGAAAATCCTAAGTCTTCACATCAAGTGAATAAAATCACTCTTCCTTGTGAGTTATGTAGTGGTCCCCATGACACTCGTGATTGCACAAGACTCCCCGAACAAGCTTTTGCGGACTACGCATCCATGCGTACCGATGGAGCGGGAGAAAAGTGGTACACTTTCAAGCCCGAACAAAACAACTTAGGAAACTCTTACAACCCCTCATGGAGAAATCACCCTAACCTTAAGTGGAACCAAAACTCAAGCACACCCCAAAGTTCATCTAGTCCACCTAATAGGTTCAATTCTCTAAACACCGGGAACCCCACTAATCTTGAGGCAATTGCATCTAGATTCATGTCATCTCAAGAGATTCGATTGACTAAGCTTGAAGCCGATTTTAAGCGAAGACAAGGCGAGATGACAAACAAGCTTGATGCCCTCTTAAAAGCCTTTAATGAACGGGAAATTGGAGCACTCCCAAGTGATACTATCAAGAATCCAAAAGTAAGTTCGATTTCATCAACTTCATGTTCTTGTTCACCATGGGAGAATGCACATCCATGCCCCTCACACCCAACAGTTCACTCGGTAAACTCTATCAACAAGGGTTCCAAGCAATCTAAAATGAGATACCAAGGCCCTGCACCATTGGTAGAACCTACTCTTGAGAAACCCGTCAACCAAGAACCCAAACTTAATCTAGAGGAGGAGTACAAGGAACTCCATCAAGAAAAACCGGTTCTTGAAGTCTTAGCTCATGCACCTTATTATAATGCTTTAAAAGAAAAATATGAGTTAGAACTTAAACTTGGAAAACATGGGTCCGCGTTTGTGCGAAATAATTTACCTAGGAAGTTAAACGATCCCGGGCTATTTACTCTTCCGTGTAGGCTTGGAACTTCCAAACCTCTCGATGCTCTAGCCGACTTAGGATCATGCATCAATCTTGTTCCGTTGTCCCTCCATAGAAGCCTTAACTTAGGTAAAATAGAACCAACGGAAACCATCTTAGGTCTAGCGGACGGTAGTGTTGCACATACGGTAGGAATAATAAAAGACATGGTAGTACACGTAGGAGAGTTGACTCTTTTGGCCGACTTTCATGTGCTAGACATGAATAAGGACCAGACATGCCCATTACTAGTAGGAAGAGGATTCTTAGCTATCGCTAGTGCCATCATCGATTGTAAGATGTCCAAGATAGTGGTAGGAGAGGGGAGTGCTAGGTCAATTTACGATGTCAAATGGCATACGTACTACAAAGAAGAGGAAATCCCACATGAGATTAGGTTGGATAGGACGCCTTCTAGATATGGACCTTGGATAGATAAGAACCTCATAGGTCCCCAACGACCTTTCTACTTAGATGAAGCCTTTGCTAGTAAAGCAACCTTCCATGATAAAGAGATGGCTAGGGACATGGAAGTGAACCCATTCGAGGACGCCTTAGTATTTAGGAAAATGACCGAGTTCCTAGGAAGCTTGCCCGTCAACCTTGTCATGAATAGGTGGAAAATTGAAAAGCCTAAACATAAGTGGGATTGGAATAGACCACCTAGTGATGGTAATGGAGAGTGGCACATTAGAATAACAATATATGATCCCGATGGAGAGAAGTTTGAAAAGGCATATCGAACCGAACGTACTACTAGGAACTTAAATGATAAGTTTGATCCTTATGATATTGTTAAGGATAGGCTTACTTATATCGGTACGTAGGAGCACGACTACGAGTCTAGCTACAAGACTCCTAAATAAAGAAAAGCGCTTCGTGGGAGGCAACCCATGCTTAATTGTTTGATTGTTAGTGTCATATATCTTTTATTAATTGTTTATTCTCATGTTTAAATTTGTAAAAATGCTTTATTTTGTTTTTAACCTCGTCTTAATTGCATATAAAGGTATTTTACATAAAGGATAAGTGTAGGGAGGATTACACACGTTTTCAAAAGAAACGTAAACATGAGAATAACAATTCATTAAAAGATATATTTGTGTATTTGTTCGAGTCAAATGCTTGTATCGAGTCATAATGGATGTTTTGCAGAAATTTTTCCAGATTCTAAAGATATAAATTTTCCAGAAATTTTTTCAGAAAATCGCAGACCAGTTTTTGTCAGGATAACCTGACGGAGTCAGGATTGCAACCTGACAGCGTCAGGAAGGAGTAAAAACAACAAATTATTTTTTTTCTCGTTTTTCTGAGCTACTTATAAATTTTTGGAATTTTCCAGGTGTTAATTTTCCAGAAATTCTGTAAACATCCATTCCACAAGCATTATATCCTAGTCTAATCGAGTCTTATATATATTATTACCGCCGATTTTACGCGAAGGTTTCGTTTGTTTTCTTCGAATGTGCAGGTTTCATTTATCAAGAAGAAGAAACAAAAGATTGGAAGGAACTTTTTACGCATACATTTTTCTTGAAAAGGATTTAACCACTACTTTACACGGATCCTACCGAGCTAATCAGGGGAGTACTAGTTTCTTTCGTTTTTAATTACCTTCCATTATCATAACTTTGATACTTTCGGGGAACATTGGGGACAATGTTCAGTTTAAGTGTAGGGAGGGAAAATAAAACGGGAACTTAGAAACTATGCTTATCCTTGATTATTTGCTTTGTCCAATTGTATTTGTGTAATAAACCATGAGAAAATGTCGGTTAAGGTAATTTTGGCACCAAATTTAAAATTTTTCATGATATATAGAAGTGGGCCATTAGTCTTAACAAAAGCGTCTCACGGATAGGAAGTTATGTGCCTAGCACAAAACCCTTTACCACCTAAATTCCACCCAAAATGTGAGGATCGCCCTTAGATTAGTAGGAATTAAAGCATTCATCTTTAATGCTTAGAGTGTGAACCGGTAGTATATTAGATTCTAGAACTTGTTTTGTGATGCATTCCGAGATCGTTAGTAAGACTACACTGTGTAGTTAGGAATAACTAAATGATAAGAGGCATTAGGATAACCCTTGTTTGATACTCGTAATATAATTACTTCTTCCACATCGGTTGAGTAATTCCCCCACACCTTTGCGTTGTACTCATCTTTAGTACACGATACCCCTAGTTAACCCCTCAGAGCCTATCCTTTTCGCGGTTCTCGTGATGTTTCGGTTTTTCCGGAATATCAATGAAGAGCATTGTTTACACCCCACCCCCAAATATACACCCAAATCGCCTTTGCCTACCTTGTATGCACTCACTTTTAGTGCATTATTGTTATCAACCTAAACCCTTAGTTCAATTATCTAATTACTTGCATGAGTTGCTAAGTCGAGTCATATCCTTTGTACATAGTTTTGGGATGATTGGGACTCATGGAAAAAGTTAAAGTTTATAAAATGATTGGAAGGGAACATTAATTCTCCTATTTGCGTAATAACGTACCCCAAGTGTTTTGATCTTTTCAATTCGGGTCAAATTAGTGTTAGAGTAATAAAAACTCAAGTGTAGGGATGTGCCTATAAATCCCTATCATTTTGATGTTACCATAGAGGATGGTAGAGTAAAAGTGTATGAAAAAAAAAATAGAAAAAGAGAAAAGAAAAAAAATACAGTGTTGAAAAAAAAAAAAAAAAAAAAAAAAAAAAAAAAAAAAAAAAAAAAAACGGGCTACCATCCTACATCTATCCTTTAAATTTATGTTTATTTGTTTCAATTATTTAGAGTCTAGACTGTCGAGTCTTGGCTTAGCAACGCCATTCTTCGTATGCTGGTAACATAAGAGATTTTTGACTTGCCACCACTAAATAGCCTATCCCACCAAACCCTTTGTTTCCCAACCGTAAGCCTAACATTACAACCCTTTAAAGACCTCTTTGATAGTCTTTCCTAGGTGCTTACGCCAAAGCGATGGAGGTTTGATCTATTCTTAAGCCTATGGTAATCTATGTACTAGGACCGGTTAATGAGTGTTTATCTCCATTTCCAACTTGTTATATTTCATATACACCCGAGAGAGATGTGAGTATCCAAACACCCCATGTGAGGTGCTAGTATGTAATTTCCGTGCTTGTTATGACTTTTGCGGGGCTTATATGTGTTGTGGACTGTTTTAAACCAATGCTTCATGACCCCTAACTTATAAATTAATTGGCTAAAAGCACATTTGCTTGAGGACAAGCAAATACCAAGTGTAGGGATATTTGATAACGTTTTAAAATGTACCTTTTTGAGGGGTCGTTTAAGCCCTTATTTGATCACTTTTGTATCCGTTATTACTTAATATCATTCCTTTTCACTTTTTAGATCTCTTGAATGCAAATTGCTGTAATAGCACTTATTTGGATGAAAAGGCGCGAATATACGAAGAAAATGGCCAAAGTCAAGAATCGAGAGACTCCAGCTGCTGAAAACACAAGGTGACGGCGTCACTACTTAACTGCGATGCCGTCGGAGGATTTTGTGACAGGACAGAAGCCAAAACTCTTATTTTCAAGTGACGACGTCAAGTTATAAATGAGTAGACCGTCGCAACTCAGACGGCCTAGATTCAATCCAGACGGCGTCAGAAGCTGAAGAGGACGGAGTCACAAGCACAAGGTGACGCCGTCACAAGTCTAACGTGGCCAAGACGAAACCCTAATGACGGCGATCCGACGGCGTCACAAAACATAAGGTGACGCCGTCGCATGTGTAATCTTATATATAAAATCCGAATTTTTCAGTATTTGTGTGTAGTATTTTGGAGTAAAAAACCTAAACCGAACCAAGGCTGTCTTGTACAGTATTTTAGGGTTCCAAACCCTATCTTACATCAAGATAAGTGCTTTACTTCATTAATACAATTATGTCTTTGATTATTTGTATGTATGCTTGCATGTTCTCCATGTCCGGCTAATTTACTTATGTGTTTGCTTAGGGAATATGAAACTTAATTATTTAATATTGATTAGTTGTCTCTTATCTTAGTTGTTAATGATCTAGTAATGCGATAGGTCATTCGTTGTGTACTTAATGCTTGATTAATCTTTGTGAACCTTAGGTTATAGCACCTTGAGCGGTTGTAAGCTAAACTATCCAAAGAGGCCTTAGAGTTAGAGTTTATGATCCCTAGTGGTATTTTGTAGACGAGACCCTTTGGTAACTTCAAAGAGTTAGGGAGAAACGCATACCCTACAACTTTAGACACACAACGCAATTAAGAATAAGGACGTGACAATTCAACCACCAATAGGAGATAATTAAGGAGTAGTAAAACCTAAGTAAACACATCTTTAAACTATCATACGAGCACACAATAATTAGACATAGACTACATACACCTTAGATTAGATAATTAGATAAGTAGAGTAAACGGTAGCAATACCAACCCCCAAATCCAAACCCCGAGATTCGTACCTTTCCATTTCCTAAAAAACATAAAAAGATAAAAAATAATCTTCCTCAACCCCAACCTTAGCGTAGTAACTTCTCACTAGCATTCCTATTCCCCTAGAGAACGATATCAACACCCGTGGCTTACCCTAATACTACACTACAACGATTAGGTTCACTGCCTAGGGTGTTATAAAACTTGCTCGAAGAAAAGGAAGTTCCTTTGACCCCGAACGACGCGTGTAACGTTATCACCGATCAATGTAGCCTAGTTGGTAAGTAAAGTGTCGATCACTAAGAGTGGAGCGTTAACACTGAAATATCTATCAGTATTTTAATCCTAGAGTTAGTTTAATTAAACCTAATCTAATGCAAGGGGGTTTTTAGCCTGTGATACTGGCACGATGTGTTGATTAAGTAAAACTAATAAAATAAAATGTGAAGACAACTGATAAGGTTTTAAAAGGTACCATTTTGAGGGGTCGTTTAAGTCCTTATTTGATCACTTTTGTATCCGTTATTGCTTAATATCGTTCCTTTTCACTTTTTAGGTCTCGTGAAGGCAAAATGCTGGAATGGCACTTATTTGGACGAAAAGGCGCGAATATATGAAGAAAATGGCCAAAGTCGAAATCGAGACACTCACAGTTGCTGAAAGTAGAAGGCGACGGCGTCAGGTGCTATTGGCGATGCCGTCCCAAAATTATTGTGACGGGCCAGAACCTAAAACTCGTATTTTCAAGAGACGGCGTCTAGTTGTGAAAGAGTAGGCCGTCGCTACTCAGATGGCCTAGATGCAATCCAGACGACGTCAGAAGCTGAAGAGGACGGCGTCACGGACATAAGGTGACGCCGTCGCAAGGTTAACGTGGCCAAGACGAAACCCTAATGGCGGCGACAGGACGGCGTCACTAAACATAAGGTGACGCCGTCGCAATTGTAATCTTATATATAGAATCCGAATTTTTCAGTCTTTGTGTGGAGAGTCTTTGGAGTAAAAACCTAAAACCGAACCTAAGGTGTCTTGTACAGTATTTTAGGGTTTTAAACCCTATCTTACATCAAGATAAGTATTTACTTCATTAATTCAATTATGTCTTTGATTATTTGTGTGTATGCTTGCATGTTCTCCATGTCCGGCTAATTTATTTGTGTGTTTGCTTAGGAAGTATGAAACTTAATTATTAAATATTGATTGGTTGTTTCTTATCTTAGTTGATTAATGATCTAGTAATGCGATAGGTCATTCGTTGTGTACTTAATACTTGATTCATCTTTGTGAACCTTAGAGTATAATTACCTGAGTAATTGTAGGCTAAACCATCCAAAGAGCGCCTTAGAGTAGGAGTTTATAATCTCTAGTGGGTTTGTAGACAAGACCCTTTGGTAAGTTCAAAGAGTTAGGGAGAAACGCATACCCTACAACTTTAGACACACAACGCAACTAGGAATAAGACGTGACACTCAACCATCAATAGGAGATAATTAAGGAGTAATACAAACTAAGTAAACACATTTTTTAAACTATCATACGAGCACACATTAATTAGACATAGACTCCCACAACCTTAGTTTAGATAATTAGATAATAGTAGAGTAATCGGTAGAAATACCAACCCCCCAAATCCAATACCCGAGATCCGTACCTTTCCATTTTTCATAAAATATAAAAAGATAAAAAATAATCTTCCTCAACCTTAACCTTAGCGTAGTAACTCCCTACTAGCATTCCTATTCCCCTAGAGAACGATATCAATACCCGTGGCTTACCCTAATTACTACACTACAACGATTAGGTTCACTGCCTAGGGTGTTATAAAACTTGCTCGAAGAAAAGGAAGTTCCTTTGACCCCGAACGACGCGTGTAGCGTTATCAAGTTTTTGGCGCCGCTGCCGGGGAATAGAATAGCTAGTTAGTAGTCCACCTCGTTTAGGTTTCTTTGCTTGATTCCTATCAAGTAAACTTTTTTCTCATTTTTAGATTTCTCTTAGTCTATCCCCCTTCTTCGTGACCTTTGTTCGTAACCTCATCACTTTTCATCATGGAAGGTGATAACCCACTACCATTCATCAACCCACCACCAAATGACCCGCCAAGAGCCCGTACTCTTGGTGAATACTCGAGACCAAGCCACCTAGGCTATAGGAACACCATTGAGCTTCCCGACCAAGCCCAAAATACGGCCCTGCGATCCGACACCATCCGGTTGGTGCAAAACGGATGTGCATTCCATGGACTTCGTTCCGAAGATCCAAATCAGCATATGAGGGATTTCCTCAAAATCGTCGATTCCATCGACCTTGATGCTACTACTCGGGAGACCACGCGCCTGCGTCTCTTCCAATTCTCTCTACGGAACCAAGCTAGTAATTGGCTTGAGCGACTTCCCGCCGGCTCCATCTCAAGTTGGGATGATCTTACTTCTCGCTTCCTTGCTCAATTTTTCCCACCGGGGAGAACCACTAAGCTTAGGAATGACATCTTGATGTTCCAACAACGTCAAGGTGAATCTCTCTACGAAGCATGGACCCGATTCAAGGACTTACTTCATAAAGTCCCTCACCACGGCATTGATCTTTGGTTCCTAGTCCAAATTTTCTATGATCATGCCAGTCTCTCTCTCCAACAAACCATTGATTATGCCTCAGGTGGAAGACTAAGTAACCTTGATGCTGAGGCATGCTGGGAGGTTATTGAGGACCTTTCCCAATATGAAGAGGAAGGTTGGGAAATTCCAGTTATTCATGAACACGGGTCAACTTCCCAAGCACAAGCAATTAGGAGTATGGAGGCCCAAGTGAAAGCATTAATGGGAGTAACCACGCGTGCTGATGAGCACACGAATGCGGTCAAGGAATTTTTGATCCCAAGGAAATCCAGGCAGGATGAATTCGGGACATTATGTTGACATTTGTCTACAAGCAAGAAGAGGAAATAAAACGCCTCGAAGCTCAAATGCAAATAACTCATGACACTTTCTTGGGCCTAGCTAATAACTTCATGTCAAGCATCCGTGGTGAAATCGCAAAGAAAAATACACCTAAAAAGCTTGAAAAGGTGTATGCGATACCAGGACATGCTGGGGTGACTCCTGAACCTTCTCCCTTAGTAAACCTCGATGAATCATATTCTTGCCTAAACACCTATCTCAACGTTTCCCACTTGTTCCCTAGAAACACATTCATTGGAATGGTCCACGTATCACTTCCCGATTTTTCCAATACAAGGAAAAGTTCTTTCGGTTTTAAACCTGGAAAGAAAGAACCTCACCCTCAAGACTTCGAAACCTCTGAAATCACGATTGAAAGACAATTTGACATATGCGTTGCTTACCATAGCGGAGATTATTGGTGGAATAACCACATTGATTTTAAAATAAAAACTAAGTTTCTTGTCAAAAATAGTAACCAGATTTTTGATCCCAGCGGACTAAAAAAAAAAAAAAAAAAAAAAAAAAAAAAAACTGTTTTCTTCTACGAAAATTTGGACGTGACGCCGTCACACTTTACGAGTGACGCCGTCGCTAAGCCAGATCAGACGTATTAATACAGCACCCATCTCTTTCATTCCTTACCCTACACATTTTTTATCCGCCCCACACCACACAAAAACGTATTCCCCACATCAAATCCACCATTTTTTCACAGCAATCTCCACGAGGTAAGTAATATACATTGATCTTTGTCTATTCAATTGTTCTAATTCATGTTCAATTTCGTTTTCCCCTCTTTTCTCAAATCCGAAAAACCCCAACTTATTTGATCTATTTCGCCCTTGAAATCTTGTTAAGGCTTAAGATTAGGCGAAGTAGTAGTGTTACCATATGGGGGTTAACTTTGCGAGAAGCCTTTACGGCTTAGGAGTCAAAACCACCTAGCCATTATGCCATTGTTGCTTCAACAAGGTTGTTTGGGTCAAGGGTTATGGTTAGAAACTTGGACTTTTCCCTCGCAAATGTCGGATTCAAAAAAATTGGTCGATCTGACGGCGTCAGGTGTATTCTGTGACGCCGTCATTACCGGCTTGTGTCGTCCTTTGCATCGCAAATGATACTCATTTGCTCTCCACTTATTTGATTTCTTGTTTCAGATGAGCAGAAGAGTAAAGAGGACTAGGGGACAATCTTCTAATGCTCAAGAAAACATTGCGGACACAATCATTGGGTGGGGGGTATTTACTGAAGAAAGTTGTCAAGCTAGTTACAACGATTTACTCCATCAAACTATTGATTCAGGGGCTGTGTTGGATTGGGCATTTCTGCAGGAGAATGATTTGGCTAGGGAATTTTCGAATAGTTTTAGGAGGGATAAGTTCACTGATCCCCAATGGGAAAGATTGTTTCGAATGGGAGAGCCCGTGTATGGCGAGTTGGTACGTGAGTTTCACGCATCATATCTGCCAAATATCAATGCATGTCAGGATAATATTAATTTCCAAGGGATCCGATTTAGGGTAGGAGGGGAATGGAGGGCAATGTCGACGCTTGAGTTTGGATGGAGGTTGGGACTATATACATCTGAGGATGCTGAGAGTGATGTTTTTAGGACTCGATTCGCAAATGGAATTACTCATAAGGACGAGATGTTGTGTATTCAGTTCTGGAACATGATTACTGATGGGGAGTATATTACTGGGGGTACCCTCGCTTCACAAATCCGGGATCCACGGGTTAGGCTCATACATCGATGCTTCACCTTCTCTATCACAGGGAGACATGCCACGAGCCATCGTGTCACCTTACCGGACCTATTCTATCTCTACTGCATATTGGCCGAGGGTGTGCACTGTAACATCCCGTTCTGGTTGGCCGATTACTTGAGATCCGCAAGTGGAGTTAGGTTGGCGGATAGGGTGTATGGGGGCATGCTTATTACCCGGTTAGCTCGATCCCTAGGTGTATTAGCAGGAGAGGTACCTTCATTCCTGAATACGATGGCAGCACCTAGGGTCGTCAAGGCTAAATCTCTGAAAGCTATGAATGTCCTGATGGATTATGGTAGAGGTTACGCTTGGTTCCGTTCTCAGCCCGCCATTCAAGGTGGTGATGACGATGATGATGAGGAGCCACAGGTACCGGCACACCAGCAGGGAGGTGAAGCAGGAAGCTCTACTGATAACTACAGGCACATGTCTAGTGGAGATTGGCAGGCCTACCAGGGAGCATGGATGGGGCGCATGGATACATGGATGGCGCAACAGGACCAGAGGGCTAACTGGACCTACGACCATACTGTCAGACAGATGCATCATCTATCCATGCGTGATCAGCTTGACCCACATCTCCAGATTGATCCTTTCCCAGGGCGGGAGGAGGATTATCCACCCTATGGGTATTTGGGCCATCTTCCCCCTGGTTATGACTATCGTTATGGACCCCCTCCCCCGTGATTGATGTAGTAGTTTATGGATTAAGTATGGTTGGCTGTTGAAACAATTTTTTATTTTGGCATGTAATAATCTTGGACATCTTAATTAGTAGTGACCTTTGAACTATGTGGTGTTTATTTACATGTGGTGTAATTTAGTTTGCATGTATGTTTTATCTTTGTTTATGATTTATCTCTTATATCTTTTATTAATTGTTTATCCTCATGTTTAAGTTTGTAAAAATGCTTTATTTTGTTTTTAACCTCGTCTTAATTGCATATAAAGGTATTTTACATAAGGGATAAGTGTAGGGAGGATTACACACGTTCTCAAAAGAAACGTAAACATGAGAATAACAATTAACTAAAAGATATTTATGTTTGTTTGTTCGAGTCAAATGCTTGTATCGAGTCATAATGGATGTTTTTGCAGAAATTTTTCCAAATTCTAAAGATGTAAATTTTCCAGAATTTTTTCCAGAAAATCGCAGACCAGTTTTTGTCAGGATAACCTGACGGCGTCAGGATTGCAACCTGATGGCGTCAGGAAGGAGTAAAAACATCAGATTACTTTTTCTCGTTTTCTGAGCTACTTATAAATTTTTGGAATTTTCCAGGTCTTAATTTTCTTAGAAATTCTGTAAACATCCATTCCACAAGCATTATATCATAGTTTAAATCGAGTCTTATATATATTATTACCGCCGATTTTACGCGAAGGTTTCGTTTGTTTTCTTCAAGTGTGCAGGTTTAGTTTGTCAAGAAGAAGTTACATAAGATTGGAAGGAGCTTTTCACGCAATAATTCTTCTTGAAAAGAATTTAACCACCACTTTACACGGATCCTACCGAGCTAATCAGGGGAGTATTAGTTTCTTTCGTTTTTAATTACCTTCTTTTATCATAACTTTGATACTTTCGGGGAACATTGGGGACAATGTTCAGTTTAAGTGTAGGGAGGGAAAATAAAACGGGAACTTTGAAACTATGCTTATCCTTGACTATTTGCTTTGTCTAATTGCATTTGTGTAATAAACCATGAGAAAATGTCGGTTAGGGTAATTTTGGCACCAAATTTAAAATTTTTCATGACATATAGGAGTGGGCCATTAGTTTTAACAAAAGCGTCTCATGGATAGGAAGTTGCATGTCTAGCACAAAAACCCTTACCACCCAAATTCCACCCAAAATGTGAGGATCGCCCTTAGATTAGTAGGAATTAAAAGCATTCATCTTTAATGCTTAGAGTGTGAACCGGTAGTATAATAGATTCTAGAACTTGTTTTGTGATGCATTCCGAGATCGCAAGTGAGGCTACACTTGTGTAGTTAGGAATAACTAAATGATAAGAGGCATTAGGATAACCCTTGTTTGATACCTGTAATATAATTACTTCTTCCACTTCGGTTGAGTAATTCCTCCATACCCTCTGCGTTGTACTCATTTTTAGTACACGATACCCCTAGTTAACCCCTCAGAGTCTATCCTTTTCGCGGTTCTCGTGATGTTTCGGTTTTTCCGGAATATCAATGAAGAGCATTGTTTACACCCCACCCCCAAATATACACCCAAATCGCCTTAGCCTACCCCTTATGCACTCACTTTTAGTGCAAATGTTTGTTATCACCCTAAACCCTTAGTTCAATTATCTAGTTGCTTGCATAAGTTGCTAAGTCGAGTCATATCCTTTGTATACAGTTTTGGGATGATTGGGATTCATGGGAAAAGTTAAAGTTTATGAAATGACGGGAAGGGAACGTTAAATTCAAATTCCCTTTGTTTGCGTAATAATGTACCCCAAGTGTTTTGATCTTTTCAATTCGGGTCAAATTAGTGTTAAAATAATAAAAACTCAAGTGTACGGATATGCCTGTAAATCCCTAGTATTTTGATGTTATCATAGAGGATGGTAGAGTAAAAGTGTATGATAAAAAAAAAAAAAAAAAAAAAAAAAAAAAAAAAAAAAAAAAAAAATAGAAAAAGAAAAAAAAAAGAAAAAAAAAAATAGAGTAAAAAAAAAAAAAAAAAAAAAAAAAAAACATACGGGCTACCATCCTACATCTATCCTTTAAATTTATGTTTGTTTATTTCAGTTATCTAGAGTTTAGAGTGTCGAGTCTTGGCTTAGCAAAGCCATTCTTCATATGCATTTTACATAGAGATTTTTGACTTACCACCACTAAATAGCCTATCCCACCAAACCCTTATTTCCCTACCGTAAGCCTAACGTTACAACCCTTTAAAGACCTCTTTGATAGTCTTTCCTAGGTGCTTACGCCAAAGCGATGGAGGTTTGATCTATTCTCAAGCCTATGGTAATCTATGTACTAGGACCGGTTAATGAGTGTTTATCTTCCATTTCCTATATTGTTATATTTCATATATACACCCGAGAGAGATGTGAGTATCCAAACACCCCATGTGAGGTGCTAGTATGTAATTTCTGTGCTTGTTATGACTTTTGCGGGGCTTATATGTGTTGTGGACCGTTTTGAATTAATGCTTCATGACCCCTAACTTATAAATTAATTGGCTAAAAGCACATTTGCTTGAGGACAAGCAAATAACAAGTGTAGGGATATTTGATAAGGTTTTAAAAGGTACCATTTTGAGGGGTCGTTTAAGTCCTTATTTGATCACTTTTGTATCCGTTATTGCTTAATATCGTTCCTTTTCACTTTTTAGGTCTCGTGAAGGCAAAATGCTGGAATGGCACTTATTTGGACGAAAAGGCGCGAATATATGAAGAAAATGGCCAAAGTCAAAATCGAGACACTCACAGTTGCTGAAAGTAGAAGGAGACGGCGTCAGGTGCTATTGGCGACGCCGTCCCAAAATTATTGTGACGGGCCAGAACCCAAAACTCGTATTTTCAAGAGACGGCGTCTAGTTGTGAAAGAGTAGGCCGTCGCTACTCAGACGGCCTAGATGCAATCCAGACGACGTCAGAAGCTGAAGAGGACGACGTCACGGACATAAGGTGACGCCGTCGCAAGGTTAACGTGGCCAAGACGAAACCCTAATGGCGGCGACACGACGGCGTCACTAAACATAAGGTGACGCCGTCGCAATTGTAATCTTATATATAGAATCCGAATTTTTCAGTCTTTGTGTGGAGAGTCTTTGGAGTAAAAACCTAAAACCGAACCTAAGGTGTCTTGTACAGTATTTTAGGGTTTTAAACCCTATCTTACATCAAGATAAGTCTTTACTTCATTAATTCAATTATGTCTTTGATTATTTGTGTGTATGCTTGCATGTTCTCCATGTCCGGCTAATTTATTTGTGTGTTTGCTTAGGAAGTATGAAACTTAATTATTAAATATTGATTGGTTGTTTCTTATCTTAGTTGATTAATGATCTAGTAATGCGATAGGTCATTCGTTGTGTACTTAATGCTTGATTCATCTTTGTGAACCTTAGAGTATAATTACCTGAGTAATTGTAGGCTAAACCATCCAAAGAGCGCCTTAGAGTAGGAGTTTATAATCTCTAGTGGGTTTGTAGACAAGACCCTTTGGTAAGTTCGAAGTGTTAGGGAGAAACGCATACCCTACAACTTTAGACACACAACGCAACTAGGAATAATACGTGACACTCAACCATCAATAGGAGATAATTAAGGAGTAATACAAACTAAGTAAACACATTTTTTAAACTATCATACGAGCACACATTAATTAGACATAGACTCCCACAACCTTAGTTTAGATAATTAGATAATAGTAGAGTAATCGGTAGAAATACCAACCCCCCAAATCTAATACCCGAGATCCGTACCTTTCCATTTTTCATAAAATATAAAAAGATAAAAAATAATCTTCCTCAACCTTAACCTTAGCGTAGTAACTCCCTACTAGCATTCCTATTCCCCTAGAGAACGATATCAATACCCGTGGCTTACCCTAATTACTACACTACAACGATTAGGTTCACTGCCTAGGGTGTTATAAAACTTGCTCGAAGAAAAGGAAGTTCCTTTGACCCCGAACGACGCGTGTAGCGTTATCAACAACAAGAAACGCACGTATACAGATAGAAAACAAATAGCAATAAAAGGTTAAGACGATAGTAAAGAAGATATGCTCGTAATCATTTAGTTATATATGATGAGTACTAATAGGTACTTACTCTATGGCTGTTTGATGTGTAGCGTACTAAATTACCTAGATCTCTTGTAAAAGTCCTATCACGACTAACTAGAAATCCGTAGTAATCTTTCTTTAATGATACTTTGTTAAACTATTTATCCCGTTAGGGCTTACAGTAACTATGCAAAGAAGTTACGAAGTAATTGTGCGAGCCGCGTCGACAAGGCATGATAATCAAGAGGTATCAATTCTTACACACCAAATATTAAAGACCAATAAAACATCATATAATCAATAATGCATGTAGTATGTTTAATATGAATCTATTGAAAAAAAGAGCACACTAACCAAAAGATTAAAGAGTACCACTACAACTAACTGAATCTCTCTATGTGATTACGCACTTGTGAGGCCTTCTTACTCTTCTAAATTCGTTCTTCTAGATGTATCTTGTGGTGCTTGGTCTTCTGATTTCGTACGGTATATTGGTTGTTGAATGAGATCAGTCTACCTCTATTTATAGTTTCTGGAAACGACATCGATACGACGTATCAGTTTACTTGATACGCAATATCTAGGTAACTACACATAGGGTGTGATAACCTGCACTTTTCCAGATATGCATTTTTCGAGGAATTATGCCTATCTTTCATTTATATACTTTCATGAGCTTGTTTGACATGAAAACGAGAAAGTTATCTCGTGAAACGTGGAATTAGACACAATGCGTACCACCACAACCGTAAACCTATTAATCAATTTGATTTAATCGTTATTTAATTTGAGAGAAATTAGTCGTGTGAACACTCGTTTTTAGTGGAAAAATTATTCTGAACGTGATGGCGCAATTTTCGTAAGTCGAATCAATCGTTTGATAGTCCAAATGAGCCTCGAATCGTTAAATGACACAAGATTGAAAAAAATGTAGGTTTGGTCCCTGCAGTTTAATTTAACCGTGCCCCCTTGAAGTTTTAGATTTTACGTGAATGGCTCTTGTCTCAAATTAAAGAGTAAAAATCAATATTAAGGTTGCATTTTCTTTGCCTACCCTAAAATCACATTTGCAGCCTCCACTTTCCTCTCTCCCATTTACAGCAGCCGTCACATCCCTTTTCCGGTCACCTCACTGCCACTATGCCGCCGCCGCTCAATGCCACCACATCCACGTGATCCACCTATCTCTTCATTCCTCGATGCTCAGTCAAGACAAGAAGATGGGGAAGATCGTGGGTTTTGATCACGGGATACACTTTAGGTTTTTGTGGCCTCGCTTCGTGTGACACTACCACAACTGCACCACCATTTTCCTCTTTGGGTTAATGAAAAGATTTCAAGGTTTTGGTTAGTTGTGGGTTCGTGTAGTATAGATTGTGGGTTTGTATTGGGAGTTGCTCGTGGTTTGTAGCCGTATGTCCATCTCCTCATCACCTCATCTCTCTCTTTCTTGCTTGTTACTTGGTATGTCGAACCGTTAAAACCCGCGTCTGTTTATTTTCTTCTCATTCTAAAACTGATTATATATAGTCTTGTAATGTTATTGTGGATCAAAAACTTGTTAAAAACATTTTTCTAATGATATCGTGTGGGTGAAACTCGTATAAAAATGGTGGTAAGAATCGTTGTGTATAAGAGGGTGTTTGTTAGCATCAGTTAGTGTCTGGTCAGGATTAGAGACCCGTTTTGAAATCGGATTGTGACTCAAGAGAGTCACAGGTTGTGTTTGGATGAGCTTTATTGCGGGTCGAACCATGCTTAATACAAGTCAAGTTTTAGATTTTTAAAAGTTGGGTATACGTTAGTCTTGTTCTCGTCTGGTTTTGGATTTGACTGGTTGAGTTGGGATTGGCTTATTTTCTTAACTAGTAGCTTAGTTCCTTTTCTTTTTAAGGGTTAAAGCTTGTCCGAGTTTGTGATTATTTTGTCGTGATACAAAAGTTATATATTCATTTTCGAGTCTGCCTAAATTGTCTATACTTGTGGGCATTTATTTGAGTTATGTTAGAATGATGTGTTCATTCCTCTCGACTAACAACAAGAATTAAAGGGTTGCGTTTGTTTGTTTCCAGCATAGTATAGGGCGCGTTATATGATGTTATGTGGTGTATTTCTTCGACAAACCTGGGTCGTGTTTGGTTTATTAAGTAAATGGGCCTCGAGCCCATGTTGATTATAAGGGTGTGTTTGGTTTTGCTAATAGATGATGGGTAAATTGGTAAGATATACTCATTATGGTAATAATAATGTTCGAATACGGATATAGGATTAACGAGACTAATTAACTTAACTATTGTGATATTGGTAAATTCTTGATAAACGTTTGAGACTTGGTACGTTTTGGTATATATTGGGGATTGAGATTTTGATTTGATTATGGATTGTGAATTGGATTTGGATAGTACACTAGATACGGATTATGATTTGGGCTTGGTCATTTAATGGATTTACGATATTGGACATTGAAATTATTGGACATTTTGGGACTCAACGGTATAATATATTAGACTCGAAAAGAATTTAATATATTAGACACGGAACACTCTCAAAATATTCAATAAACTCAAGGCTAATAATTACGTGAATGATAATGAATCAAAATTTAAAAATATTGAATGGCAAACTTGATTTATTTTAAGTCACGATGACTTGGGAATGTTTTATAAATGAACGCGTCATTCCAAAATTTATAAAAGCATTCTAAGCTTATATTTTTAAATTCAAATCTCTTTTATTGTTATAAAACCCGACAAGAATCTAAACAAGTGTTTATTTTAAGTGGTAAAAACCTTATTGTTTGAATTACAAATTCAAACTTAACATTGATTATAAAGCATGTTTGTTTTATATGAGTTATTTGAGATTATTGGGTAAATACCGACACTACCAATTGACTTATTTGTTGAAGTAATTATGTTTCTTTATTGTCTGGGCATCTTTCTGGTCATTCTCTTCTCGGCTTGAGTCTGGGTCAATTTTATTGACTATTCTATCATAATATATTGGGATATATATATATATATATATATATATATATATATATATATATATATATATATATATATATATATATATATATATATATATAATGTTTTGGTGTGAGTTCCACTTGATGCGAGTCACACTTGGGAACTATAATATACTCTTGGCGTGAGTTGTATATCGAGGCTTCGTTTTATTACCACCACACGAAACGTTAAAACTAAACTTTTGAGATATTGATAGTGGACTTTTGAAATCTTTGATACGAGTAATTCACGAAAATTAAGACACGTTGTCTTTCGAAATTATTTTGCTTTGCTAAACATATTTTGAGATAGCAAACTCCATTAGGTTGGGCCGATGTCATACCATTATGCTTGTACTATTTGGATATCGTTATTGTAACATATTGGATTTCACAAACACATCATACCAAATACATAAGAGGCGTATATAAGGTTTTAGAGATAGAAAGTTTTAGAGAGAGAAAGGGAAGAGAGTTGGGAACTGTGTGAAACAAAGAAAAATGGTATTGAAGCTCCAACCCTCTACCTTGGGAGGTAGAGGGTATTTATAGTGTCTTACAATAAACGCCTCCTCCGGGCTGTGGATCAGGCATACAGTGGGTAAAGACCCGTCCGTCCTCCACGGTTTTACTTAACTAACTTCTTACTAACATTAAATAACTACGACTACGAGCTTTCTAATGATTACATATACTTGAGGTGACCGACACTTTAATGACTGAATTTTCTAATTCCTAACAATCTCCCCCTAAGGGAGGTCACCTCAATTTACACAGAATACAAACAGATATCACATTGAGATTGTTCTTGAATTCTTGTTTAAGTTCTTTGCTCAGTAGCTCGTAGTCTTTGATTCTTCATGTTCCGCATGTTTGGATAATTCAAGTGGAGGTCTTTAACTGATCCACGTGATGATGAGTTTTGAGCCAGCTTTGAGATCATCAGCTTGAGTAAATCTCTGACTCTTCCATTGTGGTGTTGACATTATGTGACATTGTGACAGTGGACCGACATGCTCACATTCTGGATCATGATTTCTTCTTATCAGAGTAGCGGAAGCTTTAGATGATTCATGATATTTGCAGCAGCGTAGCAGAAGCATGGAGTGAGAATATCAGAGTCATTGATGCACTAATCATGATTTCTTTTGAAATGAATGTGATGTGTGAGCATGCGGCTATGGATTGACCTCTCCATTCTGATCAGCTGCAAGCGTCGGGTGTACCTGTATACAACAGTTAGGAATAAAGCGCACGAAAGTGTCTTTGATCACTTTCGTTGAATTGAGGTACACGGCCCACGGTTCCCCGTTATCAGTACAAGTACTGCCTGTGATCAGGTATAATTCTGAGAATCTCCTTGACAGGGTTTCGCAGCTGTTCTCAAACCGGAACGTCTCAAAGAAGACAACACGGAGTGAGTGAACCAGAGAATAGAGATTCATTGGTTGATGGAAAATGATTAGAAAAACAATCGTGTACTGCTCAAAATAAAGTGTTTTTGCAATACAACGAAGGTTTTAACGAAAATCATTTATCAGTCATAAACACCTTTTAATTTTGAAATATTAATACATAGTCGATGTGCTAGAGAAAAGATTTTTAAGCACAACGACCGGTTTTTCTACTTGTTCCCGAATGAAATGATGTCGAATGTCAATGTGCTTTGCTCTTGAATGTTGAACGTTGTTGCAAGAGAGAGCAATGTCACTTTTGTTATCACAATACAGAGGGATTTTGTTGAATTCAAAGCCATAGTCAGATAATTGGGATCTCATCCATAGGATTTGAGCACACCAAGATAACATGGCTATGTATTCAGCCTCTATAGAGGATAT
Organism: Chrysanthemum seticuspe; assembly: GCA_019973895.1. Classification (NCBI taxonomy): domain Eukaryota; kingdom Viridiplantae; phylum Streptophyta; class Magnoliopsida; order Asterales; family Asteraceae; genus Chrysanthemum; species Chrysanthemum seticuspe. Next base: position 245,274,604 of record BPTQ01000004.1, read on the forward strand.
AGGAGTGCTCATTTGTTTCTTTGAAGACCAGCTCACAAGCTTATCACCTAAAAATTGAGCACCTCCAGACGTACTTCGACGTGTATCTTGACATCCTGCATGATCAGCATCTGCATAGGCTGTTAGTGACATACCGGTGTCCTTCGGGTACCAAAGTCCCATATTGATGGTTCCTTGGAGATATCGAAAGACCCGTTTAACCGCTTTAAGGTGCTTTTTGGTAGGCTTAGCCTGGTATCTAGCACACATGCAAACAGCGAATAGAATGTCTGGTCTAATGGATGTGAGGTAAATCAGGGATCCAATCATACTACGATATTTCGTTTGGTCTACCATGATCCCTGAGTGGTCCTCATCCAGTTTAGTACGCTCTATCATAGGAGTGTCAACAGGGTCACAAGAATCAAATCCAAATTTCTTTAAAATCTCATTTGCATATTTAGATTGATTTATAAAAATGCCTCCGGGACTTTGTAAAATTTGTAATCCCAAGAAAAATGACATTTGTCCCATCATTGACATTTGAAATTTGGAACCCATTTCATTTGAAAAACGGTCACATTCATTGGGGTCAGTCGAGGCAAAAATAATATCATCAACATAGATTTGAACGTGAATTAAGTGTTTTCCTGACTTTCTGGTGAACAATGTCGGATCAACTGCTCCTTTGCTGAATCCAGTAGATAGAAGAAACTTTGATAGCGTATCATACCATGCCCTTGGAGCTTGCTTCAAACCATAAAGAGCCTTCTTCAAGCGATAGACATGAGTAGGATGCTCTGGATTCACAAAACCTTCAGGTTGGCTGACGTATACGACTTCTTTAAGATCTCCGTTAAGAAAAGCCATCTTTACATCCATTTGATAGACTACCATCTTCTTACTTGCAGCATTAGCCAAGAAGATTCTGATTGCCTCGATACGAGCAACTGGAGCAAATAATTCTTCAAAGTCAATACCCTCCTCTTGACGGTATCCTTTTGCAACCAATCGAGCCTTGTTCTTTAATACATCACCATGCTTATCAAGTTTTACTTTGAAGATCCACTTTAGAGCAATGATCATAGCACAGTCAGGAGCAGGTACTAATTCCCATACATCTAGTCGATCAAACTCATGAATTTCTTCTTGCATGGCATTGAATCAGTTGTCTTCATTCATGGAAGTTTTAACGTCTTTTGGTTCGATCTTGAATAGTACGGAATTGAAGAAGCACCATAAGGCATTAGTTGTAAGTTGTTTAAGAGTGGATACAGGACGAGAGGGATTTCCAATGATGTTGTCCAATGGATGATCATGTGTCCATTTTCTAAGGTGTTCGTGTGGTTGTTGTTGAGGAATTGAGGTAGCACAGTCGATTTCTCCTGATGAAGATGGTTCTGATGATGATTCGTGAGCAAATATGTTTTCAAAGGGGGCATCTTCAGGAGTAGCAAAGGGATTCTCTCCATCAAGAGTGCCAGAAACAATTCCATGATGTACACTCGATGATTGATGATTTGTTGATGAGACAGAGTGATCAGCAGCAGGCGCTTCTTGACTTAACGACATAGAAACTGAAGGGTTAACTTCATTGACAGGGATAGGAGCAGCCTCTGTTGATGGATTTGACAGATCATTAGCATATGGCTCATAGTGTTCATCAAACATTGGATCAAACAGTTTTTTCAAGTCATCTTCTAAAGGAGGTACATAAGGAGTTGCTGGAGAAAAATCATATACAAGAGTAGAACTGATGGGACTACTTGATGATGCGGGTCCAGAACTAGATTGTCCTAGAGCCATTGGACCGGTCAGCTCATCGAACGTAACGTGAATTGTTTCCATGATATATCGGGTTCTTTTGTTGTAGATTCGGTATCCTTTTCTACTTGGTGCATATCCTACAAATACTCCAACGTCCGCTTTAGCTTTAAGTTTTCCTAAGTCTTGGCCCTCATTAGTTGGATAACACAATGCACCAAACACACGAAGGAATGAAAGATTAGGTTTTCGATTGTGAACAAGTTCATATGGAGTTTTTCTATGAGAAGTTTGAATAAAGGATCGATTTTGAGTATAGCATGCAGTGGCAATGGCTTCAGCCCAGAGAAACATTGGAACCTTTGAGTAAATCAGCATTGTTCTTGCGGCTTCCACAAGAGTTCGATTTCGTCTTTCAACTACACCGTTCTGTTGAGGAGTTCGTGGAACACTTCTTTGATGACTGATTCCAACACTTTCATAAAACTCAGTTAGTTCTTTATTGACAAACTCAGTTCCATTGTTTGTTCGGATGATTCTGACAGTTTTATTAAGTCGAACCTGCAGCTGTTTGATAAGTTTAATGATGATATCTGGAGTTTCATTCTTTGTCCTTAAGAACTTAACCCAAGTAAATCGAGAGTAATCATCAACCACAACTAACACATATTTCTTCCCAAAGATATTCTGCACTCTCATGGGTCCATATAAATCCATGTGAATGGTATGAAGAACTTCTGTAACTGAGTTTGTAGGTTTGGGTTTGTGGGCATACTTCTTGCTTTTTCCCAATTGGCATGCTGAACAAAGATGATCCTTTTCATACTTTAGTCTAGGTAAGCCTACAACTACGTCCTTTCTGGAGAGATCATTGTGGTGCTGAAGTTCAAGTGATTGAGACGACGATGCCATAACCATGACTTTGTTTTCGAAGCCTTTGACAACAAGCAAATTGGAGAAGACTTCATCATATCTTCGATAGAGATGGTGTATAGATTTGAACCACGTGTTCCTCTTAAAAGTTCTTTACCATCAAGTTCTCTAACGAAACAAGTATGTTTTTTGAAGGCCAATTCTAGATCAGAATCACAGAATTGACCGACAGAGAATAAGTTATGACCAAGACCTTCAACGTAATATACCCTGGAGATAACATTATCACCGACAACATAGTCTCCATAACCCATAATTGCACCAAAATGATCATTCCCGAATCTAATAGTCCCGATAAATTTACTCACAAAGTTCATGAGCAGTGACCGATCTCCAGTCATATGCTTGGAACAACCTGAGTCCAGGTACCACAGAACGATTTGAACGATCTGCAATTGAACATAGACAAGAATGGATAACTGGATAATTGGTATCCCCATGCAAGAATGGGTTCCATTTGGGTAGTAACAATGATTGGAACACCCACATTACAAGTAGAAACAATAGAATCATCAGGGATAGATGCAATGCAAGTGTCCGTATTTGACCTACTCAAAGTATGTTCACTTCTTAAAGGAATAGTTCTACCAGTAGGCATCCATTTCCTAATGGGCATTGATCTAGATAATTTAGGGCACATCTCATTAAGATTGAATTTGCGGCCAGTAGGTATCCACTGATAACCAATGTTACTAAATTTCCTTCCTGTGGGATTCCAATGTTTTCTAACCTTCTTTCGCCATTGCTTTCTAGCCTTCTTAGCTTGAGTTTTTGTATTCACTATCTTAACAGGGCATTTAACAGCATTAATCAACTCATTCAAACCACATTCATGATTAGTAACAGAAACCAAACAATCATCATTACATGTTTTGCCAGAAGTAGCAGAATTCGAATTAATTACAGTACTCTTATAGCTAATACTAGAATCAACACGATTAGTTTTATTCAACTCAAACTTAATGTTCCTAGGGTGGTCTTCTACTTTCTTCCATTGCACATTCTTAGCTTGTGAGGTCCTATCTTGTTTTGTATTGCTTGAAGGCTTTGACCCGCTTGCCTTTGTGTGACTGATTACTCCTGTAGGGGGAATTATGGGAACATTAGTTGGTTGAGCTACCTTTTGCATTCCTGAACTAGACGTACAGGGATCTGAACTAATTGAAGGCACTCTAGAGTTCACTTTCTTAATATTGGGCATAGAAGTGTTGGGATCTGAGCTGCTCGACGGCATGTTAAAATTCACTTTCTTAATACTAGGCATAGAACAAGGCATCACAGCTTTACCTTTCTCACAAAAAGATTTGGGACATGTTGCTCGTAAACATTCTAACAGCTCTTGAGATCGTTTGGCCTGAATGCAAGCAAACCTAATTTCTCTATCAAGTGGCTTATGTATGAAGTCTTCTTCAACAATCTCTCGGAGACATTCTAGACTATCCTTAAGGTAAGCAACATAGTCATTAAATGCACGTTCGTTATTTCTAAGATGAGGAGGAATGTATTTAACACTTACAGTATATTTGCAGTCTGAAGATGACTTAGATGCAACATTCTCATTAAAGACAAGTGACATTTTCCCTTTTTCCCGACTCTTCAGATTCTCAATTTCCTTTTGTAAAGACGTTATTTTTTTCATTGTTCTTGTCACGAGTGACTTTCATTGAATCATATAACTCTTTAAAGTGTTGTTTAACTTTTTCATTTTCTTCTAGAAAACTTTCATTTTCCTTTTGTAAAACATTAACCAAGTTTTGAAGATGAAAAGTTTGAGAACACTGAGAATCTAAAAGAGGAGGCATTTGGGAGCCAGTCACATTGTTCTTTTCACCCTTTAATTGTGAAATTTGGGTTCTCATTTTTCTGATCGTGTTACAATGAGCTCGAATATGTTCATCACGTTTGCTGATTTCAAAAACTGCATCAAATTCAGGAGCATCCAAGGATGTCTTGAAATTTGAGGTTTTAACATTTTCTTTTAGATGTTGATATTTCAATTGCAAAGCAAGATGCTCAACTTCCAATTTAGAAAACTGTTTCACCAGGTTATCATGATCATCCCGTTCAAATTTTTCATGCAATTTAGAGTTAGTTTTCTCAAGCTCAATGACACGATCATGGGAGACTTTCAGAGCAACAGATAATTCATAAAATTGGGATGCATTAATTGAACAATTTATGGCAGTGTAAAACACATCTTGAGTGATACATTCAGAAATCAGATTCTCATTTAAGGTATGAAAATTTTTTCTCTCAATCTCATTATATTTTAATTCTCGCTCATAGTCATTGACCTCAACTATCATTGCATCAAATTCCTTTTCCATTTCTTTAATATCTGAATCCATCCCCTTTTTAAGACTCTCAAATTGACCTTTTAGTTGTTTAAAGAAAGGCATGACCTCAGTTAAATAGCATTCTTTAGTTTGCTCAAAACCCCTCTCCCCTTCAGTTATCCCAGTAGGTGTGATCCTTTTCTTACATGTCTTCTCAAAATCAACAAATAATTGATAAATGACATACTGACTGATTAAGGTCTTGCTCTTAGTGGGAATAGATCTAGGAACTAAATTCATTGGTGTATTGGGGGGATATACAGTGGCTGGAAGCATTCTCCTACATGGGGGATTATGTTCAACAAACTCATCAGCTTTTTTCATGTCCATATCCTTTTTCCAGAACACTTGTTCAGGGGTCAGCTGTGTTTGAGGTCTAAAATTGTTAAATGCAATCCAATTATCCTTAGCATAGTTGGGTGTTTTAAAACTGATGTTGTTTTCTATGCATGAGGGGCTCATAAGTTTTTCATCCAATTTTTTCCTAGTAACCTCTTCTAACTGCTTATCTTCCTCAGTGCACTCAGCGCAACTAGGTTTCTGCCTAGGCTTAAGGATTTCATAGCCATCATAGATTACCTTCTGAGCTTCTCTTGCTTTCTTACCATACTCAGGGTTGGGTTCCTTAATAATGGGAATACTATGCTTATCGCTTAAGACTCTATGCTTAGTGACCATGTGAGCAGTCTGAATGGTGTTCCCTTGTACGTACAACTTATTTTCAAGTTTGTTTTTCAAAGTTTTTAGATTAGAAAAGTCATTCAAAAGTTTTGATTCCTTAGCGTTAAATTCTTGTTTAAGCACTTTAACATTTTCTTGAAGCTCTTGCTTTGCTTAACAGTTTTAGAAAGCTTTTCTTGTAAGGAGTTTAACTCTTGTTTTAACACTTCTTCTCTAAAATTACTTTTTCTAATAATTGTACGCATTTGGTCATCCATTTCCTGCTCACGGATAGTTCACTCAAACTTAGCACGTGGTTCATAAATAGCAACTTGTTCTTTATAGGCATTCAGTTCAGAGGTAACAGAATCATCAGGGGCACATGAAGTGAATTCATCAAAAACATAGTCATCATTGACTGCAGAAGATACATCACTTGGTACAATTTCACTTTCACTGTGTGTCACATATTGATCATATGGGACGGTATTACTATTTCCCTCATTATCAATATCTGATTCATAAGTTTCAAGAGATTGTACTTCATTTTGTATCTTTTGCTCATCAACCTCATCGATAGTTTTAATACCTCTGAGATGATTGATTCTTTGGATGGACCAACTTGCTTAGATGATGAGACCTTTGGAGAGACCATTGGAGAAATGCTAGCCATGAAGATTGTCTGGGCAGTAGGTTCATCATCGACATCAGAGTCATATGCATCACAATCGGCAACTTGAAAGGCATTTTGATGATTGTGACCTATTTCCTGAATTGGCTGCTCATCTACATCCGCATCATAGGTCTTAGCATTCCCTTCACCAAGAAACAACAATTCCTCTTCATCCAGAGCTACTCCATTATCCTGAGCTTGCACAAGCAACATCTTGTCTCTAAAGTATTCTGCATTATGTGGACGTTTTGGAGATGTGCAGTTCCTCGCAATATGTCCATCACCACCACAGTTGTAGCACTTGACTGGCTTCAATTGTCCCTGATTGGCATTTCTCCCACGATTCTGATTAGCCACATACCCTCCACCTACTCCACCTCTTCCTTGTTCATGCTGCCTTCCTTGAACTGGTTGCACCATAACCTTTCCATCTCTGACAATAGCATGATTGTGTAGATTGGATGCAGTTCTGATCTCATTGTTAGTGTGAAGACTGTTGGTATGTGGATTGAGGGTCAAGTTTTGTTTAACCATAAGAGCCAGTTGATTGATGAAGTGATCCATGATTGCATCATCATCAGCTTGCTAGAACCTCGGATCGGGAATGAGTTTGTGATTACCATTACCTGTGGGTATGACTTGAGAAGCTTTGGTGGTAATTCCAACATTTGTGTAAAAGGCTGTTGAATCATTTGAAGAACTTGTTTCTCCCTGTTTAGTTTTGAACTGTTCAAGAATCCTTCGTTCAAACATAGCATGTCTCTCATTCTGAAGAAGGAAGGCATACAGTTGCTCATAGTTGGTGTTCTTCAATCCTTTGGTTAGCTTCACAGAGGTGACAAATTTGTGCCATTCGGGATTCATGTTGTTCACAAACTTTGAGTTCAGCAGAATATTTGGCATGGTCATTTTGATGTTCCTCATGTCATTTACAAGCTTGTGGAATCTCACGTAATATTCATAAACACTTTCTTCTGGTTTCATCTTAAAATGCTCAAATTCATCATACAATTGTGATTCTCTGTCTTCCTTGGTAAGTTCTGAACCAGAGAGAAGCATCTTGACATTGTCCCAAACTGCCTTAGCTTCAGTGTTGTGATTGATCATCTTGTAAATGTCTTTTGGAAGACCCTGAAGTATAATGTTTGAAGCCCTGATATCAGCTTCAAATCTCTTTTTCTCCTTATCACTGAGCTCATCATATGTCTTTGGTCTGTCCAATCCAAAGATCATTGTTCCATCTGCAGCAGTGTCAATTATGTCTCTTGTAGTCTCAATCTGATAAGGTCCTTCATCAATTGACTTGAGAATGTTGACTCCATTTTCCTTTCCCAGACAGTACAACTGAATTCGTTGAGCCCATGAGTCATAGTCAGTTCTATCAAGCATGGGTGGACGAGTGTCTGAACCAGCTGCTTGAACGTCCTCAACTACAATAGAGATGATTGTAGGCACGTTGCTAGACATGTTTACAGATTTCACTGGATTTTATAACTCTATGATTAAACCGGGAAATAGATTCTTTCACGGGATTTTACTAAATCAAGAGAAAACCGTATTAGATTTTAACCAAGCGCTATAACCCTTGAACCAAGTCGCTAAGTAGCAACTCGCTAAACCTCAAGTCACTGTGAATCAAGTCGCTGTGAATCAAGTCGCTAGGCACAAGTCGCTAAGACCCAAGTCGCTGAACACAAGTCGCTAAAGCACCAAATCACTAAGCAGACAAGTCGCTAAAGAACAACTCGCTAAGTATCCAAGTCGCTAAGAATCAACTCGCTAAGAACAATAAGGACAAGTCGCTAGAAATAATAGAAACAAGTCGCTAACCCAACCAAGTCGCTAGCCGAAGTGGAACCTCCACTAACTTGTACTGTTTGTCGTCTTGTCTCAATAGACAAGTCACTAAGATCAAGTCGCTACGACTTAAACTACAACTCGCTGGAAATTACTAAAGCAAGTCGCTACGAAGAAAAACACTCCGAGACACAAGTCGCTAAGTTGAAAAACTTCAAAACCACACTTTTCAATCCAAAACAAGCCCAACCACAGTGATTCAAGCTTTCCAAATCAAAACCCAAGCACTTACAATGATTCTAAACACAAAAGTACACTCAAAATTCAAACTTTAACACAAGAAATGATCCAAATGATGCAAAAATCACTAAACTTTTTCAAACCAAAAACCATATAAAACCACTAGAAATCCAAGGATATGTAAGAGAGATGATCAAACCATGGCTCTTGATACCAAATGTAACATATTGGATTTCACAAACACATCATACCAAATACATAAGAGGCGTATATAAGGTTTTAGAGAGAGAAAGGGAAGAGAGTTGGGAACTATGTGAAACAAAGAAAAATGGTATTGAAGCTCCAACCCTCTACCTTGGGAGGTAGAGGGTATTTATAGTATCTTACAATAAACGCCTCCTCCGGGCTGTGGATCAGGCATACAGTGGGTAAAGACCCGTCCATCCTCCACGGTTTTACTTAACTAACTTCTTCCTAACATTAAATAACTACGACTACGAGCTTTCTAATGATTACATATACTTGAGGTGACCGACACTTTAATGACTGAATTTTCTAATTCCTAACAGTTATGCCTTTGTCGTGAGATTGCTATGCTTTGCTCACTGATGCCAGTTGTGATTCTTGCGTTACTTCATTGGAGGTGAGTTCATGGCCCCTACTTTTACTTGCTTTTAAACTATTTTGGGGGAGAATACATGCTCGTTTTTTACTAAATGTACCATTTGATTGATAAGCGATTGTTACTTGGTTTAATGAAATGTGTGTTTTGGTTTGATTATGTTTTTATGTGGACGCAAGTGCTTGAAATGTTTGATTTGACCGGGAAATGTTTTGTGAACTATTACGTAGTTAAGGCTAAGGTTGAGTATCCCATTAATTTCCCACTATTAGGTCGTTAGTTCCTGCGGGAAGCGCGAATGTAATAGATATATCTATTATGGTTGACCACCTCGTCAGGACTTTGGTTGCCCAACTTGCCAGGGTTTTTACCCGGATTTGTGGATGCACCAACTTGCCATGGCGTATAACATGTCGGTTTATATATGTGATTAGGGCATGATGGTTGCTTAAATGTTTACGAATTAGCATGCGTAATAGTTATTTGATATGATAATGCGATTTTGGGCAATGTGAGCCTATGGTAAATTTTGAATTTTTTGTGAACGATTATTTTACGCTCGAAAACCTTGTGGTCTACATAAATACTTTACGAAAGGTAAACTCTGTTTCTGCGACACTGTGGAAGACACTTTGGTCGCAAAGCTTATTTGGAATTCGAAGTATTTTACTTAAACCTATGAACTCACCAACCTCGTGTTGACACTTTTAGCATGTATTTTCAGGTATTGAGGCGATAGTTTACTTTTGGAGGCGCTTGGGCAATGGCATGACATGGTCATAGACGACTCTGATGTTTGTATTTGGGGACCGCTTATTTATTATGGGCCTGTATTTTTGCATTAAATTTGATTGTAAACTTTGATTTATATTTAATCAATGAGTTTTCTTAAGAAAAACCCGTTATTTTATACTTGTGTTGTGATACCAATTAGTAGCGCTCATGACTCGTATGCTTCCGCTGAACTCGATTTTGGGGGTGTTACAGTTGGTATCAGAGCCTAGGTTATAGAGAACTGGGTAAATTTTCGAAACCTAAACTATAACCGCTTTTACAAAAACTTAACCCTATGACAGACACGTGTCTGCCTGCCAAGCTGATGCCTCACTTGTGACTTTGATTGATAATATATTTGATGAGATGTGTGCGTTACTATTGGATGAGTATATCCATTTATTTTCGCTATCTGTTATAAGTATCTTCGACATACTTATACGTGTGCATCGTACCTGTTGTAGCGTTACGCCTCTTTCTCTATGTAATCTCATCACTCGTCCTGGAGTGTGGACATTTATTTTGGTCTTTTGGAAACGGATTTTGGAAGTAAAGGACATGGTGCTAGTGTAACTAAGTCGAGTATATCAAAATTCATTGAACCTCGGGTGAATATAGACTGATCACCTATACTCAGCCAGGGATAGTGGGACATAGACTGATCACCTATGTCCGGCTCAGAGGTGATTTTTGCGATACTTGGAGTAGTTATAATAATGTTATGTCCGGTTGGTTTTTGGTTAGATTTTGGAGAATGGTAAAGTTTTTGGTGTGTGTATACGAGCATAAAATATTACTTCCTCCGTCCCAAAATAATTATCCTCTTTTGACTTTTTGAAGTCTTACTTTTTCAACTTTGATCTTGATTATTTTTCGTTTATGTTATACAATAGTTGATGTAAAATACATGAATGAATTGGTTTTAAAATGTATTTTTCATTGATATAATTTTTATCAAGTGTTATATAATATAAACAAATGTATTATAGATTAAAGTTGATAAAGTGAGACTTTAAAAAGTCAAATAGGACAATTATTTTGGGACGGAAGGAGTATAAAAGTTTACCTTCACACACAGGACACTAGCATCACAATACATGTTTATCACGATATTTTTCCCCTTATATGGAACGCTTTTCATCGTTGTCTAGTCATGATATGACTTTGAACTATTTTTGGAATCATTGAAACCGTCTGACCTTGTTTCGCATCGGGTCGGGTTAGACCCGATTGGTCACAAGCTTGCATCCGGGTTGCGTAAGTTGTAATAAGCTCATTGAGCTTATTGAAGTGTTTGGAATCGATCTTGGCTATGTTGGAATCTGGATTCGCGTATTCCCGTGGTTTTGTTTTTGGTATTGTTGCAGACGCCTCTACCCAAGCCTTATCTACGATCGATGTTGTTCCATCGATGATGTTCCCTCGATGTTGTACCTTACATTCTATCGATGTGTATGCTTTTATTGTAACCGTTTGGAACCGCTGACGTTCACTCATATTTCAGATTTGATTTGATATCGACTGACAGCCGGATTTCTTTTGGAAATTATGACTTTGGATTCGAATATTGTACCCTCCTACGTTAAGTATTAAGTGAACTGCTGAGTTAATTGACTGATTGCTAGTAGTAATTAATACTCTCTTTCAGATTCGTACTCTGAACTTGCTAGACTCTCCTTTCTACGGAGATTCTGTTGGCTCCGACAGAAACTCTAAGATTTTAATGAGTAACCTAAACCGCGATCCTTGGAGCTGACGCCTAATTCTTCATTTGTCTCTCGAGTATATCAGTTATGTTCACTACCTCCTTTTAAGATATTAGCCGTGCCGCTATTGCCTTACAAGCTGTTTTCGATTTCGACAGACCATTCAGTGGTAACCCTACGGAATGTTTATTGCTATCGAGATTTTGACTTTGCCATTGTTCTGTACACAATGGATTTTTTTCTCGCTATCCTCTAAGTTGTTTCATGAGTCATTTCGCAAATCATTTTGGAAATCGAATTGCTGCTCTACTGCTATATTATAAACTGAATCTTGGAAGTGAATTATGCGCCTCTATCTGGGTAGTTGTTGGTCGTGTCATCAAACCTACTCAGTTCCTGCTAAACAAAGAAACGGACACTATGGACAACTTTGCTCGCTCACACGTGAAGGAGACTGTTGTACATTATGGAGTGCCGATTTCTATCATCTCTAATCGTGATAATCGTTTCACATCAAATTTTTGGTCATCACTCCAAGAGCCATGGGAACAAGTCGTGGTATGAGTATTGTGTACCATCCACAGACTGATGGCTAGAGTGAAGGAACCATTCAAACTTTAAGATACATGGTGCACGTCTGTGTGATCGATTTCAGCAATGGTTGGGATAGACACCACCCATTGGTCGGAATCTCATATAACCATAGCCATGTTGTACGAGGCACTATATGGTTGAAAATGGCGCTCAGCGATTTGTTGGATTGAATTGGGGGATACCCAACTTGCTATCCTGAATTTGTTCTTGAAACTACCGAGAGATTGTTCAGATCAAAAGCAAAATGCAAACTGCTCGCGATCGTCAGAAGAGCTATGATCGACAAATGACGTAAATCTTTGAGATTCCATGGTTGGTAATAAAGCTATGCTTAAAGTCTCACCATGGAAATGTGTGATACATTTAGTAAATGTGGAAAGCTTAATTCTCACTGTATGGATATTTTTGAAATCATTGCTGGAATTGGACTGGTAGCTCAGAGACGCGAGCTAACATCAGAAATCAGTTGATCATAATGTTTTCTTGTGTGCCATATGAAGAAACGCCTTACTGATGAGACGAATGTTGTCCTTGCTGGAAGAGATCCAGATTGATCAATGTCTAGACTGTATTGGGGGATTCTATCGAAATCACAGACTATGAAGTCAGACTATTTGATCCAAGTCGTATTCCTGTTGTTAATGTTCGATGGAACTTTAGGAGATGACTTGAGTTCACATTGGAACGTGAAAATAGAATCTTGAGAAACTATCCTTATCCCTTTTCCAATTCTAACGGATAACTTAAATTGAATCGCGAGGACGCAATTCCTTTAAGGAGGGTAGTATGTGACAACCCACACTTTTCTAGATATGCATTTTTGAGGAATTATGCTTATCTTTCATTTACAAACTATCCTGAGCTTGTTTGACGTGAAAACGAGAAAGTTATCTCGTGAAACATGGAATTAGACACAACGCGTACCAGCACAATCGTAAACCTATTAATCAATTCGATTTAATCGTTATTTAATATGCGAGAAATTAGTCGTGTGAACACTCGTTTTAATTGGAAAAATTATTCTGAGCGCGATGGCGCAATTGTTGTAAGTCGAATCAATCGTTTGCTAGTCCAAATGAGCCCCGAATCGTTAAATGTCAAAAGATTGAGAAAATTGCAATATTGGTTCCTGCAGTTTAATCATGCCCCCTTGAAGTTTTAAATTTCATGTGAATGGCTCTTGTCTCAAATAAAAGAGTAAAAATCAATATTAAGGTTGCATTTTCTTTGCAAACCCTAAAATCACATTTGCAGCCTCTAATTTCCTCTCTCCCATTTACAACAGCGGTCACATCCCTTTTCCAGTCACCTCACTACCACCACGCCACTGCCGGTCAATGCCACCACATCTACCTATTTCTTCATTTCTCGATGCTCAGTCAAGACAAGAAGATGGGGAAGAACGTGTGTTTTGATCACGGGATACACTTAAGGTTTTTGTGGCCTCGCTTTGTGTGACACTACCACTGCTGCACCACCATATTCTCTTTGGGTTAATGTAAAGATTTCAAGGTTTTGGTTAGTTGTGGGTTCGTGTAGTATAGATCGTGGGTTTGTATTGGGAGTTGCTCGTGGTTTGTAGCCGTATGTCCATCTCCTCATCACCTCGTCTCTCTCTTTCTTGCTTGTTACTTGGTATGTCGAACCGTTAAAACACGCATCTTTTTATTTTCTTCTCGTTCTAAAACTGATTATATATAGTCTTGTAATGTTTTCTTGGATCAAAACCTTGTTAAAAACATTTCTCTAATGATATCATGTGGTGAAACTCGTATAATAATGGTGGTAAGAATCGTTGTGTATAAAAGGGTGTTTGTTAGCGTCTGTTAGTGTCGGGTCAGGATTAGAGACCCGTTTTGAAATCGAATTGTGACTCAAGAGAGTTACAAGTTGTGTTTAGATGAGCTTTATTGCGGGTCGAACCATACTGAATACAAGTCAAGTTTATAGGTTTTTAATAGTTGCGTATATGTTAGTCTTGTTCTCGTCTGGTTTTGGATTTGACTGTTTGAGTTGGGATTGGCTTATTTTGTTAACCAGTAGCTTAGTTCCTTTTCTTTTTAAGGGTTAAAGCTTGTCCGAGTTTGTGATTATTTGGTCGCAATACAAAAGTTAAATATTCATTTTCGAGTCTGCCAAAATTGTCTATACTTGTGGGCATTTATTTGAGTTATGTTAGAATGATGTGTTCATTCCTCTTAGCTAACGAAAAAAATTAAAGGGTTTCGTTTGTTTGTTTCAAGCATAGTATAGGGCGCGTTATATTATGTTGTGTGGTCTATTTCTTCGACAAACCTGGGTCATGTTTGGTTTGTTAAGTAAATGGGCCTCGAGCCCATGTTGATTATAAGGGTGTGTTTGGTTTTGTTAATAAATGGTGGGTAAATTGGTAAGATATACTTAATATGGTAATAATAATGTTCGAATACGGATATAGGATTAACGAGACTAATTGACTTAACCATTGTGATATTGGTAAATTCTTGATAAACTTTTGAGACTTGGTACGTTTCGGTATATATTGGGGATTGAGATTTCGATTTAGTTATGGATTGTGAATTGGACTTGGATTGTACTCTAGATACAGATTATGATTTGGGCTTGGTCATTTATTGGATTGGAACCATTGGATCGTTATTAGATTTACGATATTGGACGTTGAAATTATTGGACATTTTGGGACTCAACGGTATAATATATTAGACTCGAAAAGAATTTAGTATAAAGTATGTTTGTTTTATACGAGCTATTTGGGATTATTGGGTAAATACCGAAACTACCAATCGACTTACTTGTTGAAGTAATTATGTTTCTTTATTTTCTTGACATCTTTCTGGTCATTCTCTCGGCTTGAATTGACCATTCTATCATAATATATTGGGATATATATTATGTTTTGGTGTGAGTTCCACTTGGTGCGAGTCACACTTTGGAACTATAATATACTCTTGGCGTGAGTTGTATGCCGAGTCTTCATTTTCTTACCACCACACAAAGTGTTAAAACTACACTTTTGAGATATTGATAATGGACTTTTGAAATCTTTTATACGAGTAATCCATGAAAAATATGACACGTTGTCTTTCGAAAGATATTTTGCTTTTCTAGACGTATTCTGAGATAGAAAACTCCATTAGGTTGTGCCGATGTCGTACCGTTGTGCCTGCACTTTTTGGATATCGTTGTGCCTTTCTTGTGAGACTGCTATGCTTTGCTCACTGAGGCTAGTTGTGATTCTTGCGTTACTTCATTCGAGGTGAGTTCATGGCCACTACTTTTACTTACTTTTTAAACTGTTTTGGGGGAGAATACATGCTCGTTTTTACTAAATGTACCATTTGATTGATTTGAATAAGCGATTGTTCCTTGGTTTAATGAAATGTGTGATTTGGTTTGATTATGTTTTTATGTGGACACTAAGTGCTTGAAATGTTTGATTTGACCAGGAAATGTTTTGTGAACTATTACGTAATCAAGGCTAAGGTTGAGTATCCCATTAATTTCCATCTATTAGGTCGTTAGTTCTTGCGGGAAGCGCGAATGTTATAGATAGATCTATTATAGTTAACCACCCCGTCTGGACTTTGGTTGCCCAACTTGCCAGGGTTTTTACCCGGATTTGTGGATGCATCATATATGTGATTAGGGCGTGATGGTTGCTTAAATGTTTATGACTTAGCCTGCGTAATAGTTATTTGATATGATAATGCGATTTTGGGAAATGTGAGCCTATGGTAAAATTTGAATTGTTTTTGAACGATTATTTTCGCTCGAAAACCTTGTGGTCTACATTAATACTTTACGGAAGGTAAACTCTGTTTCCACGACACTGTGGATGACACTTTGGTCGCAAAGCTCTTTTGGAACTCGAAGTATTTCACTTAAACCTATGAACTCACCAACCTCGTGTTGACACTTTTAGCATGTATTTTCAGGCATTGAGGCGATAGTTTTCTTTTGGAGGCGGTTGGGCAATGGCATGACATGGTCATAGACGACTCTGATATTTGTATTTGGGGACCGCTTATTTGTTATGGGCCTGTAGTTCCGCAGTAAATTTGATTGTAAACTTTGATTTATATTTAATAAATGATTTTTCTTAATAAAAACCCGTTATTCTATACTTTTGTTGTGATACCAATTAGTAGCCCCATGACTCGTATGCTTTCATTGAACTCGATTTTTGGGGGTGTTACATGGGGTCCAAGATTATTATATATTAGAATATTCACATACCGTTAGGGGTGTTATCGGGTCGGGTTATCGGGTTGTCGGGTTTATCGGGTCGGGTTGAGTCGGGTTTTGAGTTTTTAAAAAGTGACCCGCAACCCGACCCGATAAGAAATCGGGTTATCGGGTTCGGGTGCTTATCGGGTCGGGTTAAGTCGGGTCGGGTTAAGTCGGGTCGGGTGAGTCGGGTTGTCGGGTTATAAGATAATCCTACTCTACGTAAATAAACGAGTAGATAAACAACTTATCTAGTTTTCGAAGAAAATATCACTGTATACTTACTCTTCTAGACAACCAAAGCACACAAAATAGCATTTATATATCTTGTAATTATTAAAAGAATTTGACAGATCTAGAACAGATTTGAAAGAATTTGATAAACTAGCACACAAAATAGCATTTCTTCATGCTCAGTACAATAGAGTTTAAAGAGTTTGACAAATCTATTTACAAAATGTGTGATACCGTCATAGGATACAACGGATCTTCAATGCTTATACGACGCATCACCTCTTCGTAATATTGGAATGTCTTGGTGAACTCTTTAAGCTAATACGTCGTATCTCTTGGATGTCATGCGGTGTATCTGGAGTAGAATAAGTCAGATCTTCTATGTTGACCAAGGTTTCATATACTGCGTATGGGGAAAACCCATACGGCGTATTCTTCAAAGTCAGGCAATGGTCTTCATATTCGTCTAAGTCTTGATGTACGGCGTATCTGTCTAGAATGATACGGCGTATCTACTTTCAGTTCAGAAGAATTTTCCAACTTGATCCATTTTTCTCCCTTTTACGTCCAAAATAGCTAACTTTCACCAAATGCTTGTTTTCAACTGAGAAATACAAAGTAAACTATTAAGTACCAATTCCCATACAAAGTAATATAAAACAAGCAATATTCATAGGATAAATGATGCTAGTAATATGTTGTTATTTGATATCATCAAATATCCCCCCACTTGAACTTTACTTTTCCTCAAGTAAACTCTAGATTTAAACTTATGGAAATGCATCCTAAACTATTGTCAAGGATGTTTTTATAATTAAGCATTTATTCGTTTATAATTGCACAACCAAACACCTCACGAAGTAGGAAAATGAAATCATTCAAATAACTCAACTAATATATGTGGTAACAGTTAAGTAATTCGCTCAATTGGTCGGTCGTGACAAATACTTTATCATAAGCTTGGCAAGGATACACATCTCTACCACTAAAGCTAAGGAGTAACAAGTCTACAACGGTAAATAGGGTTAGTATGAAAAGGTTATGATTAGCCTTTGTTCAAATATCTGCTACACAAACTCAATAGATCGCTGGCGCGAATCCTTGATTCCTCGAATAACAGATGGTAACTAGTGTGTATCTTGGATCGCTAGCGCGTTATTTGCATAACGGATGGTCACCAAAACCCACACCAGATCGGTGGCGCGTCATTCAATTCCTCAAAAACTCGGATGGTCACTACCTTAGTTACGCATTTGACATTCTCACTAAGCAAGAGGGTAAGGATAAGGGAAACATATAATTGTTATAAAAATAAAATCACAAAACAAATAGATTAAGTCCATACAACAATGAAATAATATGGTTAATTACTTCCCGACCTTCCTTTGAAAAAGACACAAATCATAGACTAACTCATGCTTTAATAAGTGCACATGAATTAGACTCAATGATGACTCAATCAAAGAATAAACCTTAGTTGGCATTCCCATAACGACCAACTCCCTCACAATCTATAAATATAATACAACAAATAGTGACGATATCTCCACTAATACACAACTTACGTCGTTGGTTTATAACACGTACCAATGAATAATCGATTAGCGCATAATATAACTCCGGTTAAGCTTTTATAAACCGATTATCTCACATTCCCACTCTTTTTCTTCTCTTTTTTTTTTCTTTTTTGACATCTTTTTCTTTTTTTTTTCTTTTTTTTAAAAGCCAAATAAAACTAATGGTGTAAAATTTTCCAAATCACCATCATAATATATCTGGATAATTTATCCATAGTTTTCAATACTTCAGATATGAAAATAATAATGATAGTAGCAAACATACGAAAATCAAAAAATACTGTTATCACATTCCCATTGCGATGTGCAATTCCCGACCAATACGTAGACAAAACACACACCCATTGTGATGTGCAATTCCCAACGTAACCATGATAAGAAACATATACAAAAATACAGGAAATACATACTTTACAAAAAGTAACCAACCACGGACTCAGTCTACATGGTAGGCTAAGGTTTATAGGTGTAACGAAACATATAATTAGGTGTAAGAAATGAAAGGAATTGTTCTGAGGGATTTTATAGGGGTATCTTACTCTAAAAGTGAGAGTAACAAAAGGGTTTATATGGGGGTTAACTAACCAGTGTAGTTAGTTAAGAAAACATGACATATAAAGGCTTTTTGGGTGTAATCCTCGAAACTTACCAAATTTAAGCAAGTTACTCAAATTATATCAATAATACCCATTATGGTGGTCTCGAATAGTATACAAGCCAAGTTCTAAAGTTTATTGCAAGTCACCGGCACACTCATATTTTTGGGGAATTTGGGTAAAATATTGGAAACAGATAAGGCTAAATTCTCACAATATGGAAATAAGGGTTATGTGTGCGGGTCATACAACTTTGATTTCACAAAAACATGCTAGAAAAAATTTTAAATTTGTCATATATTAAGCACGTATTAGTATAATTTTGAAAACTAAGGACAAGTTACGTCCTAATTCTTCATCCCTCCACTTAAGATAAACAACGTCCTCTTTGTGTAAAATAAAATTAAAAATAGGAAATAGAAAGAATTAGAACGGAAAAACTCCACTGAGATTTGCTCGGTATGATCCTCCATGATGCGTTTGTGAGCAACTTTTTTATTTTTTGTGTGTGAAGGTCGTTTGGATGTCAGCATGACTACAACACACAAAAAATACATGGTATATGTAAACTACCATTTCCTTTGCATTCATACCACTCAAGCTGTGCAGTTAATCATGAAAACCACAACTAGTGCGTCTATGTTAATCGATGGTTAGTAAATATAAAATAAAAACAAAAACTTTAAATCATCAGGTTAGTCAATACGCCGCATCCATAGGAAGGGATCCGCCGTATCGAGCCTGGAATAAAAACTAAAACAAAATACAAGTCAGATGTGATACGTCGCATCACAAAACCAAAATGCCTCGTATCAAAAACCATCTGACAGAAAGTTTCAAGTGCAGTTATAAAACTAAAATGCAGAAAAATAAAAACTGGACATGACCTGTACAGTCGATACGCTGCACCCGTTTTATGTAATGCACCGTATCTACGTGCAAGTTTGACAGACTCGAAAACAAAAACAGTAAAAAATTCCGGGTTGTCTCCTGGTAAGCACTTCTCTTTATTCAAGAGTCTTCAAGTTAGACTCATCTTCATCTCTACTTCGTCTTAGCCACGAGCCATCCTTCGTCTTTCATGCAAAAAATGTCGTGGTAAGCAGTTGACACATTATCTTCAATTCTTAGCAAAGTATCGTAAATGTTCAACCTAATTGCATCATATTCTTCTAATGTTCCAAATGAATAATTAAAAACTTCAAATTTCTCAGATGTGAATATTGGCAGCTCTTTGTATGGTATGCCAAGTAATTTACATCTTCTTTCTTTACATGCTTCTTCATCTAGATCCACAAAATAGGCTTCATTATTTGCTTTCAAATAGTCTTGTAATTCTATCAAAGTGTCCTCATCATCATCACAAGACTCCATTTTAGCCTTTTCAGACAAATCTTTGCATTTCCTTAAACTATCCTCAAGCAAGTCATACCGTTCATGATATTGAAAATAGATGTTATTCCCAATATGTATTATTTCGGGAAGATCACCACCGTTACACGATTTTTCCTTTTCCCAATTGCATGTTGGCCATGTCTCGTGTCCATTATTGAAGTGAAGGGGCTTACATGTATGTTCGACCACGTCTTCCTTCCAAGGTTTTTCAGAAACACAAGGTGTATTGCAATCCGTATCGTAATAGCAGGTATTTTTATAGTCATCAAAAGTTTTAAATCCTAGCAGATCTTCAGTAAGCACATGTTCATCAATTTTCAACAGATAATTGAATTCTCTGAACTCCTTGCACAAGGGACTCTCGTAATCAAATAGGTTTGTATCAATTCTTAATAGCTCAGCAACTTCATCAGTTAGTTCCTCCTCATTATCCCCTCTCATCCAATAGTTCCACAGTTTGCTTTTGAGAGTTGCACCTCATCTTATTGTAGTTGCGAAATTTGGAGTTTATCCAGCCAACGAACTTGGGATCTTTAGCATAGATCTCTTCATGCCTAAATTGTATCAGAAATTTATTTTTGAGATCCTTCCAGAGTGAGACAGAACCAGCAGGTTCGCCATTCAACCATTCCTTTGCACCCCCAGTAAGAGTATTTGGAAAATCCCGAAATAAGAGCTGCTCCATGTCATAGGGAGCAAGAGTGTACAATTCAACAATTTTGTAGATTTTCTCAAGATGAGTCACCAGGTCTTCATTCTCAGAACCACTGAAAGTATTACCACGTAATTCTTTGAGAAGTTATCCCCTTAATGCAAACTTATCTTCCTCGCTAATACAAAGTTAAGCAAAACTTAATCATAGCCTTCATCAGTTTCAGTAATGCACTCCTTCATTTCGTTACCCATAATGATTCCTGAGAACAACAATAAATACGTTAGTAGAACGGACCTTGTCGTAAGGTAACACAAAAAACTAAGAACCGGAACAGAATATGAAAGATAAAAGCTGCTGATATATGCAGATGATACGACGTATCTAGTTACATGGATACACTGTATATTAAAAATAAAAATATAGATCAACCTTTTAGTCAGATAAAAATATACGGCGTATTGACAAAAATCAATGCGCCATATTTTTGGATTTTCTAATTTGCTTATATAGAACAAATAAAAATACGCCGTATACGCAAAAGCTAATATGCCGTACTCTTTTTTTAAAACCTAAGCTTTTTATTTAGAAAATAAATACGCAGTATCGAGATAAATCGATACGTCGTAGATTTAAAAATTCGGACCTGTTTGGAAAATTAATATAGAATAGCACGCCACATAAGCAAAAGCTTATGCGTCGTATGACTTTTAAGGGTTTTAATTAATTCTGATTAAAAACAGAATACGCCGTATCTATGAGATTAGATGCGCCGTACCCAAATAATTAAATAAAATATGTTGTATGAACAATAAAAATGCAATACGGCATATCTATGAGATTAAATGCGCCGTACCCAAATAATTAAATAAAATATGTTGTATGAACAATAAAAATGCAATACGGCATATCTATGAGATTAAATGCGCCGTATCGTTTGGTTCAGCAAAATACACCAGACAGATAACAGTGCAGAAAAACAGAAACAAAAAAAAAACAAAAAATGCAGAAATCAAACAAAAATAAAAACAAGAAAAAAGCAGAAAAACACAAATATACAAGCAATACATATATATAAAAGTTAGTCTATTAAATATAATGTTAAAGACCTACATTAAAATACTAACAAATATGCAAGTATTAAACACTTCACTCCATGGAAACGGTGCCAAAAAACTTGATGTGTCGTTTAGTATAGGTCCATTTGTGAATTCAAGTTTTAATATTTATATTTAGCCGACTTAACCTATAACAAACACTAACGAACATTATACACGATCAATGTAGCCTAGTTGGTAAGTAGAGTATCGATCACTATGAGTGAAACATTAACACTTAAATATCTATCAATATTTTAATCCTAGATTTAGTTTAATTAAACCTAATCTAATGCAAGGGGTTTTCAACCTGTGAGACTGGAATAATGTGTTGATTAAGTAAAACTAATAAAGTAAAAGATGAAGACAACAAGACACGGACCTACACAGATAGAAAACATATAACAATAAAAGGTCAAGCCGATAGTAAAGAAGATATGCTCGCTAATCATTTAGTTATATATGATGAGTACTAAATAGGTACTTACTCTATGGCTGCTTGTTGTGTAGCGTACTAAATTACCTACATCTCTTGTAAAAGTCCTGTCACGACTAACTAGAAATTCGTATTAATCTTCTTTAGTGATACTTTGTTGAACTATTTATCCCGTTAGGGCTTACATTAACTATGCACAGATGAAATGAAGTAATTATGTGAGCCGCGTCGACAAGGCACGATAATCAAGAGGTATCAATTCTTACACACCAAACATTAAATCCAAATAAAACATCATATAATCAATAATGTAGGTAGTATGTTTAATACGAATCTAATGAAAGAAAGAGAACGTTAACCAAACGATTAAAGAGTACTACTATAATTAAGTGAATCTTCCTATGTAATTACGCACTTGTGAGGCCTTCTTACGCTTATGGATGTACCTTGTGGTGCTTGGTCTTCTGATTTCATATGGTATATTGTTTGATGAATGAGATCAGTCGACCTCTATTTATAGATTCTGGAAACGGCATCGATACGGCGTATCAGTTTACTCGATACGCCGTATCTAGGTAACTTAGCGTGGGGTCCAAGATTACTATATTTTGGAATATTCACACACCATCATAGGATACGGTGGATCTTCAATGCTTATACGGCGCATCACCTCATCGTAATCTGGGAATGTCTTGATGAATTCTTCAAGCTAATACGTCGCATCTCTTGGATGTCATAAGGCGTATCTGGAGTAGAATAAGCCAGATCTTCTATGTTGACCAAGGTTTCATATACGGCGTATGGGAAAAACCCATACGACGTATTCTATAAAGTCAGGCAATGGTTTTCATATTCGTCTAAGTCTTGATGCACGGCGTATCTGTCTAGAATGATACGGCATATCTACCTTCAGTTCAGTAGACTTTTCCAACTTGATCAATTTTGCTCCATTTTACGTCCAAAATAGCTAACTTTCACCAACTGCTTATTTTCAAGTACCAATTCTCATACAAAATAATATAAAACAAGCAATATTTATAGGATAAATTATGCTAATAATATGTTGTTATTTGATATCATCATATGGTCTAAAATATTGGTGGCAGCTTTAAGGCGAAGCTATGAATGAACCATTGATGACATCAAATAACGACTAAATACTAGCATCATTTATCCCTTTTATATTACTCGTTTTTTTATATATAAGGATTGATACTTAATTGCTTAATTTTATGAATCTCAGTTATTATCAAGCAATTGATGAAAGTTCTTGAGCTAAAATGATGAAGTTCAAGAAGTCCACTGTTTCTAACAACAATACGCCGTATTATTCTAGAAAGATACGCCGTATCCCAAGACTTAGACGAATTCAAGACCATTGCCTGACTTTGATGCATATATCATATTCACTTCAACAATATGTCGTATATGAAACTTTGGTCAACAATCAGAACAAGCATGTTTTACTATCAATATGCCATATTCGTGTCAACAAATACGACGTATCCATCTAACTTCACAAGACATCCATGACGGTAAGATCCCAATACGTTGTATCCAGATGCTTCAATGCGCCGTATTGGGAGGTGGTTAATGAATATTCCATAATATTATAATCGTGGATCCCACGCTAATTACCCCTAATACGTCGTATTGACCATCTCAATACGCCGTATCGGCCATATTTTAGAAACTATAAATAGAAAACCTAGCTTTCAGTTTTCAAAGAGATTTTAACCACCAAGTACGATTCTTAGAAGAATATAGAAGATCAGAAGGTCCTGCAAGTGCATTCATTTCGTAGGAAAACACTTGTAATCATTATACTCAGCTATAATCGTTCAGTAGCGTATTGTTTTATTTATGAATTCTATTTTAATTGTTTACGAATATGATATTGTGTATTGTTACAGAGATTATGGGGTAATACCTGTAGGTATTTGCCAAGTTTATGATAATTTGATGTTTTGATTTGTTTATATCGATTGTTTACTCTTTAGTTGCATGTTGATTACGTTTATCACTTAATACACATTTATGTGCTTGATTATGTTTTATCTATGCAACTAGATCTAGTATTTAAAATAAAGTCTTATAACTTGATTATGTGTAATTATGTTAATCGGATAATAGACTAGACCGGTAACTTGGTTTAGGACTATAAATAACATCATGTAACTTGATTATTCTTAATTCTTGTTAACCAGATTATAGACTAGATTGGGATAGATAACTACATATTGATTTTCTATATAACTTGATCCCTAGGGCGATAAATTAAATCCTGATCCTACTTGTGGTTAAGTGAATGATAGACTAATATATCTTAGGGCTATAAATAATGTTTTGTAACTACAGTTAAGTGAAAATAGACTAAGATGTATTAGGACTATAAATAACATTCTATTTCCATTAGTAGGATTACAGACTCGATTTAAGTTAGATATATATTAGGCCATAAGTTGGTAAAGCCTCAATAGAGCTAGGTTGCAATATCGTTGCCTAGATATATTATAATCGATTGTGAAGAACTTTATGCATGTTTGGTTAATTGTGACAAGATTGACCGGTATATGAACCTCAAGTTTGGGGAGAAGTACCACCTAGATTTCATTAGAAAACCACCAACGAAAGTAGTACAATCATTGCACATGTAAGAAAATCATAGCATCATATTTTATAAACTTGGTTAATACGTTTTTCTTACATAAGAGCTTGATCACTTCTTTATCATTTGTTAGTCTGATTAGGTGTGTTATTAGTCATATTATCGCTTTATTAGTTTAGATTAAACCAAAAATCGTGTCAGTCTCTCAGGCTGAAATTCCCTCCCCCTATTTGCATTAGTTTAGGATTAATTAGATAATTTAGATAATTAGAATACAAGTAGATTAAGTATTAGCACTCACTCTGAGTGATCGACACCCTACTTACCAACGAACCTACAATTGATCGGGTACACTGCCCGTTAGTGTTAGTTAATAGGTAAAGTTGGCAAAATATAAATAGTAAAACTTGATAATATAATTACCTATACTAAATGACACATCAGCCAACGACTACCGTAAAAGTAAAATATGCATTAAAAGATTGTTGTTTCAATAGCAATCCCAATAATGGCAATCTCAACTGCTTGAGATGAAAAAAAAACTACGCGATCGAAATAAATATATACCTCAACAAATCCATTTTTCCTACACAAATAATCATCCATGGTGAATGCGCTGGTGTAGCAGCCATGATGGTTGCTTTGGGTTCCGGAGGTGGCCTATTGATTTGGCCATAACTCGGATAACAACATTAGCAACAGTCTAAGAACATTAACATGAATATAAGAACGCAACCTTTTAAATTTTAAAAACCCTACATACTATCGATAAGATACTTTGAAGGATACAAAGTGTAAAGGATGATAGAATTTGAAATTTATCTATTCAAACCCACTTTACACTACTACGCATCGGCGCAGAAAAAGGCCATTTACGAACACACTAGATTGTCAAATAAGAATCAGATTCCTTTTAAATTGAAATCACTCCTGAAATTCACAACAATGGCCACAACTTATAGACAACGTAGAGAATCGACACTCAGGAACACATATCAAACCTTATCACAACGCACTCACTATCACAGATTAAACAAAGTACATAACGTCAACAACCATGACCACACAACATAATCCAAAAATATCAAAAGACCATAAATATCATTAACCTACTTCAAAAATCATATTCGCCATCTTTACACACACTAAATTGGATTAACGAACTATTTAGGCATAAATTTTAGAATAAATACTAAGCTGAGATACAGTCACAATGCAACCTGAACAACGAAAACTGTCGAATATCACCACACGCAAGCCACTATTTATTATCGTTGCCAACAGATGTCACATACATGAATCATCACTTCCTTGCAACAAAACGGAATGCCCACATTATTCTAGTTACTTTAGTTAAGCTAAACGCACAAACTTTGAGAAACAATAACAAGAACAAAACAATACAAATGGCCAAGTCAATGTCGCCCCCTACCTTCTTTAACAGACCAATCAACAACCTATGAAAAACCCATATACCAATAGACTTCATAAGAAATTATTCAAAAACTCTCACTTAAACTTTTGACAATGCAGTACAAATCCATATAGCAAAATATTTACAGCAGAAAATAAAACCAAAAACAATAACCAAACAGCTGACGATCAATAAAAAACACAAAAAAAAAACCCATAACTGAAAGCAATAATACGTGCACTTTATTTAATATTTTCGCCATAAAATTCTCAAAAATAATCAATATGCTACAAATTAAACAAACAAAAATATATGCCCAGAAATACACTAACAACATATAAACTAAAATGAGCACAACTTGTAACAAATTATGTAAAATCAGTACTTATAATTACACGGAAATCTTATGGAAAACTTAAACAAACAACATAGAGTCAACACAAAACTTATGGCAAGGTATCATACTTTTTTAAAAATCGGTCTTAACCTAAAACAAACAGAAACACATACCCCAAAATCAAAACTAAAAAATAAGCCGAAGTACCATACATTTCATATTACAATTGCATGTGCACCAACACCAAGTATTAATACAAATAAGTCATAAAAACGTTTATTTATATTTTACGATCTTCTAATGTTTTGTCGATAACAAACGTAAAATCATTTTAACGAAACAAATAAAATACGTAAAAGGTTTGAGCCAATAGTTTACTAACACACTTACATTTTCATATAAAATACTAAACAAGTAATATTGTTTACATCTTATAGAAATGCATATGTATAACAACTACTGTTTACATAATATGGAAATGTACATATATACTTTGTATATATTGTAAATGGGTAATGTAATGGGTAAAAACCTAAGTCCATGACCCATGACCCATGATCCATTGACTAGGTACAATGAATGTTGTTGGGTAAAATCCAAAGTCGATGACCCATACCCATGGAGCTTGATCCATAACCCACGACCCATTGCTTGACATCATGCATGAAGTCATGTTGGGTATTATCCATGATCCAAGACCCATGACCCAATGTCTAGATACATTGCATCTTGTTGGGTATCCATAAAACATTGCCCATAACCCATGGTTCATAAACCATAACCCATAACCCGGTTTGCAACCCAAAATCTGGACTTAAGTTGACCCAGCAACCGGATCCCTAAGATTGCACTAGCCGGATCCCTCTAGGGAGGGATCCGTGGGAACCCTCGGACAATAGAAATTTTTTGTCTATAAATAGTGAGCTATTTCTCTCTTGCTCACTACCACTTTTACACATACTCTCTCTTAGTATTGTAACATCTCTAACCTCAGATCCAAAGGATCATTCTATGTAGTTTTATGTTTGTGTGATTCTTTAGGTTCCTCTTAAAGGCGAGATCACCACCTCTTGAAGACGTGCAAGCTCAAGGTTATGAGTTTTTAAGCTTCGTCATCATCAAGACCACTGAAATGTATCTTGTTGATAGTTCTTTTCTCCTTCTATAAAAGTGTTGTGTTGAAGGCATTAGTGAAAGGTGCTGAAGGGTCGTGTCGAAGTCATTAGTAAAAGGTGCCGAAGGGTCATGTCGAAAGCATTAGTGAAATATGCCAAGGGTGTACATTCGATATGGTGCATCAATGTACAAGATAGTTAGTTTGGGGTAAAAGGATATTGATATCCTTATGATGTTGTAATAAGGAGTGTGTCTCCTTTTGGGTAGTCGTGTAGTGGTGTAGTGTTGGGTAGTAGTTCCTCCTTTGTAATGGAACTTGGTATCTAGCTTGTATTGAATAATGTGTAGGCGACGTTGTGATAGGTGTGGTTCTACCTCGTGGAAGAACTCGGTGTCTAGCCTAGTATCGGAAAAAGAGTAGGCGACGTTGTGAAGGCTTCTCCGCCACATTAAGGAGCTTGTGTTGTGTAGTGTTTACAAACTCTCGAGTGGGGAACTCGGGGAGTGGAGTAGGGCAAGGAAGGTGTCCTTGTAGCCGAACCACTATAAATACTCGTTTCGTGGTTTTGCGCTCCTTTACTCTTTATCTTTGCATTACTTGTTTATATGTTTATCTATCATCATACAACACACACATTAAATAGATTAACATAAGTCGATCTAAATATTTTAAAACGAAGTTTTAATCGGTAAAACTATTCAACCCCCTTCTAGTTTTCCACAATTGGTATCAGAGCTTCATTACCAAGTTTTTAGAGTATATTGTACTTTAAAAACTTGATACGATCCGTGTATGTTTAAAAACTACAAAGAAGCAAACTTTCTAAAAACAATTACTATGTTTTAAGAATACTCTTGTTGGATGTTGATTGGATGACAACATCAATTTTTCTACATCTTATTTTGTATTACAAAATGCACTAACATTTCTTGTCATATTGTTTAGTTAAACTCATATTAAGCAAGCCATTAGGATTCCTTGGTAATAAGATAACTTTTTCAAAAAGGGTGTCTAAACATACTACCGACTAGATCTCGAAGAAACCGGAGTTGTCCATTGATACTTTTTGTCAAAAGAAAGGGACACTCAAATTTGCATTAGAGGTATGATTATCGTAAAACTAATCTCTAAGTAACATTAGCTAAGAATGAGTAGCTTGCATATCACTAAATGGAAACTTATATGGTTATATTTATTTTTCATTTATTTAAATATCCGATATGTGTTTTTGTGATATATGTGGCTTTATTAGAAAACCTTTGTGCATACGTGTTCTCATCTGTCTAAACCTAGGTATATTATTATGTGTTGTTTTAACCTAATTTCTAAAAATCAAATCCTTCTAAATACTAATAAAACATACATAAATCTCAAAAATTCCTCCTTCCCCATAAATCTCCTCCGATCGTCCATTATCACCAACAAACCCCATTTTTCAAATCTTCCACTTTCAAATTAACTCACATTCAAACTTCATCTTCTTCATCATCTCACTTTGAAAAATCTAAACTAAGAAAGATATTCATCACCATGGGAAAATATTGTTTTTGAAAATAAATTGAACTCAAATTTTGGAAATCAACCGAACTTCATTTTTAAACATAAGTCACTCAATCAACGACTACGGTCATTGATTGAGGGGGAGAGTGATTTCAAACTTTAGTATTTTCAAACGATATTTCTTCATAAAAGTCCGTTTGTACGTAATAAAGTGGTGATTTAAAGATTTAATGTTATGTCATGGTATGATTCTCTTTAAAACTCAAAGATCTTTCAAAATGAAATTTTTTCTGTTCTTGTTTGATTGTGAAATTGTTTTATTTTACTTAAAGATCTTTGAAAAACTATCATACCTGACACTAACAATCTTTAATGTCGAAAATTTGATCCTTATCAATCATTTTTCAACACTAAATTGTGCCACGTCTTTCCCCTAAAATTTTCTAAATGATTTAAATCATTTGGGATCACAAATCTCAAATGGTTTGATATTTTTGATCGGGGGAGAGATCGTGATTTAAATTTCAAATTGGTTTTAAAGGGTGATTGTCTCAAAAGCACTCCTTCCTTCATGTGCCAAACGATTTTGAAATACATAATGCACATGATTGTGGAGGAGCATTTAACCAAAAACCAGAAGAGCTTTTAAATCAGGAACATTTTCTCCCATGTTTTCTAAACCTGATTAAATCACTTGAGATCCAAAATCTCAAAGGGTTTGATATTTTTGATCGGGGGAGAATTTGTGATTTAATTATGAAATCTGATAAATGATGATCGTTTTGATTCAAAGTGCAAGTTCTCTCTAATATGTGCTAAACTCTTTCGTTTATCGATGCACATATTGAGGGGGAGCAAATTGTTTCTTAATGGCTTTTGTGATCGTGAATGTACTTCAAAAGAACTCCTTCCTCTATGTGATAAAATTATTTCAAATATCCTACACACATATTGAGGGGGAGAATTTACCAAAGAAATTCAAATGGCTTTTTCTATGGAAATTGTGATCAAGAATACATTTCAAAGATCTCTTGCCTCCATGTGCTAAAAAATTTCAAAATCATATGCGCATGTTGAGGGGGAGCATTTCTAAATGATCAAAACAATTAAGGTACAAAATGATTTGATTTCATATCACAAGTACCTTGATTGATTTTCCAAATGATTTTTCAATTGGTTTCGAGAAGCAAAGAACAATACACTAGATAGTGTAGAGTCCTTAGGTTAGGTATTCGTTCCCACGATCCCGCCAGAGCCGGAGGGATCTACCCAGGGACAATCCACTAGATAGTGTAGAGTCCTTAGGTATGATGAAAAAATGAGAAAAATGAGAATATGGGAAGAGTGCCGACTGAGACAGAGCTAGTACTGGAACAAACCAAACAAGGTTCTAGTAATGAAGTCTCGGTAAGTACTGAAGGGGTTGAAGAATGAAAAAGAAATGAATGAGAAGAGGGTGAAAAGAAATAGCCCTCTAATAATTCAACCTTAGGGCAGAAACCGGGTTCAATACATATGCTACTGGTTGTTACTAAGGTAACACTGGTATTGAAGACAAGACGTCATGGACCCAATGACGCACTGCACCTAACTTTCCAAGCTACTCAAGTTCCTCTTAAAAGGGCTTGTTTCATTCTCACAGGGAACCTACATAATCTATCGACTTTCTCTTAGAGATTGTTGATATTGAAGAAGGAGACCCTCTCCCTAGTCTCCGGCATAGGAACCAAATGTGCACAATTGAGTCTAGAGCCAAGAGATCATCCACAATATCTCATTAGGACAAAAAATTAATGAAGACTTGCTATTTCACACAATGTGGAAAGTAAGTATATATTGAGAGTCCTACGCACTATCCTTGTGGTATTTCCAGAACATCCGAGTGATATGTAAAAGTATTCACGATGAAGATGGAAATCCTTCTAGAGCCAACATCAAACAAGCTCTTGGTGGGTGACATGCTTGATCTTTTCTAAAGATCAAGCTTGTGACAACTGGATAGAAACGATGGGGCGATTCACTCGTGAATCAACCTTGGTTCAAGAAATGAATTGACGAATACTTTTGGAAAAACCGTTCGATGTGCAAATCTCTTCTTTTCTCTAGCACATCGAATGTGTATTCATTTTCAAACACAAAAAGTATCTCTGATTGAAAAATACTTTTGGAAAAACCGTCAATGTGCAAAATCTCTTCTTTTCTTTAGCACATCGAATGTGTACTCATTTTCTAATACAAAAAGTATTTTGATTGAAAATTGATCTATCTAATAAAACCTTCGTCATATTGCAAAACTCTTTTTTCAAGCAATACACGATTGTTTTTCAAATCAATTTTTCATCAATCAGTGAATCTCAATTCGCTGGTTCACTCACTCCGTGTTGTCTTCTTTGAGACGTTCCGGTTTGAAAACAGCTAGAACAGCTGCGAAACCCTGTCAAGGAGATTTTTCGGAATTATACGTGATCACAGGCAGTACTTGTACTGATCAACGGGGAACCGTGGGCCGTGTACCTCAATTCAACGAAAGTGATCAAAGACACTTTCGCGTGTTTTATTGCTAACTGTTGTTTGCAGGTACACTTGGACGGTTTCAGCTGATCAGAATTGAGAAGTCAATCCAAAGCCACATGCTCACAACATCCACACTTAATATAAGAAATCATGACTAGTGCATATCTACATAACCTGGATTTGATATTTTTATACTATACTTCTGCTACGCTGCTGCAAATATCATGAACCAGTAAAGCTTCCGCTACTCTGATGGAAAGATGTAATGATCCTGAAAGTGTGAGCATGTCGGTCCAAAAGTCACAACATCACATGATGGCAACACAACAATGGGTGATCCAGAGATTTACTGTGGCTGATGATCTCAAAGAAAGCTCGAAGATCATCAAGACGTGGACCAGTTCAAAGACCTCCACATAAAGTACAAAGCAGTCGGACTTTGAAGAATCACTGCTCAAGCATAAAGATTGCGGAAATTGAAGAATTGAAGTCTACGAGCTCAAGACTGAAGATAAAATAGAATGCTAGGATGCAAAATGTAAATCATGGGGTGACCTCCCTTAGGGGGAGATTGTTAGGAATTGGAAATTCCATAATGAAGTGTCGGTCACCCCAAATATAATCTAGCATAAGTTAGCTCGTAGTCTTATCGTTATTTACGTTATTTAGTAGTTTATTAGGTAGTCAGTAGCTTAGTTTACCTTAGTGTAACACCGTGTAGAAAGGACGGGTCTTTACCCACTGTATGCCTAATCCACAGTCCGACAGGAGGACGTATTAGTATGTAACTATAAATACCCTCTACCTCCCAAGGTAGAGGGTTGGAACTTCTAATCTAACCTTTTACATTTTTGTTTATCTCTCTAGAATTCCCTCTCCTCTCTTCATCTCTCTAAAAATGGCTCTCTTGTTTAATCATAATCCTAGACCACCCGAATCATCTAAACAACATAAAATACACGATCCTACACAAAAACACTATAGTCATTAGGGTCATATACTTCATCTGGACCTATATAGTCCTTGAAGCCAAAACCCATCTTAGTTTTTACAAACATAGAACTGTTCCATAACTTATCTAGATTCTTAGCTTGTTCTTGCCACTCTTTATGTCTAGCCACCTGTCTTTCTAAGTCAGCCTTTAGATCCTCTTTTTCTACATTTACCTTTACATTTTCATTCTCAGTAAATTTTAACAAGTTAGTGGTGTTTTCTAAATCTCTTTCTAGCACCCTAATTTTCTCTTCAAGGGCCAATTGATTTTGTTGGTACCAAACCTTTTGTTTTTCTAAAGTTTTAACAGTTTTCTTATAGGCTTGAACCTGAATAAAGTTTTCTTTACATTGGCCATCAATGTCATCAAATTCCCTTTTAAGGGCATCATACCTATCATTACAACCAAATATACAAGTATTTACCTGAGATGAGATAGCCATTAGGGCAAACTCCTCAGCAGCATCTCCAGTCTCAGCAAGCAATCCAATCTGAGAAGAACTGCCCTCCTTATCTTCAGTCACATGAGCAGTCCAGTCAAGCATTGAGTCCACATATACCAGGGCTTTAGGTTCCTATTGTTCCTTGAGTTTGAATGCAGAATATCTTTTCTTGTCACTTCCCTTCTTATCTGGGCATTCTCTGGCAAAGTGACCCAATTGATTGCATTCATAACACCTGACCTTCTTTCTGTCAAACCTGGCTGCCTCCCTTCCCTGGTAATTGATCTTCCTGCCAGACTTCTTCTCAAACCTGTTGACTTTTACAGCAAGCATAGCCATCTGCCACTTTATGTCCAACTCCTCTAAGTCCCACTTATCCACCTGATCAAAATCCTCATAAGCCAGCTGCTGTTGAGGTTCACTCTCAGCAACAAATATGTAAAGCACATCCTCCATCACATTACTAGACTTTGATTTTCTTGATCCAGAAGAGGTGTATGATGTGGTTGTTGCTGATGACGAGGTGGGGCTCTCAGCATAGGACATCTTGGTGTTAGCACTAGTAACACTAACAAATTCATAATTTTTTGGAGTGAGGGAATAGCTGGAATGACCCCTGATGTCAATTTCAAGAGTTCTAAGCTTATTGTGCAAATCATCAAAGCTTAAGTATTCAAGGCCACCCTTTGCCTTGAGAGTAAGAGCAACCTGCCTCCAGGAAGAAGGTAAAGCCCGTAGGAACTTGGTGTTGCATTCTTCATTGTCAGGTTTGGACCGCATCTGATTAAGCTGACTCAAGATTTTCTGAAACCTGTCATACCCCTTGTGTATGCCTTCCTCTTCAGAAATCATAAACTCCTGAAAGTCCTGCTTGAGCATTGTCTTTCTCATCTTCTTGGATTCTTCGTTACCTCCAAACCTTGCCTTGATTGCTCTCCAGATTTCCCTTGCATCATCAAGGTGATGAAAATCACCCATATGGTCATCTGGAAGTGCTTGGAGCAAGGTATTCCTAGCCTTGGTTTCCCTCTGAAGTGCAATATGTTCTTCAGTAGTTGCTGCTGGAAGAATTATCACGTTCCCTTCAGTATCTCTTCCAGTCTTGTTCTTACTGTTACCTTTCAGGACAATGTTCCAGAGATGGTAGTCACTGTTGGTAATCCAATTTTCCATCTTCATCGCCCATATTTCATATTCGTCCTTATTCAGATAGGGAAGCTTAGCATTGTTGTTTGACATGGTGGTGGTAACAACCTGCTGAATTGTTTGAGACTGAGTGCTGCTCTCAGGCTTGTCCCTATCATCTTCTACATCCGACATTAAAGAGTTTTTAGGGTTTAGAGAGAGAGTAAAGTAATCTTCTTTGAGAGATTCTCACCAGGCTCTGATACCACTTGTTGGATCAGTCCTAGATAGATCTTTACAAGCCTTTAAGAAACAGATATAATATCTGTGTAATCACAAGCAAACTATAGAGAACCTCTAATAAACTTATGCTCACGCGGAATATGAACACAAGAGTTAAAGAAGATAACAACTAAACTTTTGATCCTCTATGGATCTATATTAATTCACTAAGAATGTTTTTCAAAAGTGTACATTACTCATAGCCGCAGGTTTCTTTTATACTATAAGAAACCCTAATACAGCTGCTTACAAAACGCGTAAAAGATATGCATTATCTCTTCCAAAAATAACTCATGCATATCCTAACTAAGTACTAATAATACAGATACTACAATCCGCAGAAACAATACTATCAGTAGTAACTGCACTATCAGCACAAACTGTTCTATCAGCATAAACAAATTAAACTAACAGCAGGAACCTTATCAGTAGGAACCGCTTTATACTATTACATTAATTTCAATAATTCCTAACACAGAGGATACGGTTAGGATAACAAAATTGAAACGTGGAGCCCGAGTGTCCGGCGAGCGAGTCGTTAGTAGCCAATAGCGCCCTAGTTGATGGCATTCTTCTCTGTGGCTGGCACGCGAGGAACCACGGGGCACTCCATACAGACAAACAAGTCTTAGGGATGAGACGCTTAAGTCGATCCTTACAACATAGAATAGCCGAACGAATTCTCCCCGGCATAGCGCTTCACTTCCGGATCTTCGAAAGAATCAAGTGACTTCTCCCTTCTTCATTGATCTGGGGGGAAAGGAACCGTCTACCAGTTGGGAAGCTATACATCAAGTAAGTGGCTTGATGAGGATAACTAAGCTGACACACCGGATTTGGCTGCTGGCACAACAGGGGATGAATCAAGTTACGTCTGCAATTCTTATGGTTTTAGACCAAATTACCAGGTTATCTTCCCCTTTAAGATTCTTGGTATTATGTAGCTCACTATAGTTGAAGGCCTTGTACCTTAGGTCAATTAGATTTTTACCATGTACTATAATGTGAGTTACAAGTGGCCTTTGTTAGGACTTGTAACTCTATTTGGACTACGTTTGTGAAGGGTTGACTTGATTCATAAAGTAGGTTGCCAACTTTGAAGGGTAAGTGAGTGGGAGGGCAGTGTATGAAACATGAAATAGTGAGGAGTGAAAGATGAACCCACTTAGTCCATGTTATACACTGTCATATGAAGAAAAGGTTGGTTATCCCTTAAGGAGTGTGTTCCTAAGTTTCTGAAGCCATTTTGTAGAGATGGAAATGTAGGAAACTTGGTATAGCCCTTGATTGGATTGAGTGAATGGGTACCTAGTGAAGCCATCATCCTATCCTATTTTGATCACTGTGGTGGCAGGTTGAGTGATCTTGATGGGAAGGAGAGATGGAAATGTAGCTAGATGGTTGGTGCATCTTAATGGTGAATTTAGTTTCTGATAAGTTACTGAGATAATAGTTACTCTGTATTGCCCTGTTTGGATGTGGATTGAGATGTCTGATATATGAGTTGTAGTATCAAATATCGGATAGAATGTATTAGTGTTGTATTGATTCTGATTTTGGAGATGTCCAATTCAGTTTCAGATATCTTTATATTGTAAAAACAGTTTGGAGATTAATATAATTCACCATTGCACCAAAAAAAACGTTTAGATGGTGCTGTGATAATCCGATGAACGTTATAAAGTGTAATGAGTTGTGGATAATGTGATTTAACACAAATAATGATGTTTAAAATATGATGTATATGAAAACTAAAAGTGAAAAAATGTGATTAAAATAAAACTAGATGGAAGTTGCCGGAAGTTGTTCGGAGAAGATGAAGTATGGTGGTGGTAACCTATAAACCGACTAACATTTCAACTTAAAAAAAGTTGGGTATTGTAAGTTGGGGAAAAAATGGAGTACCTTAGATTGAAATTGAGCATAAGTTGGATACATTTTGTGCGCCCAATTTATAATGCTTGTTTTTATAGCGTTTGTGATGTAGACTAAATAACAAGATAACACAAATCGAGCCTGTTGATTCACACGAATACCAGGATCGATTCTTCCAATAATCGTTGATTCAATCGAATGCCGACTATTAGGATTCTTAGCATAATAACTGCCAAAAATAGAATTTGATATTTCTTTGAAATGATTATTCAAGATTACAAAGGAGCTATTAAATAAGCATACAAAACTGAAATGGGCCCCAAAAGACAAACGTGCTCCTCGTTCCAAGCTTCGATTTGGCTGGTCATAGGCCTGAAACCGTGTCCCGTAGCCCAAGTTATGCCCATTTTAGTGAGGCTCCTTTTGTCACACGATCCTGGGCCTCCAAATACATGATGGCCCGTTCCTCGATGCTTGGGCCCGCATCAGTTTGAAACACAAGTTTTTTAAAAATGACTGAGATGACTAATTTTATGCATAATCTATTCTTTTTTTGACACATGTATTGCACTTACTATCACTCTTTTTATTTACCATTAATTAAGTCATGTGTGTTTAAAAATTCTTCTTAAACATAAAATTAGGCATATATGAATTAGTAATGCTAATTACCACTCAAATTTTTTAGCTAATAAAAAAAAAATCTTTTAACAGTTTTAAACAAACAAGATTTTTATTGTAGGATCCACGTTGTTTTTTTTTTTTTTTTAACATCAACAAGCCCCTCCAGCAAGAAACTAGAGGAGAGAAACTTACAAAGCAGCATTACAAGCAATTTTTGGATCATAAATCCAATTAATCCATATTGGATTAGTTTTCCTATTCCTACTGAAAATCTAAGAATGATATAAAATTTTGATGTCCTCAACCAACGTGTCCTTTCGAGGGGGTTTCGGGTCGAAGCAAATTTTATTTCTGTAGTTCCAGATGGTCCACGCCGTTGTTTGAATAACGATATTGAAGCACTCTTTTAAGGGGCTAGAAAAATTTACCGTGTCAGCCATTTGATTAAGTTACCAACATCCATAGGGTGATCATCGAAGCCCCACCATCTCGTGTCAGCCCTCTTGGTAGGATCCCCGTTGTTCTCAAAAGTTTTTACGAGGACCAAAAGTCCAACTGCCTAAACCTTCAAAAATTGGTAAAAAGTAAAAACTTGCAATACCACTCTATTTTTGTTCGTTGCCGTAATTCTGTCCAAGATTAATCATATTTTCACTAGGAAGAAGACAATATACGATGGTGCACATTGATATTCTGTAAATTGCGGAACATATAACTACTTACTCCGTATTTACTTTTTTTGAATGGATAGTAGATGATTTATATGATTACATCTCACCATTTCAATCATTATAGAGAATAAAAGATCTGACCTTACGAAACAATCGAAAAATATTTTAAGATGATTAAACACACTTTTTTAACATAAAAAAACCACTACCAAATCGTCTTTGGTTTCCTCACAAGAAGTCAAGGGTTCAAACCTCACTAGGTGTGTACATTAGAGGGTTGTCATGGAAGGGTCGAAAACGGTCTCGGGATTAACTCGGAGAGGCCGCGTACATCTTAATCAAAAAAGCTCGCCCACCCTGGGTTACCTGAGCATAGAAAACCTCATCCGTTTACCCTTCTTTTTAATATATAGAAAACCTAAACGAATTTGGCCATCAGAACACTTGAGATCGATTTTTAAAACCTGACCATTCATAAATCGTTAGCTGTTAACGAAAGTTAAGAAGTTATCTGAACTATATTCAACATCATTTAAATGATTTATTGTTGACATGTTCGGCATCTACTTACATAACAACTTGCAGTTTCAACCAAGTGAACATAAATGAATGGAAAATGACATAACAAAGATATGTGACATTCAACCATCTTAATAAATACGTACTTACCCACGCACAAAAATACAACTACTGAACTTATTGTGACCCAAAATCATTATGGCTTCAATCACCCAGACTTGCATAATCCAAATTCTCATCTTCTTAGTTTTGTGTTCATGTATTATACAAAACCAATATGCAGCTTCTGTTACTTCAAGTATTGACACAGATAAACAGGCCTTGATGTTCATAAAATCTCAGACAACCACACAACCTACTGATGCTTTAGCTACGTGGCATACAAACTCGTCCATATGCAACTGGACCCGAGTGTTGTGTGATAATCGTGGACAAAGAGTTATCGGTCTTGACCTCTCCAGGCTTCAGATATCTGGTCAAGTAAGTCCCCATATCGGGAACCTATCATTTCTTAGATCCCTTCAACTACAAGAAAACCAATTTGATAGTATACTTCCTGAAATGTTCACTAGTCTTCTTCGTCTACGAGTCCTAAACATCAGCTTAAATAGCATCCAAGGGATCATCCCAGCAAATATAAGTCGGTGTGTTGAGCTCAGGATTATCGACTTCATGCAAAACGAGCTTTTTGGTTCGATTCCTGAAGACATCAGTCTCCTTGTTAATCTTCAAACTTTGAACTTGGCAAGAAACCATCTTTCAGGTTCAATTCCGCCTTCTATCGGTAACCTTTCTTCGCTATCCACTTTAAGATTGGGAACCAATACACTTGGTGGCCCGATTCCAGGTAGCTTGTCTCGTCTTCCAAACCTAAAGATTCTAGATCTCACAATTAATAACGTTACTGGCACAGTTCCTCCATCCATATACAACATGTCTTCACTAGAGATTCTGGCTGTGGCTTCTAACGATTTATGGGGCGATATACCATACAACGTTGGGGACACACTCCCAAATCTAATAGATTTCAACTTTTGCATCAATAGATTCACGGGTACTATTCCTGGTTCTCTGCACAACCTAACAAACATAAAAATTATTCGAATGGCACATAACCGATTGCATGGGACAGTACCACCAGGACTAGGAAATCTTCCTGAGTTAGTGATGTATAATATTGGGTACAATAACATAGTTAGTTTGCAGGGCGAGGGTCTCGGTTTCATAAATTCTTTGGTAAACTGCACCAAGCTTGATTTCCTAGCCGTTGATGGTAATCATTTTGATGGTATTATTCCAGAGTCTATAGGCAATCTTTCCAAACAACTTCGAATCTTATACATGGGCTCAAACCGGATATCTGGAAGCATCCCACCCTCAATAGGTCAACTAAAAGGTGTAGCTTTACTAAATATAAGCTACAACTTCATTTCAGGCGAAATACCATCAGAAATAGGCCAGTTGGAGGGTTTACAAGAGCTTGTGTTAGGAAAAAACAGATTGACTTCGAACATTCCGAATTCATTGGGTAATCTTCGAAAGTTAGCGCATATTGATTTATCGAGCAACGAATTAATAGGAAGCATACCCATCACTTTTAGGAATTTTGATAGGCTAACTTCTTTGGATTTGTCCATGAACAAGCTGGATGGAAGTATTCCTGGTGAAGTTCTTAATCTACCAAGTTTAACCACCATCCTCAATCTTTCAACCAACTCATTAACCGGCTCTTTGCCTCAAGAAATCGGGAACCTGGAAAGAGTGGTGGCAATTGACTTATCTAATAATCAGTTTTCCGGGGACATTCCAAACTCGATCCAAAACTGTAAGAGCTTGGAGCAACTCATCATCTCAAAAAATTCTTTCTCGGGAAACATTCCTAACAGTTTGGGTGAATTAAAAGGCTTGACAACTCTTGACCTTTCCTCCAATCAGCTCTCTGGTCCGATCCCTCTTGTACTTCAAAACCTGAACACCCTCCAGTTCCTGAATATATCATTCAATAAACTGGATGGGAAAGTTCCTAATGGTGGTATTTTCTCAAATCTCACCAGAGTTCATCTCGAAGGAAACCCAAAGCTATGCTATGGTTCCAAATGCAGCAAAAGCAACACCAACAAAGCGATTATAATCTCAGTTGTTGTAATCTCCTCCCTATTAGTAATACTTGTAGCAATTTCTTTATTTTTTTACTTCAAGAAAACTATTGCTACGGTCATGGAAACATCTAATTCCTTTAAGGGCCAACATCACATCGTGACATATGACCACCTGCGTTGGGCAACTGGGGACTTTCACAAGGAAAACCTGATCGGGCGTGGGAGTTTCGGTTCTGTCTACAAAGGGTGTCTGAAACTCGAAGGACAAACCCAAGTACTTGCTGTGAAAGTTCTTGACATGGAAACCAGTGGCTCATTTCCTAGCTTTTTAGCCGAGTGTGCTGCACTACGATACCTCAGACACAGAAATCTTGTCAAGCTCATTACTTCATGCTCTAGTTTAGATCACAAGAACAACGAGTTTGTTTCACTCATATATGAATACATGGAGAATGGGAGTTTGGAGAAACAAATAGGGAATGGAATGGGCCTGCTGGACAGAGTAAATGTGACGATTGATATAGCTTGTGGATTGAGTTATTTGCATCATGAATGTGTGGTGGCTCCAGTGGTGCATTGCGATCTAAAGCCAAGTAATGTTTTGCTAGATGAAGATTTCACTGCAAAAATTGGGGATTTTGGGCTTGCTAGCATGTTGGTTGACACAGATCAATCTTTTAGCTCTACAGATGTTCTTAGAGGTTCCATGGGTTATATACCTCCAGGTATGCTCACTAATTTTATATCCTTTGATTTAACAAATACTTGCACTCATAATACAAAAATTGTAAATTGGTTGCAGAGTATGGTATGGGATCAAAACCGTCCACCAAAGGAGATGTGTATAGTTTCGGCATTATGCTAATGGAGATTTTTACGGGTAAGAGCCCGACAGATGAGAGCTTCGTGGGTGATCTAAGCATCAAGACATGGGTGCAATCTGCTTTCCTGACTAACTTGGATCAAGTGTTGGATTGTGATATTCTTCAGGAAGCAGGTGACTTGTTCTCGGATAATACATCCATGAGCCTTAAGACACAACCTGATTGCCTCAAAATAGTCATGGAAGTTGCACTTTTGTGCACCAATGATTCTCCTGAAGCGCGAATAACCATATATGAGGCTCTACACAAACTAAAGAGTGTTCAAGATATGTTTCATCAGTCAAGCGCATCTGAAAGTCAAATGCTTAATAATGAGGAGCATAAGATGCAAGAACATATATACTAGTTTAGTTATTATATATAGCAAATATATCATATATGTGTAAATGATTAAATATCTATACTACTATATAAAACATTTAAGTTGTGGGCTCCACAAAAAATTAAGATAATGAGCTCAATCATTGAGTGACATGTGTCACTTCTCTAACTAAAATATAACAAAAAGGGGGAGCTTTAACAAACTAAAATAAGGAGCTCCAATAATGGGGTGACACATGTCACTTCTTAACTAATTAATCACATTTATTTTTAAATTTAAATATCATTTAATTCGTTTAGTTTTTTTATGATCTAATTTCACCATATTTTTTAAAATTTTGTTCTCTTTAATTCAACATCCATTTTGGTATATTTTTATGAGTTTTTAGATTTTACATTTTTAGTAGGTTTATTTTATTTTGATTCAAATTTTTATAACTTTAACCTTTATTTCAATCAATACAAACTTTATTTATCAAAATCATTTACTTTTGGGAAAATGTTTGACGGGTAAGAGATTGTGAAGGTCTTTTTATATGCGGGAATAATTATGTCACGGGAAAAATACGGAAAACCGAAACAAACACATACAACTAACACATATACATTTGGAGTGTTGTGAAATGAATTCACTAAGCGGGTAAAGAATTGCGATGAGAGTTTGGTTAGCAATTCATTTACTATATTTATATATAACTATATTTATCGCCGTCGCTGTGCGCGGGTGTCCAGCTAGTATACATTAATGAATATATTTGAAGAATTAATTCATGGTATTCGATATCTTTAAGATCACTTCCAACTATGTCACGTCAATTTGTATGTCAGTTGTGCCACATCAGACTTCTCAAATTAACACACCTCTGTCATTGATGACGTGTTTATTTTTGTGTCACTAAACAAATATACCCCACACTAGCTCGTCCCTTGCTCCTCGCCAAACCGAAGAGGAGCCAACCAACATTTAAGTGAAACGCTTGTGCCGTTGGTGTCACTTAAGTGACACACAAGTGACATGCCCGTTGGGAGTAGGCTAAAGAACTACGGAGTAGTATCCATCTTGTGTGTGTCTAAATTTTTTTTCTTTTAAAAGTTAGCTCTTTTATTTAAATTGACATTAAAACACCCGCAGTGGGTGTCTAAGGACAAATATGGAAATTTGTCAATGAAATAAAAAAACAAAAAAAAAAACAAAAAACAAAAAACTAGTAGGATTATTTAAAAAACTGGAGAATTTGTCGTTGCACAATGAGTCGATGATGACGACTATTTTCTGCATTCCTTGTTGAAAAGTTATACAATATGCTTAAATTTATTTAACTCATTTAAATTTTTATTACTCCATATATTTTTTAACGACATAGATTATATTAAAAAGTTAGCAATATTAAAAAGTTAGCAGAAAGCTAACAAAAATTACAAATAAATAGCTAATTTTTTAAAGTAATATAACCTAAGCTTCGCTTTAGCTGTACTTTCACATGTCTTAACTTCTAATTTAGTCATAAAGTTAGTCACATGATTAAACATACTAATCAATGTTCTTCTTTTATATTAGCGTAAATTACATGGTTCGTCCTTGTGGTTTACGTTGACCGACAAGTTTCGTCCTTTGACCAAAAAAAGTTTACCGTCCATCCTTAAATGCAAAACATTATGTACCGTTGGTCCCTCCTTCTAACGGCCCTTGTTAACGACTGTTAAGTCTTATCATGTAAGGGTATTTTTGTCCTTTTACATTTGCCACTAGTATCTAAAGTAAAATATAACAAAATATCTAAGAATCATGTTTGCTCGTGTGTTCAGTTCAGCATTATACCCTTCATTATCATCATCATTAACAAAAAATCCAAAAGTCATATTTTAAACAAAATCATTATCATCAAGAAAAATAAAAATATAACACAAACCCATTTCATCATCAAAAAGAAAAGAAAAAAAAAAGCCATGACACAAACCTGTTTCTTTACCAAATTAAAACCATCTCATGGGGTACACCTTAATCACTAGATGTAAAACCAAATTTAAATATAACCATATTTAAGCAGATCTGGAAAATTAAAACACATTTATCCATCTTTATCTTACTCTTGCATACACACACAACACATACAAATGATATCATCAACAACACATACAACTGTTATCATCAACATCTCACCAATTCCGAACCGCTTCACTGCCACCACCACTAGCCATCCCTGCTCCTTGTAACCCTTTCCATAGCTCGACTAACCTCTTTCACGTAGATCTGAGTTTAATGATTATTTTTTTCCGATAAGACTGGATTTGGGGTTTAGACTGTAGATGTCGATGATGGCTGAGTATGAAGGGATGACGGTTCGTAGTCGGTGGTGGCCCGTGGTCTACGGTGGACTTGGGAGTGTTTTTTAGTATGGGTTTTGAATTAAAATTTTATCTTTGCAAGCTGTGGTTTGAGATGTGTAGGGTTTGATTAGGTAACTTGTATTGTACAAGCTCTGAAATGTGTATAGTTATAGATAACTTAGATTGTACAAGTTTTAATTGTTAGTGCAATTGGATTCGGAAATGTATAGAAATTTGAGTGGGGTAGCTTTGTCTTGTTTACATGTGTTTAGCAGTGGACTAATGTCAAGTATTTTTGAATGATGCACACTTTATTTAATTAGTATGAGATGGTCTAGGAACAACCCAGTTCTTTTAATCTGCTTGTGGTTGATTGTTCATGTTAGATCTGTCATCTTGTGTGTATATGCTTTTTTGACTTTTATATGGTGATTAGCAATGGTGGTGGTGGTGATGGTGATGGTTGTATGAAGGGTAGTGGTGAGATGAAGAAGAAGCAAAATGATTGGTGGTGGTGGGACTTAGATGATATGTTTTTTGTGTTTAAATTGAAAAGAAAAAGAATATAGCAAACTTACCATTATATCCTCATTAGGGTATCAAGTGGAGTGACTTAACGGTCGTTAACAAGTGCCGTTAGAAGGAGGGACCAACGGTACATAACGTTTTGCATTTAAGGACGGACGGTAAACCTTTTTTGGTCAAAGGATGAAACTTGTCGGTCAACGTAAACCACAAGGACGAACCATGTAATTTACTCTTTATATTATGTTTGATACATGATTTTTTAACAAGTGTACCAGCGTTATCTATACTACATAAAATGTAAAAATGGTTGTTAATACAAATATCGTCATTAAACGTTATTTATATTTTTGATCTTTGCCTAAGTTTTGTTAACGACAAAAGTAAATTTAATTTATAAAAGCTTAAAGCTTGTCAAGTTTATTAGATATTAAAACAAGCTTTCTCAAACAATATATTCATCATTCAAGCATT
Organism: Chrysanthemum seticuspe; assembly: GCA_019973895.1. Taxonomy (NCBI): domain Eukaryota; kingdom Viridiplantae; phylum Streptophyta; class Magnoliopsida; order Asterales; family Asteraceae; genus Chrysanthemum; species Chrysanthemum seticuspe. The sequence goes on from BPTQ01000004.1 coordinate 245,319,549, forward strand.
TACATTTATGATTAGTAACATCTTGATATGACTCTAATCATTATGTATGATAGTAGTTTGTAGAATGTGTTAGGTTCTTAAAACCAAACACTACTTAAGCATTTGCATATTTCTATAAATAGTAATACAACATTTGACATCGTGTATTTCATCATGGAAATCATTGGAAGATTCCATTAGATATTTTGTGAAGATTTGTACTCTTCATATCTTGCACAATCTCACTTAGATAGAGTTGACTTTGGCAAGATTTGATATCTTGGCTGTCAGACCCGGCGGTACCAAAATGGTACACGGGCGGAACCCTTTTAAGGGGTCCGCCGTCCGTGGACGCTCCTGTCCATTTTGGCTATAAATAGCAATGCCAAGCCAAGTAGTTTTTCATCCTTTTCTAACATACTTTCATACATATCTTCTCTCTAACCTTTCTAACTCAGTTTCATATCATATTAGTGATCTCTTTTGTAGCAAAGAAGATCAAGTCATATTCAAGCTTCAACGAGAAGTTGGAAGTCTTGTTTGTTTAGTGTTGTATGATCTAGTGTTGATCCATACTTCATTGTTGTACCAAACCATCATAATCTTGTGAGTGTGAGTGGTTAGTATTTTAGTCCTCAAAATACATTGTGTGTGGGAGTAGTTGTACCCTTGGAAAGAACTCGACATCTAGCTTAGTGTCGGAAATAGTGTAAGCGAAGTGTAAAGGTTTTCTCCGCCGGTGAAAGGAGCTTGTTGACTAGTGAAGTTAAACTCTCGAGTGTGAGACTCGGGGAGTGGAGTAGGGCAAGGAAAAAGAGTCCTTGTAGGCCGAACCACTATAAACAACTTGTTGTGGTTTGATCATCTCTTTCCTTATTTACTTATTACACATTGCTTGCATATTTCATTAACATACTCAAGATCAATATCAATTGATCTTTCAATAAGTTTCAAAACAAAGTTTTTAATTGGTAAACTATTCAACCCCCCTTCTAGTTTTCTACAATTGGTACCAGAGCCTCGTTGCTCAAGAATTTCTAAAATAACTTGTATTTTATAAACTTGAAACGATCCATGGATTCTGAAAACTTTAAAGAAGGGCAATCTATGCAAAGACCACCACTTTTTGAAACCAATGGATTTATCTATTGGAAAAACCGTTTTGAAACATATGTAAAATCAAAAGATATAGATCTTTGGTTTATTATTGTTAAAGGAGACTTTAGTTCTACAACAAAGGATATTTCCGTTGATGAACAAAAGAAATTAGTTGCTAAAAATAATGAAGCTAAAATGATGCTTTATAATGCTTTACCTAGAAAAGAATATGAAAGAATTTTTATGTGTGAAACCGCCAAAGATATTTGGGAATCTTTAATTGTTACACATCAAGGTAATTCACAAGTCAAGGATAACAAAATTGATCTTCTTGTTCAACAATATGAACAATTTGTTATCCCTGAAGATGAAACCATTGATTGTGGCTTTGCTCGCTTTAACACTATCATTACATCACTTAAAGCACTTGATGAATCTTTTTTTAGTAAGAACTTTGTCAGGAAATTTCTTAGAGCACTCCATCCCAAATGGAGAGCTAAAGTGACCGCTATTGAAGAATCAAAAGATCTCTCAATAATGTCACTAGACGAGCTAATTGGAAACCTCAAAGTTCACGAAATGGTAATGGAGAAAGATTCGGAGATCATCAAAGGAAGAAAGGAGAAGATCAAATCCGTTGCTCTAAAAGCAAAGGCGGAATCAAGCGATGATGATGAATCTTGTTCCGGTAGTGAAGATGAGGAGTATGCCATGGCCGTTAGAGATTTCAAGAAGTTCTTTAGAAGAAGAGGAAAGTTTTTAAGACAACCTCGAGAAGAAAAGAAGCCATTCCGAAAAGATCGGGATGATAAGAAGAGTAAAGGTGAAAGAAAGTGTTTTAGATGTGGTGATGCAAGTCATCTCATAGGAGAATGTCCCAAGCCACCTAAAAGCAAAACTCAACGAGCTTTTGTAAGTGGTGCTTGGAGTGATAGTGAAGACGATGAAGAATCAAGCAAGGAAGAGATCGCTCTAATGGCACATGAGTCAAATGAGGTACTTTCCGACTCTTCTTATTCTTCTATAGATGATGACACCTTGCAAAAACAATATAATCAATTGTGTGAGCTAAGTCTAAAAATCATAACTAAAAATAAATTTCTAAAAACCAAAAAGGAGTTTTTGGAAAATGAGGTATATGAGTTAAAAGAAAAAGCAAAACGACTTGAAAAAGGAAAAGCAAATGACGATGATTGTAAATCATGTCAAGAGCTTAATCTTGAAATAGAAAAACTAAAGCTCACACAAGAAGTTCTAATAGAAAATAATTCTAAGTTTAAAAGGTTTAACAAAAACATCGCTCTTGCCGATGAAATAGTTAAAATCCATAAAACACCAGGAGACATGAATGGGCTAGGTTTTAATGAAGTATTAATTCCAAAGAGTCAAAACAAAACGGCCGAAAAGGACGAACATTCTGTCAAAATTGCTGCAGTACAGCACGGACCAGACGGAACCAAAATAAGGGTTCCGTCCGTTGTGCAAAATGGTACCGCGGGTACTTTAGCAGAACAGAATGTTCGCAATACGGACCGTACTGAATTTGTTAAAATAACAAAGAAAACCAATGATAATGTTAAACTAAAACCAGCCATTATATCAGGAGTAGGACTTGTTAAAAATGAATTTAGATCAAAAACTACTCAACAACGATATAAAACTTCTTTTGCCAAACGCCCCTTTCCTAAGAGCAACCACAACTTTCAACCTAACTACCAACACAACGGTTGGAATCAAAGTTTTCCTAGACCATATCAAACTCCAGATTACATGCCATGGAACTCTTACCCATCATTTCCATACATGAATCAAATAAATGGTATGTTTAACCCAAACGGACCCATGAGATATTGGGGACCAAATGTTTGAGTTATTTGCTTCTTAGGTATGCTTGAAAGTTGGATTGGAACCTGATGAATGGATAAAAGATAGTGGATGCTCACGACACATGACGGGCAACAAAAGTCTCTTCTCATCATACCAAGAATATGACGGAGGTAATGTCACTTTCGGTAGCAATCTCAAAAGAAAAATCATTGGCAAATGTACGATTGCTCATAACTCTCTAACTATTGAAAATGTTGCTCATGTGGATAGGTTAGGATTTAATCTACTTAGTATTAGCCAACTATGTGATAAAAAGTATAAAGTACTATTTGATGAAAATGGTAGTAAAATACTAAAAGATGGTATCACCATAGCTAAAGGAGTTAGGAAAAATAACATATACGTCATGAAAATAGATAAAACATATAATGACAAACTTTGCTTAACTACATTAGACGATAGCTCATCTCTTTGGCATAGACGCTTAGGTCACGCTAATATGAGACTTATACAAAACCTATCTTCAAAAGAGTTGGTTAGGTACCTAAACTAAAATATGACCAACACTTTTGCGACGCTTGCAAAATTGGTAAACAAACACATAGTAGTCACAAATCTAAAAATATGGTGTCCACATCTAAGTGTCTAGAATTGTTACATATGGACTTGTTTGGACCATCCGCTATAAGAAGCTATGGAGGCAACTTATACACTTTGGTCATTGTAGATGATTACTCAAGGTTTACTTGGACGTTATTTTTGAAAACAAAAAATGAAGCTTTTGATAAATTTGAAATACTTAGCAAGAAAATTCAAAATCTTCTAGATGTCAAAATTGTGTCGATCCGAACGGATCATGGTCGTGAATTTGACAACGAAACTCAATTTGGAAACTTTTGTGATACAAATGGTATAACACATAACTTTTCCGCTCCACGAACACCTCAATCAAATGGAGTAGTAGAACGTAAAAATAGAACAATTCAAGAAATGAGTAGAACAATGCTTAATGAACAAAACATTCCTCAAAAGTTTTGGTGTAACGCCGTTGACACTTCTACATATATTTTAAATAGAGTCTTAATACGTCCTTTCCTAAACAAAACACCATATGAACTTTATAAAGGTAAAAAGCCAACATTAGGATATTTTAGAGTCTTTGGTTGTAAATGCTTTATTCTTAATACTAAGGATTATCTCACCAAGTTTGACCCAAAGTCTTATGAAGGTGTATTTCTTGGTTACTCTCAAACTAGTAAAGCTTACATTGTCCTAAATAAAGAAACAATGATAGTCGAGGAATCGTTGAACATAACATTTGACGAAAGTCCACCTCCCTCTAAGACATCACCTTTGGTAGATGATGACTTAGTTGAAAGTCAAATAATAGAAAGTCAAATTAATAATAACAAGGAAGATGAACCATCAAATAAGGAAATTGTCAACATCAAAGAATCTAAAAGTCATCCATTAGAAAAGGTCATAGGACAACTTAATCAAAGAACCTTAAGGTCACAAGCCCAAAATCAAAGTAATCATTTTTGTTTTGTATCCACCATTGAACCAAAAACCATAAATGAAGCAATAAAAGATGAATCATGGGTAATTGCCATGCAAGAAGAATTAAACCAATTCGTTAGAAATGATGTTTGGAAACTAGTTCCAAAACCCAAAGATCAAACTATAATTGGAACAAAATGGGTCTTTCGAAACAAAATGGACGAAAATGGTGTAGTATCTAGAAACAAAGCTAGGCTTGTTGCACAAGGTTATAATCAACAAGAAGGAATTGACTATGATGAAACTTATGCACCGGTAGCTAGACTTGAATCTATTAGAATATTACTTGCTTGTGCATGTGCTTATGACTTTAAATTATTTCAAATGGATGTTAAAAGTGCTTTCCTTAATGGGTTTATTAACGAAGAAGTATATGTTGCTCAACCTCCCGGTTTTACCGACTTTGAGAAACCACATCATGTCTTCAAACTCAAGAAAGCATTATACGGCCTTAAACAAGCTCCTAAAGCTTGGTACGACCGTCTTAAGACTTTTCTTATTGATAACAAATATACTATGGGATTAGTAGATAATACTCTTTTTACTAAGAAAAAGGAATCACAAATTATTATTGTTCAAATATACGTTGATGACATTATATTCGGATCAACTTGTCAAGAACTATGTGATGATTTCTCTAAAATCATGCATGACGAGTTTGAAATGAGTATGATGCGTGAGTTAAACTTCTTTCTAGGACTTCAAATTAAACAACTAGAAGATGGTATTTTCTTTAACCAATCTAAATATATAAAAGACATGCTTAAGAAATTTGGTCTTGAAGATTCCAAACCAACTAAAACACCCATGTCCTTGGACACTAAACTCACCAAGGACGAAGAAGGTGAATCCGTAGATAACACTAAATATAGAGGAATGATTGGTAGCCTACTCTATCTTACGGCTAGTAGACCCGACATTATGTTTAGTGTTTGTCTATGTGCTCGCTTTCAAGAAAACCCAAAGGCATCACACTTAGAAGCATTAAAAAGGATTTTTAGATATATTAAGGGAACAACGTGTTTAGGATTATGGTATCCCAAAGGAACGGGTATAGAAACCATAGTGTATGCCGACTCGGATCATGCCGGTGATTATGTCGATAGAAAAAGTACAAGTGGTATTTGCACTTTTGTTGGACATTGTCTCACCTCATGGTTTGCAAAGAAGCAAATGGCTTTAGCAATCTCTACTACTGAAGCCGAGTACGTCTCAGCCGGAAAAGCTTGTCAACAAGCTCTTTGGATGAAGCAAGCTCTCGTAGACTACGGAATTCATCTCAACGACATTGTGATACTTTGCGACAACAAAGGAGCCATCGATCTCAGCAAGAATCCCGTTCAACATGCTCGTACAAAACACATTGAAATCCGTCATCACTTTCTTCGCGACAATGTTCAAAAAGGTAACATTGCAATCGAGAAAGTATCCTCCGAAGACAACATTGCCGACATCTTAACTAAACCTCTTAAACGAGAACCTTTTAATCTTCTTAGACTTGGTTTAGGGTTAATGGAACCAAACATGTAAGATAAACATAGCCTAAAACATTAGAATAGTCAAACCAAAACAATTTTGCCTTGTATCTGCTACTGTAGCCACGACACCAAACGACAACACGGACGGAACCAAATATTTGGTGCCGTCTGGTCCGTGGTGTCTACAGAAGCAAAACTGCTATATACATAACATCCTCTTCCTCACAACCCACTTTACCAAAACGTGTAAAACTTAAACCAAGCTCATTATTGACACCTTCCCACTCACTAATCACTGAAGATAACATCATTGTAAGTATCCTAACTTCATTTCATCTCTTAATTCTTAGTCTAAGATTCTTATTTATACACAAAACTATCACAAATCATTACATGGGGTTTTATGTATGCTTTTATACCAAATATGAATTCAATTGGCAAATTGCATAACTAGTCATTCAAATTAGGTACTACATTATCATATTGCATAAACAAATCATGTTTCCCACTAATTGATAGATAATGAATATAAGGCCTTATTCAAACAACCAAACACCCCATGTCAAAAGTTTTGAAAAGCTTCTCACTTGTAGGAAAACATTTTTCATTGCTAATACAAATAGAAACGTTAAAATTTTCATCACTTGCATGCTCTTGAATACTAAAGGTATTGCATAACTAATATGCACTCCCGAGTATATTCAAATGTAGCCACATTGAATTAGGAGCATTTGGGTTATCTCATGGTATTTGCCAAACACCCCACTAAAACCATTTTGTGCATAAAATGAGTCGAGATAACCGCAACTCCAAATTGTTTTCATATAGGCACACACTAGAATCAAAAACGTTAAAATTTATTTTCATTTTTAACATATTAATTCTTGTCCTTAGGAATAACCATGGTAGCCGCAAGATTCTATGATCACAAAGACACCCTTAACTACATTCCCAAACACCACAAAACCAAAGGACTTACCAAGGAACAAGTAGAAATATTTAAGAGTCTAGAATCAAGGTATTTCCATGAGGGTAGAACCATTCACTCATCCTTCCTTGAAAATACCAATCTTCGTGAAGAACTAGCCGCCATTCAATTCGATTGTCTTCTTGACATCGATGAACCAATTTGTCCTAGGTTTGTGTTAGAATTCTATGCTAGTGTGACCGGCTTTAGTGATGAAGACGATGATGAATTTTGTCTTAGGTTTAGAATCAATCAAAACGACTACACCATCACCTTAAGCAACTTTGCTCAAGTGTTAGGAATTCCCAATCGAGGAACTTGTGTCTACACGGATAAATGGTCACTCATGGCTCTTGATACAATCAATGACCGCTCTCTTCCCTACATAACCCGTTTGGCCGATAAGGATGTCATCCGTGAACACCTTTTTAACCCAAAAAGTGATACAACCCGAGTTAACCGAAAGGGAAAAGAGGTAAACCGAGATCCATATGGAATGGAGCTAAATGAACTTAAGCCCGAATTTAAGAAATGGGAGGAACTACTTAGAGCCAACGTCATTAGCACCATAGGAAATAGGGATCACTTAAACGCATGCCTATGTCACATGCTCTACAACTTATCCACCCGACAACCATTCAACTTAGCCTACTACATAGCTAGAAGAATGATTGATATTCCAACTCAAGGATCGGTTGCTCTTCCATACGGGATGCTTCTCACCCGTCTCTATAGAAACTTCGCACCAATTCCACCAACCCCAAAAGGGATGCACCTCCACTATGAATTCATCCCTCACATCTTTGTACCTTTGAGTGATGCTCGAGTTGCTAAGACAAAAGGCAAAAGAGCAAAACCTCCAACTCCATCATCTTCATCATCAAATAGCTCCGAGGATGGTCTTCCAAGCTCTCATCTTCCACCTCATGAGTATTACGCATCTCTTCCCGAGATTGAGAATGAATCAGCAGAATTCAAGCAAACTAAGGGAATGTTCAAGTGCCTTGGTAGGATGATGAACAAGATTTACAAGAAATTGGACAAATAAGGGTACTTTAAGGAGTGTTTGGAACAATGCATTATCGTTAATGTTGGATACTATGTAGTTGTTTTTATTATGTAGGATGATAATATAACTTGAAACAATGGTGTATGCTAACAATCTCATGCAGGGGGATAGCACAAGTATGCTATCAAATTTTACCCATTTTCACTATATTGTGAAAATCAATAAGCCTTGCTCAAAATCCATGCTCCACTATGTTTACATATGTGTTATTTACTTTTCCTAACTAGAAATGTTTAGTATAACAGCTTTTGAGAAAAATTTCAGGTTTCGGAAATTCCCCCGACACCTAAAAACGAACTCTGTCCAAATATCTGCACTCCACGGATCAGACGGCACCATAATTTTGGTACCGTCCTTTATGTATTTTGGTACCGCCGTATCTGTACAGGCGGACCAGACGGAACCTTTTTTAGGGTACCGTACGTGTATGATTTTGGTGCCGTGGATCCTCCAGGTAATTTTCTGAATTTCGACTCTTTCGTGATTTCAAATTATCTTCCATCACTTATAAATCAATCTTAACTAGTTCATACTGTTATTAGAACTGGTATTATTTACTAAGGTATATAAGAAATCCATTTCCCACCAAAATTCAAAAATTTGAAAAATCCACCCAAGGAGCCCTTTTGCATAAAGGAATTGGTACCTTCAAATCCGTGGGTAATCTGAATGTTAGGAAATTCCACTCACTAGAACACATTTATTGCAAATCTTTTCTTCTTCACTCCATCTTCCTTGTATGGATTGACTTGGGTGATATGACTAGCATTCAACCCACTTCCAAATCATTAGGAACCTCATCTCTTCAATGGTTCAACATCAAATCAAACACATTTCTCAACAATTTTTAACCTCTATAAATTGAAAGGCTTTACCATGATCATCCTCACACCTTCCTCATTCTCACTACTATCTAGCAAATCAAAACCCAAGTTAAAAATGACTAAATCATCACCAAAACCTTGCAAGAAAACCGCTAGAATTAGCGTAAGGCCTTGTTGTTTTGTTCATCTTAGCTCATCATCCGAATCTTCACCACTCACAATCTCATCTCCCATTAGAGATGATACAAATCTTACCTTAGCTACACCCACTTCATCACACATTGTGATCACCACTCCACCACCAACAAAAACACCTACTTCACCTCCACCGGCACCCATCCAAACATCCAAAAACCCCTCACCACCTTCACCAAGGTCTCCCACTCTCACTCCCATGGAGTTATTTTCAACTCCACCAACATCACCAAATCCTTTCCTAGAGGACTTGGAAGACTTGCCTCCTAGGCCAAGTCATCCACCACCATTGCCATCCTTTGGCACAATTGAGCGAATCGCTCATGAGTCACCTCGGTCATCCATTGACCCAAACGCCCCATTAGGGCCAAGACCTCTCCTTTTCCACCCCATTCACAAGGACATTCATGGTCCTTTATACGGGGATCATCCACTTCCATCATCAATGTCCCCTCATATTGAGGACATTCTGGAGTGCATGTGGGATGACAATCCCACTAGAGAGGAGATTCAATCCGAACTCCACAACCTCCACCAATTCAAAGGCATGGTGGATTCTCACTTAAATGAGACAATGCAAATGCAAAATGCTTTGCTTGCATCCATCATGACCACTCCAAACATTCCCAACACCACCAACACATCCACCATTCCACCACCACAACCTCCCCAAACTTTCTACCCTCCAAGGCATGGTTGCTCAACTTGTGAGCAAACGGGAAAAACCGTGGAACGGACCCGGGTTATGGTCCATGACTTCCAAGAAGAAATGAGGTTCATCCTCAACCACATCCTTGAGCGTCTCAACGCTCTTTCCCATCCACCATCACTTTAGGATGGTTTTAGAATAGTCTTTCTTTTGTTTACTTTCTTAGGATAATTTTTATTTCTTGTACTAAAAACACATCATTGTGTTCTCTTTTCATGATCTTTACTCATGAAAAATTTTTAACTAATGAATGTTGTTTATTATATTGTTGGTGTCATTTCATAGTGTTTGGAAATGCTTGTGAATGATCATTATTACTAACAATTTTTTTTTTTAGCTTTATTTTCACAATCCATGTATCTTCTCATTTAAGCACCCAATTTAGGGGGAGCTTTGAACAAGTGGGAGATAGTAGCTCGGGCTCATTACATTCCGCATAGCTTCTTCTTTTTGTTGAGACAAAAAGGGGGAGAAAATATAGAACTTTGAAATTATTTATATTTGACTTTTCTGAAAAAGTCGAACTGCATACATTTGACTTTCTAAAAGTCAAACAGGAACCCTCATTGATAATACTTGACTTTTCTTAAAAAAAGTCAAACTGCATACTTTGACTTTCTGAAAAAGTCAACATCATGCATCAACTAGTGAATTCTTTGACTTTCATAAAAAGTCAAATTTCATACACTTGCATTATCATTTCCTTTTCAAGTTCTAAAACTAATATTTTTATAACTCTTGTACAAACTTTGTTTCTTTTATAAAAATAAAATTTATATTTTGTCCTCAACAAAAAGGGGGAGATTGTTAATACAAATATCGTCATTAAACGTTATTTATATTTTTGATATTTGCCTAAGTTTTGTTAACGACAAAAGTAAATTTAATTTATAAAAGCTTAAAGCTTGTCAAGTTTATTAGATATTAAAACAAGCTTTCTCAAACAATATATTCATCATTCAAGCATTTACATTTATGATTAGTAACATCTTGATATGACTCTAATCATTATGTATGATAGTAGTTTGTAGAATGTGTTAGGTTCTTAAAACCAAACACTACTTAAGCATTTGCATATTTCTATAAATAGTAATACAACATTTGACATCATGTATTACATCATGGAAATCATTGGAAGATTCCATTAGATATTTTGTGAAGATTTGTACACTTCATATCTTGCACAATCTCACTTAGATAGAGTTGACTTTGGCAAGATTTGATATCTTGGCTGTCAGACCCGGCGGTACCAAAATGGTACACGGGCGGAACCCTTTTAAGGGGTCCGCCGTCCGTGGACGCTCCTGTCCATTTTGGCTATAAATAGCAATGCCAAGCCAAGTAGTTTTTCATCCTTTTCTAACATACTTTCATACATATCTTCTCTCTAACCTTTCTAACTCAGTTTCATATCATATTAGTGATCTCTTTTGTAGCAAAGAAGATCAAGTCATATTCAAGCTTCAACGAGAAGTTGGAAGTCTTGTTTGTTTAGTGTTGTATGATCTAGTGTTGATCCATACTTCATTGTTGTACCAAACCATCATAATCTTGTGAGTGTGAGTGGTTAGTATTTTAGTCCTCAAAATACATTGTGTGTGGGAGTAGTTATACCCTTGGAAAGAACTCGACATCTAGCTTAGTGTCGAAAATAGTGTAAGCGAAGTGTAAAGGTTTTCTCCGCCGGTGAAAGGAGCTTGTTGACTAGTGAAGTTAAACTCTCGAGTGTGAGACTCGGGGAGTGGAGTAGGGCAAGGAAAAAGAGTCCTTGTAGGCCGAACCACTATAAACAACTTGTTGTGGTTTGATCATCTCTTTCCTTATTTACTTATTACACATTGCTTGCATATTTCATTAACATACTCAAGATCAATATCAATTGATCTTTCAATAAGTTTCAAAACAAAGTTTTTAATTGGTAAACTATTCAACCCCCCTTCTAGTTTTCTACAATGGTCAAAGGTAAATTTTGAAAAGTTAAAAAGTTGAAATTGGTCAATGAAGAGAGAAATACAAAATGTAATTAATACTCTTATTAAAACACCCCATTACTTAAAAGTACAATAATTTATTCACATTGTACAACCAATTAAAAGAAATCTACCAAATTAAAAACAACCAATTAAAACACCCCTTACTAAAAAGTACAATAAAATTTTCATAACGTACAATTTAAAGAAGCTATAACATAATCCAAAATATAAAATAATTAAACACACTAATAAATGTTATTTTTCAAACACCCTAAAATGAAAGTACATGTTATTATACAAATTAATAAAACATACAAAACTTCACACAAGCTAACAAGTTGATGGTACATATAGTTTTGAAAACCGGACCGGACAGGACCAACGTGTTCAATCAGGAACCGGTGTCGCCACCGGTTTGACTCACCAATTAAAGCTATCTGAAAACGAACTAGAGGACCCGTTGAAACCGATACAAAGTGGTGAATCATGTCTTATCGATATCTATTTCTCCGGTTAATCGTCACAGGGTACCCGTCGCCGAAACGCGCGGGTACCCTGCTATATACTATATATAAAGGAAAAACCAAAAAAGTAAAAAGTGATTAGTTGTAACTAAAAGTGGAAATGTTGAAGACATATATTTCAAAAGGAAACTATTAGTACACATCGAAAACCGGGTTGACCCGGGACGCTTCAAACCCAGCGGGTTGACCCAGTTTAATTTGACATGTTTTCAACCCAGCCTGTTGGGTTGACTCGGCTTAAATCGACCTTTTTTTTTTACCGAAACGGTTCAACCGATTGAACCACCCAGGTTGAACTAGGTTTCATATTTGACAAAATTATATGGGAAATGATGAAGTAGTTTTGGAACCCGTGACAAATTTGAAAAAAATGAGAGACAAAGTAATTGTAGTTATTTGTTGTTTATTTTTCTTTGACACATGTACTTTGTCATTTGTATAATGTTATTTTAAAAAATATTGGTCTTGCACCACTTAAGAGACTAGCATATATGAATCGTCTTTTAAAAGTTAATATATATTATATAGCCCTTTGTCCAGTATATAAATAATGTATGTAAATTTATTAGAATCACAAAAATTAAATAGTATTCTTATCTTTAGCGATAATTATTTGTACCCCAAACAAATAGGTTTGAACCATGCTTAAATATCTATGCAAGTTGATAGTACAAGATGATCTTATTATGGTGATATCAAATTTGTAAGGTTACAAGTTTAAAAGCCACACACCAAATGGTAAACGCTACACATGTAAAAAATAAAAATAAAGACCGTTATCACTGCTAAATTACCGACAAAACAAAAAAAGACGTCCACACACGTTGGCTATACCCCTAAACTACAATATAATATTGTCAACTACATAATACTGTTGATTTTTGTAATACTTGAATCTATTATTACTAAAATCTTAATAACTTAAAACAATCCTATTAGAAAATATACTCTCACACTTAGACCGACTCCACATAATTTTTTTTGAAAACTGTATATTTCTGCTGTTATGCAACCACGCATCAGAATTATAGTTATTCGAAAGTGATTCTCTAACGCTACAAACATAGTTTGTTGAAAGAAACTAATGGGTCGTCGGAATTTTGCAGAAAGAAACTTATCGATGAAGTGTTTCCTTCCTTCGCCACCATAGCTCATTCACCTGCTGATATAGTTTCAAGACCAATTTTATCCACTAAAAATGAACATGTTGACAGCATTAAGGATATGTTGATTGACATATTTTATGGCGAAGAGAAGGTTTACTATAGTTTTGATGAAGCAGAAGACGACGCCCATAACTTCTATCTTTTGGAATTTTTAAATTCGCTCAACGTTAGCGGATTGCCTCCTCATTAATTGCGTTTAAAAATAGGATGCCCGATTATTCTTTTAAGGAATCTCGATCCGGCAAATGGATTATGTAATGGCACGAGGTTGATATACAAACGTTTTGATCCTAATATCATCAATGTTGAGATTGCTGTGGGACAGCACGCTGGAGTTAGAGTGCTCTTGCCAAGAATTCCTCTTGCTCCATCTGAAGACGACATGTTCCCTTTCAAACTAAAGAGAACACAATTCCCCGTGCGCCTTAGTTTTGCAATGACTATTAATAAAGCTCAAGGCCAAACAATTTCAAATGTGGGTGTCTATTTGCCAGATTATGTTTTCTTCTCATGGCCAGCGTTATGTGGCATTGTCTAGAGGGATATCTCGTAGAACAACAAAGGTATTGGTTAAACCAGTCAAATAGTTCCGTCAAGCAGGATCTATACCTCAAATGTCGTGTATCAAGAAGTTTTACGCGACGAGTAACGTGTGTTGTTAGTTAATATTTCATAATTGATATAATGTTTTATTTTAAGTTTCATTAAATTTTTTTATATGTCGTTTGATATATGTTAAGAATTTTTGCTAGAGTTGAATTATCACATGTTACAAACGTTTGTAATTACATTTTGATCCTTTCACGTTCTATTTTGAACGTTATACGAAACACTTACCACAATATCGCATATCGTTAATTATTTGCCGCTAGAAACCGATGCCACTAAGCACGGGTACTCGCCTAGTTAAATAATACGAGTATTGATTACCATGTATCGTAAATTTCAGTAATTATTAACATAATAAGCTCATTTAGCGATAATGTCTTTATGCTGGCTTCCATACTCATGCTTAAGTATTCGGGAACTTTTCAATGTTTCATCTTAGTCGACTCAAAGGTCGACGTGCTTTTGTGCCATCCATAAAGATGATGAGTCACAAAGTCAATGATCTTTTAAGGAAACGTGTACACAGATAGACTTTAGTATTGCCACTTTTAACACGGCGATCATAGTACCGTCAATTCTTATTTCATTGACGCTATATAATACCATGGGGGTCGTACTTGAATATTTAAAATTTGGGTTATGTTACAAAGTTATTAAAGTTTTTTAAAAATTTGTTTTATTATAGTTTCAATTTGTTCATCCAGGTTACTGAATTTTGAAACTTTGTTCACTCAGGTTACTGAACTTATAAAAGTATATATTCAGGTTACTAAAATTTGAAAATCTGCTCACTCAGGTTACTGAATTGATCAAAAAATATAAGTTCAGGTTACTCGGACTAACACTGAATTTATAGAAATGTATGCTCCCGAAAGTTCAGTAACCTACGTGAACAAAATGAAACTATAATAACTTAGAACATTTTTTTAGAAAACTTTAGTAACTTTTCTGTACCATAACCCTTCAAAATTTTGAAGACTTTAGACAAATTACATAATTAGTCATTTCGAGAAAGAATGTTATATATAAAATGTTATCGTTTATTAATATATAATGCAATTATTTATCTAGACGATCAACGTATTACTCATTTAAGATATTTTGACATTCAAATACTTTTTAATCACAAAAAATGTATGTACACTTGAATATAATTGTTAACGGGATAAAATTTAGGGATCTTAAAATTTTTGAGACCCTGAGCGGTCGTCCATCTTACACACCCTCAAAAACGACCCCAATATACCACTATTCATGATTTAATTTAAAGGTAAAAATCATTTATAGATTTGTAAACCATTTAACCATATTTTTAGAAGGTATACAATACCCATGCTCCTAGGGTGTTATTCGGGTTGATCCGGTCGGGTTCGGGTCAATTCGAGTCGGGTTAATTTGACTCAAGGCTAAAAAATACCTGAACCCGATTTAGTTTAGAACTCGGGTCACTCGGGTCGGGTCAATTTGGGTTCGAATCAACTCGAGTCGGGTCATTTCGGTTCGGGTTGGCTAGCGTCCGGATCTAGGCCGTTTAAAAATTATAAAAATTTGGTGTTTACATACAAATTAGAGAGAAAAAAATAAAACTCGGGTCACTCGGGTTGACCCGAACCCGAGTAAGAGATAAATATTATACTCAAAAACGTTGTTTAGAACTCGGGTCAATTTGGATTGACCCGAATAATCTTACCCGAGAAGCCATATTCGAGTTCGGGTCGGGTCAATTTTTATGACACCCCTACCCATGCATACCCATGCACATAAATATAATACGGAGTATACAGCTAGGTGATGTTATAGAAACTCAGATCAAAAGAAAATGCAAGACAAATTCAAACCTTGTAACTATAAGTCTTGACATAATGACCACAGCAAGACAACTTTGAATAATCCACCACTTCTGCTTTTGAAATTAAGTTCGAACATGTAATGATGCATGATAATGAAATTAATGTACACAAAACACGACCCAATTACCGTTAAAGCAATAAACTACTTTTCTTTTACTACTTTGTTGACAGTAATGAGTAGAGAGAAACACACAGTTCACACAGTGAAAATGATTCTCCTTATTACTTCAAAATGAAAGATACAAAGGTTTTATACAGCAGAAACAGATGGGAGGAAGGAGAAAAAGAATAACAGAAAAGTTACAAAACAAACCCTACACTATTTCAATGTTCCAATATGAGTCCTTCAACTATTAACCAACCCCTCTTTTACACTCCCTGATATGTGCTTATTCACATATCTTTTCACTATCAAAACTGACCCAAAACAACCAAGGAAAAGCCGTTTATTGCTTATATTTGTGGTTTTCTTGAGTTTGTGCTTGTGCAGGTACGGATATGCAAAAACACGCAAAAAGGATCCAAATCAGATGTAAATCCGAGCACGAGAGATCAAGAGAGTTTTAGCTGAGCTGGAAAGTCAAGATTGTGCATTTTGAAAGATTTTATTCTCAAAAGATGATTTTTGAAGTGTCAGCAAAGTTTGAAGAAAAGTCAAGAATGACCCCTGCACTTTGAGCTTTTGACAGATTTGATCCCTGAGGTTTTCAGAAATTACAATGCACCCTTGGATTATTTAAGATTGACAATATTGGTCCTTGATAAAGATTTTCAGAAAGTACAAGATTGGCCCCTGAAGTTTCAAGTTGTACAAGTTAAGTCCCTAGAATACACTTGGATTACATCTTTTATATAAGTCCAAAAACCAACTAATCCATTCGGCCCAAAATAAATATACCCGAGCCCAATCTTTAGCCTAATATTACCCGGTTTAATCTAAACCCGAAAAACCAAACCAAACCCGTGTAATAAACCAGGTCAACGCCCATATAAACCGGTCAACACATTTGAAAAATATTAAAAAACCCGAATAAACCACCCGCCAAATCCTTTTACCCTTTCCCCCAATTAACCCAGTTACATGAACCCTAAATTCACCCTCCCAAGTAATTAACCAAATTGACCACAATTAAGGGTACAATCGTACATTCACTGACAACCCCTGACACCTCATGGATCCGTGTGATATTGGACACTTGGCGTTCTCCTATTGGTCTTAACATGTCATTGGTATTGATCCAAAGGCTGTGATGAGATGGGAAGCGGTTATCTTTGATCCAAGGGTGTACAAGAGCTCAAAGTAGCACAAATAGAAGAGATTCGTGAAGCTTCCAAGACCTCAAGCTCAAATATAAATAGACCTCTCATTTGTTCACTTGATTGTATCTAATTTCCTGTAATTTTTCTTCTCTCTAGATTTATTTGTAGTGGTTATTTACTTTTCAAATGTTTTAAATCATTTTGTAATTCGTTTTTGTACTCAATTTCCTTTATTAATAGAATTTGCACTTCAATTGTTATTGTTATTGTTTGAGTTTTTAATATCCATATCTGCTTAATATCTCATTTTAGAGCTTAATTCAGTATTCTAAAACATATTTCTAGCTTAAATTTTCAAAATCTCAAAAATACAAAAAAAATCACAAAAAAATCATTTAAAAATCAAAAATCACTTTAGATCTTTGTTCTGGATTAATCTACCATTGATCTATTGTTTCAGATGTTCATTTAAGCTTTTCAGTAGCTTATAGTGAGCTCATAATTGTTTTTATTTCAAATTTCACAAAAATCTCAAGTGAGATCAGATGCTACAGTGGCTACTCTTGTTTGCTGGAATTGGATCTGGATTGGTATTGGTTTGATGCTGATTTGGGTTGGATACTGAGCTGGTTTGGAATAGGTTAGTGGTGGTTAGGTTAGTGGTTCTGTTTCTTCAATTTGGCAAGCCATAGTGGCTGTGGATGACTTGTAAGTGCTTAATCTGTTTTTGATCATTTAAATCTGTGTCTGATCTGTTAATTAGTTGTTATTATTACTTTTTGATCTGAATTACATGTTTGTTTAGCTTAATTTGGTCTTAATCTGTTGATTGCAGTTTTAATTAGTAGCTTAAAGTAGTGTTTGGCATAGCTTATTAATTTGAGATATAGATTAGTTAATCTTTTAGGATTAGTTGCTTCTTGTTTAAGTAAGTATTTGATAGTCATTGAGGTCTTAGCAATTGCATTTTTAATCAAAAAAGTCAATATCACAGTAGAACTGATCTAGCTTCTGTTTCTGTCAAATCAGTTGGTTTGATTAACTGCATATTGGTTCAAAATTGTTAGATCTATCTTTTGGATATCATCATTAGTCTTGTTGCATCACAATCAGTTCATTATTGAAGATCAAAACTGAGTTTGGTCAAATTTCTTAAGTATTCTTCAAAAGTCAAAACTGTCATTTGCAGTTTTTTAACAAACTTTGATTCTATCTCATGGATTCATTTCTGAGTTTTAGAGTTTGAAACTTTGGAATCTAAAAGTTCACTTGGTCTTAATTTGATAACTGCTTTTGGTCATAACTGATTCAATCATTTTAATCATCAAATGAGTTGCTCAACTGGTCACCATATCCCCTGTTCACACTCAGTATTAACTGAGTGTGAAACAGGCTAAATTGCAGCCACAACAGAGGTTTCAAATCAAAGGGTTAGGACCTGAAACTTGGCACAGTTGTAGTTTGCCAGGTGGTGTGTAGGATTGCAATAGTATTTTTCTATTTAGCTTATTCTATAAGCTGTTGGATAAGCTCAAACAGTGGGTCAGAACCACTGTTTGGCTAGTTTGGCAGTTGGATTAAGATCTAGGTTCTGAGCTTGTTACTTGTTTGGATTAGTTAGAAATAGTTGCTTATAGCTTATTTTGGTATTCTCTAGCTTCTGTATCTGTTTGGTTTCATAAGTAGCTTATTAGCTTATTCTTGTAGCTTATTTCCACTAGCTGTTACACTATAGCTTCATTATTTCACACATAACCTGCTATTTTATCATTTTTCATAGATTAGTAATATCATTTTAGATTTTTCCTGAAATTCTCATAATTTTTGGTCTTCTTTAGCTATTTTTCTCAATTTAATTAGATTTTAATCACTTTTTAATTAGCTTTTATTGAAAAAATTGAGAAAAAGTTCCAAAAAAATAATTTTTCAATTTTAATAGTTTAAGAAAAATATAAAAAAGCAATAAAAAGATTTTTCCTTATTTTTTTTCTCACTTTATTTGGTAATTTTTAGAATTTTAATTAGATTTAAATAGTTTAAATTAGTTTTTAATTTTTAATAAATCAAGAAAATTCCAAAAAAAATAGTTTTAATTCTAAAATAGTTTTCTAACATCATTTTTAGAGTAAAAGTAATTTTATATTATTTTTAGGAGTTAGATTAGTCGTATTTGCTTTTTATTCGCGTTTCGTTTGATTTCCGTTTTTGCGTTTTAGTGTAGAATTGCGTAGTTTGCCTTAGTTTTTAGGATTCCCCGTAGATTTTATGTTCCATTTACTTTCCTTATCCCGTAGTTTAGATAATATCATCTTATGCCCCTTTTCTTATTCGAATCCCGATATTTGAGACGTGAGTTGTTTACTCCATTCATCCCTCGTTGGGAGAACGACCCGGGAAATACATTCCTTTGTATTTCTTCGGAAAATATCTGTACGAAAATGATTAAATCAAAATGGCGCCGCTGCCGGGGAGGGCTTGTAGCGAGTTTTCGTATTCCGTCTCGTATCGTGTGCATTTGAAGATCCTTCCTCGTGAAGTTGTTGATATTTGTACATATCCTTTTATAAAAACCCAAAAACATTTAAAAACACCAAAACATTCTTCCTAGAGTGTTTACAAAACCATAAAAATTTAAAAACCAACAAAATAAACTGAAACGTCAATTGTTACGTCGGCTCACCTTGAAGGTACAACCTATACACGGGGTATAAGGAAAGTCTTGACATTAAATTGCAGACTGAAGAACGATCCACTCTTCGTTCCCGCTCCGCTGCGCGTACTTTTGAGAGCTACCGAGCACCGGTTGACGCGACGGTTACAAAAAGATTGTGTTTTCTTAATTATAAAAACCCAAAAATATTCTTCTTGTATCCTCTTAACCCGATAATTCTTTTCTTCAACCCTCTATATGTTTAATTCTCATGGATACGGTCGATTATCGTCGTTGTTTCCATTGCAAAGGCCGTATGGAAGAGAAACAGTATCGTTGTCTTAATCCAGAATGTGTATGTGGTCGATGTGGGGATCCTGGTTCTAGAAATTCTTGCTATTGGTGCGACTTAGCCGACAAACAATCTCTCGATGACTCTAAAAGTTTTTCTGACCAACCGCCACAACCCGAGATATGTTCTTACCGTCGTTGCCTTCATTGCCAAAGCCGTATGGAAGAAAATCAATTTCGGTGTTTGAAATGTATATGTGATTGGTGCGGAAATAATTGTCGGAATGGATTTTGTGATGTATGCAATAATTTTATTAATCCAAATCCAGATCTCGCCCGTCTTTATGCACGGCTAGAACAAAAGAGTGCTCTTTATAATGAACCCTCGATTCCTACTCCCTCTCCGGTGAGGGAGATGGAACATGTTTATGAGCCCGAGGTGACTCCCGTTCAAGAACCCGAGCCTATCACGGAAATGGCTAATTCTTATCCGGATAACTCTTCGATTTATCAGCTCGTGTGTATATGGTGCAGCGGACCCGAATATGGTGGAAATTGTCCCGCTTGTAGCAATGGAAAATCAGGAACCGAGTTTCACCATAATCCTGACTATGAGCCAACCAATTTTCCTAACCAACCTTTGTACCATGAGCCAGATTCATACTCTTGTGAGTATTGTGGTGGTCCTCACCAAGGTTTTCAATGTCAAGTTCAATATAACAACTCAACCTTTGGTTATGAACCTTACCCGTATTCGTCACAACAATCATACTGTTGTGAGTATTGTGGAGGTCCGCACGTTAATTCCGATTGTCAGATGCAGAATCCGATTGATTACGAACAAGTTCCTTGTAACAATTACGACTATCCTTATAACCCACCTCCACGATACCAAGAAGTTCAACCACAACCTTCACTAATGACTAATCCAAAATTTCTGGAAATAATGATTGATCTTAAGAATCTTCTTGATAAACTTTCCCACGGAAAAGAAGATCCTCCTCAGAAAACTTATGGTGAATTACTCGCTGAAGAGCAAGCCGCTAAAATTAGTTACCGGAGACCTTTCGTTTACGATTCTGATTCTGATGACGATTTTACTCCTCCGAGTGGCAATCCCACTCCCGTTTCTGAGCCTTGCATTTCCGACCCTTCCCCTTCACTCACGCCGGTTGAGAGAAGTGACGTTCTTATGGAAGAGGTCGATGATTCTATTTCTACAGACATTATTACACCCATTGATTCTCTCATAATGGGGGATGAGCATCTTAGTACTATTCCGGAAACGGAAGAGACTAATGCTGAGATCCTTATCCCAATCCCAAGAGAGTCTGGGGTTGTTGATATTTGTGATGAGCCTTCTCTTGATATATCGAATGATCATGATAAGATGTTCTCCAATTCCGAGGATATATCTGACAGTGATTGTGATTCGCTTTTATGTGATTCTCTTGACATCTCCGAGGTTACTTCCGGGATTTTCTCAAATCCACTCTTTGAATTCAAGGACGACTACACCTTTTGTGAAGTTAATCCTCTTTTTGACCAAGATTTTGAGTCCGATTCAGAGACCACAACGGAAGTGGTGGATATTGCTAGCTCTCAGAGCACACCACTTGTCCCACCTCTGTGTTCCGACCTTTCTCTCCCGTCATGTGATGTTGAAGAAAGTATTGAATCCGACACTGAGGTTGTTATGGAGATTGATTTTGAGATGGTTGAAGACGATATTCTTGATAAACCGCCACGTGATTCTAATATGGAAGAAATCGACTTACCTATTGATGACCCAATACCACCGGGTATTGAGGATATGGTTGTTCTTGATGGTTCTCTTGACTCTCCTCTCTCTGATGAGTCGACCATCACGTATCCCGTTGAGCCCGCATGTGAGGACAAGATTTTTAAACCCGGGATATTCATTGATGAGTTCTTTATTATAACCATTATTCGTGATAAGGATCCTCTCTTGGATGCCTTCATTTGTGAGCCTACACCTCTTATCTTTTACCATGAGCTCCCATCTTTTTTGGAGTTTTCTCACTTTGATCCGTCATTCTTTCGTCCACCTCCAAAACCGCCGGATGATGGATCATTCTTTCATGTTATCCCTTATGTGCTGATGCCCGACATATTCTTCACTACCCGACCCACCCAGTCTCATTCTTTCGGGAATGAAGACACCGTTTTTGACCCTGGTATCTCTACCACTTTCTTCCCCAAGGACAAATGAATTCGGGGACGAGTCAGGCTAGCGACTCGTTGAAGAAAAACAGTAGCGCTTCGTGGGAGGCACCCCATGCTTATCTATCTTCTTTCTATTTTCTAATAAGTGACGCGAAGGGGTCTGCCTCTTCGATTTCTCGTGTTTGGTTGTTTGTGATGTTGTGTTTAGGATGTTCCCGATATGAAGACTCTCGTGCTCGAAGTTTGTCATTTCTCCACTCGAGTTTCATGATCGATGCTGATGGAAATCCGATATCCTAATCTTATCGACTAACGTTTATCTTTTAGCATACTTAATAAACGGCTTTTAGATTTTCGTGATACCCTTGCTTTAAACATTGAGGACAATGTTCCGTTCTAGTCTGGGGTAGGGTAATCTTCGATTTGATTTGACCGCACTTGCTTATTTTTTGTTGTGTTTCTCTCGTAACCCCGTTTTTCCTTAGAAAATGAAAAATTGTGCAAAAATGAGAAAAATTTAAAATTTTTCGTAAGCTTTTGTTAGTTTTATGATCGAAAAGTTCTTGCTAGTCTCTTAGAAGTTTCTTTAAATATGCGTTTTTCTTAACATAGCCTTTGCTAATTGCTTAGATCAGAGGCTATAAAATGCGATTCTAGCTCACAAGGCCAAGATTTTGCAAGTCTCCCTAAGTGATTTTAAAAATGCGAAGCTTAAAAAAGGATTTGCTAGTTTCTAATAAGTGACTTTAAAAATGCGAGACTTGAGATTATTTGACGAAAAATTTGCTAAGTTAATATATGTTTTGACACCTTGATTGACTTTCCGCTGGTGAGAGTAGGAATGGAATTCTGACTTGACCGGGCGTGTTGAGCCCTAGCTTGTTCCCTTAACCATAGGTAATCTAAAAATTATCGGCTAAGCATCTGCGGATCTCATTATTTGGGATTTTAAATTTGCAGAGATCGAGAAATGATAGAGTTACTTATGAGTTTAGATGCTAAACGTGGAGTAGTTGGTTCTCTTTAGAGCCCATCAAAGGTACTTATGGCTTTTTGTTCCCACAAAATTGTTTCACCCCATATCTGTCATAATAATTAGAGATGTTGAGTTTTTGGCGATAGTTAGTTCTTTATCTTCTTAAAAGAATCTTTGTTTGAAAAATTGGGTACACATCAAGGATCCGTAATAAATAAATGAGCAATATGTGATATGAGAAAAAAGTAATAAGTAAAGTTGTGAGCTGCGGTGTCGAGATCGGACCCTTGGATCTTTAGCCGGGATTGAATGAGGTCTTAGCCTAACCAGCCGGGATTCTCATCTCATGAAGCCTATAGTCTTGGAATTACCCCGTGAAGCTCCGTGGTTCACAGCTCATATAAAGTAAAGGTATAAGTGCAATATAAAAAAAAAAAAAAAAAAAAAAAAAAAAAAAAAAAAATGATGTTGAAAAAAAATGATGAAAAAAATGAAAAAAATCAAAAGTTAGTGAATAAAAATTCCTTGATGTGGACCTCATTTTTACGACAATGGTTCTTGAGAGAAGAAGGATAACTAATTATCGACTTAGCTTTGTATCTTTATCGGAATAAAAGTTATCGAAACGAGAACTTGAAGAAATTCATTTCTCACAAAAATAAAAAAATTCTAGAGGAAATAGGAAAATGGGAACGAAAAGTAAGTACACAAGTAACTTCCATGGGTAGTGTTAGCATCTAGAATCATTTGTAACAATGATTTCGGTTTTACGCTTAGTTTGGGACTTGTGAAAAATCAGGGACGATGTATTCTATCCGTATGGTCACTTCACGCTGTGTTGTGTTTTCTACTCCGTGATCCTAACGTGTCGTTTGAAAAATGTTTGAGTTATTGATCGACATGAAAGTTCAACAAACCGTCATTCATAACCGGAATGTGCTTAATCGTAATATCTACATGTGAAATAAAAGGTAAACGGGGCGTTTTTAGAATTAAGGGTTTTTAGTCTCTTTTGAGGAATCTTTGCTACTTCTTCATAGGTTTAGTAGAAAGAGATTGAAATCCTTGGTTTTAGAATCGTGAGTTGATTGCATTGCGTGAGGACACGACAATAGTTTCGTCTGGGGTATTTTGATATGTGCTTATTCACATATCTTTTCACTATCAAAACTGACCCAAAACAACCAAGGAAAAGCCGTTTATTGCTTATATTTGTGGTTTTCTTGAGTTTGTGCTTGTGCAGGTACGGATATGCAAAAACACGCAAAAAGGATCCAAATCAGATGTAAATCCGAGCACGAGAGATCAAGAGAGTTTTAGCTGAGCTGGAAAGTCAAGATTGTGCATTTTGAAAGATTTTATTCTCAAAAGATGATTTTTGAAGTGTCAGCAAAGTTTGAAGAAAAGTCAAGAATGACCCCTGCACTTTGAGCTTTTGACAGATTTGATCCCTGAGGTTTTCAGAAATTACAATGCACCCTTGGATTATTTAAGATTGACAATATTGGTCCTTGATAAAGATTTTCAGAAAGTACAAGATTGGCCCCTGAAGTTTCAAGTTGTACAAGTTAAGTCCCTAGAATACACTTGGATTACATCTTTTATATAAGTCCAAAAACCAACTAATCCATTCGGCCCAAAATAAATATACCCGAGCCCAATCTTTAGCCTAATATTACCCGGTTTAATCTAAACCCGAAAAACCAAACCAAACCCGTGTAATAAACCAGGTCAACGCCCATATAAACCGGTCAACACATTTGAAAAATATTAAAAAACCCGAATAAACCACCCGCCAAATCCTTTTACCCTTTCCCCCAATTAACCCAGTTACATGAACCCTAAATTCACCCTCCCAAGTAATTAACCAAATTGACCACAATTAAGGGTACAATCGTACATTCACTGACAACCCCTGACACCTCATGGATCCGTGTGATATT
Source organism: Chrysanthemum seticuspe (assembly GCA_019973895.1). Classification (NCBI taxonomy): domain Eukaryota; kingdom Viridiplantae; phylum Streptophyta; class Magnoliopsida; order Asterales; family Asteraceae; genus Chrysanthemum; species Chrysanthemum seticuspe. The sequence goes on from BPTQ01000004.1 coordinate 245,344,684, forward strand.
GGACACTTGGCGTTCTCCTATTGGTCTTAACATGTCATTGGTATTGATCCAAAGGCTGTGATGAGATGGGAAGCGGTTATCTTTGATCCAAGGGTGTACAAGAGCTCAAAGTAGCACAAATAGAAGAGATTCGTGAAGCTTCCAAGACCTCAAGCTCAAATATAAATAGACCTCTCATTTGTTCACTTGATTGTATCTAATTTCCTGTAATTTTTCTTCTCTCTAGATTTATTTGTAGTGGTTATTTACTTTTCAAATGTTTTAAATCATTTTGTAATTCGTTTTTGTACTCAATTTCCTTTATTAATAGAATTTGCACTTCAATTGTTATTGTTATTGTTTGAGTTTTTAATATCCATATCTGCTTAATATCTCATTTTAGAGCTTAATTCAGTATTCTAAAACATATTTCTAGCTTAAATTTTCAAAATCTCAAAAATACAAAAAAAATCACAAAAAAATCATTTAAAAATCAAAAATCACTTTAGATCTTTGTTCTGGATTAATCTACCATTGATCTATTGTTTCAGATGTTCATTTAAGCTTTTCAGTAGCTTATAGTGAGCTCATAATTGTTTTTATTTCAAATTTCACAAAAATCTCAAGTGAGATCAGATGCTACAGTGGCTACTCTTGTTTGCTGGAATTGGATCTGGATTGGTATTGGTTTGATGCTGATTTGGGTTGGATACTGAGCTGGTTTGGAATAGGTTAGTGGTGGTTAGGTTAGTGGTTCTGTTTCTTCAATTTGGCAAGCCATAGTGGCTGTGGATGACTTGTAAGTGCTTAATCTGTTTTTGATCATTTAAATCTGTGTCTGATCTGTTAATTAGTTGTTATTATTACTTTTTGATCTGAATTACATGTTTGTTTAGCTTAATTTGGTCTTAATCTGTTGATTGCAGTTTTAATTAGTAGCTTAAAGTAGTGTTTGGCATAGCTTATTAATTTGAGATATAGATTATTTAATCTTTTAGGATTAGTTGCTTCTTGTTTAAGTAAGTATTTGATAGTCATTGAGGTCTTAGCAATTGCATTTTTAATCAAAAAAGTCAATATCACAGTAGAACTGATCTAGCTTCTGTTTCTGTCAAATCAGTTGGTTTGATTAACTGCATATTGGTTCAAAATTGTTAGATCTATCTTTTGGATATCATCATTAGTCTTGTTGCATCACAATCAGTTCATTATTGAAGATCAAAACTGAGTTTGGTCAAATTTCTTAAGTATTCTTCAAAAGTCAAAACTGTCATTTGCAGTTTTTTAACAAACTTTGATTCTATCTCATGGATTCATTTCTGAGTTTTAGAGTTTGAAACTTTGGAATCTAAAAGTTCACTTGGTCTTAATTTGATAACTGCTTTTGGTCATAACTGATTCAATCATTTTAATCATCAAATGAGTTGCTCAACTGGTCACCATATCCCCTGTTCACACTCAGTATTAACTGAGTGTGAAACAGGCTAAATTGCAGCCACAACAGAGGTTTCAAATCAAAGGGTTAGGACCTGAAACTTGGCACAGTTGTAGTTTGCCAGGTGGTGTGTAGGATTGCAATAGTATTTTTCTATTTAGCTTATTCTATAAGCTGTTGGATAAGCTCAAACAGTGGGTCAGAACCACTGTTTGGCTAGTTTGGCAGTTGGATTAAGATCTAGGTTCTGAGCTTGTTACTTGTTTGGATTAGTTAGAAATAGTTGCTTATAGCTTATTTTGGTATTCTCTAGCTTCTGTATCTGTTTGGTTTCATAAGTAGCTTATTAGCTTATTCTTGTAGCTTATTTCCACTAGCTGTTACACTATAGCTTCATTATTTCACACATAACCTGCTATTTTATCATTTTTCATAGATTAGTAATATCATTTTAGATTTTTCCTGAAATTCTCATAATTTTTGGTCTTCTTTAGCTATTTTTCTCAATTTAATTAGATTTTAATCACTTTTTAATTAGCTTTTATTGAAAAAATTGAGAAAAAGTTCCAAAAAAATAATTTTTCAATTTTAATAGTTTAAGAAAAATATAAAAAAGCAATAAAAAGATTTTTCCTTATTTTTTTTCTCACTTTATTTGGTAATTTTTAGAATTTTAATTAGATTTAAATAGTTTAAATTAGTTTTTAATTTTTAATAAATCAAGAAAATTCCAAAAAAAATAGTTTTAATTCTAAAATAGTTTTCTAACATCATTTTTAGAGTAAAAGTAATTTTAGATTATTTTTAGGAGTTAGATTAGTCGTATTTGCTTTTTATTCGCGTTTCGTTTGATTTCCGTTTTTGCGTTTTAGTGTAGAATTGCGTAGTTTGCCTTAGTTTTTAGGATTCCCCGTAGATTTTATGTTCCATTTACTTTCCTTATCCCGTAGTTTAGATAATATCATCTTATGCCCCTTTTCTTATTCGAATCCCGATATTTGAGACGTGAGTTGTTTACTCCATTCATCCCTCGTTGGGAGAACGACCCGGGAAATACATTCCTTTGTATTTCTTCGGAAAATATCTGTACGAAAATGATTAAATCACTCCCCCTCAAGTTGAGAGGTGGAAGGACTGCAAGCTCCCAACTTGGACATTAATTTAGAATGCTGATCTGCTGGAAGAACTTTAGTAAACACATCAGCCAGCTGGTCTTTAGTGAAAACATGAGAAGGTAGGACTTCCCCATTCTTGACTTGATCCCTTACATAATGGCAATCCACTTCTATATGCTTTGTTCTGGCATGGAAGACCGGATTGGCAGCTATATATATGGCAGCTTGATTATCACATTTCAAATCTACAGGACCAAGATCTTTGAGCCCCAAATCTTTCAACAATGTCACCAGCCAAGTAACTTCACAACATGTTAGGGCCATAGCTCTGTATTCAGCTTCAGCTGATGATCTAGACACCACTTGTTGCTTCTTAGATTTCCATGAAATAGGTGATTGACCCAGCAAAATACAATAGCCAGTGGTGGACCTTCTTGTCATAGGACAACTAGCCCAATCACTGTCACAATAGGCAGTCAAATGAACAGCTGAATCATTAGCTAATAATATACCTTGACCTGGTGAATTCAACAAATATCTCATCAAATGTTTCACTGCTTGCATATGCACTGATGTAGGATTTTGCATAAACTGGCTCAACAACTGCACAGTATAGCAAATATCAGGTCTTGTTATTGTGAGATATATGAGTTTGCCTATGTATCTTCTGTATACTTCTGGATCAGGTAAAGGAGTTCCCATGTCTGCTTGCAACTTGATATGAGAATCCATAGGCAACTTGTATGGTCTTGCATTAGTCAAACCAGCTTCTTGAAGTAAATCAGTAGTGTACTTCTTTTGAGAGATGAAAATGCCTTGGTCACTTTTGCACACCTCCAGTCCTAAGAAATAATTCATCTGACCCAAATCCTTCATGTGAAAATGAGTACTTAATTGTGTTTTAAGAGCTTGAATCTGAGTGTTGCTAGAACCAGTGATTAGAAGATCATCAACATAAACAAGGACTGCTGTAAAGGATTCAGCATCTGTCTTGATGAACAATGAGTAATCAGCCTTAGATTGAGTATAGCCAAAGGACAACAATGCTGAAGAGAGTTTGGCAAACCACTGTCTAGGTGCTTGTTTGAGGCCATACAAGGACTTCTTGAGTTTGCATACTAAACTTGAATCAGCAGGAACATTTTGCACACTCTCCCCCTTTCCAATATACCCTTGAGGCATTTGCATATACACTTCTTCAAAGAGATCATCATGGAGAAAGGCATTAGACACATCCATTTGACAAATTTCCCAACCTTTCATGGCTGCCACTGCAAGTAAAGCTCTAACAGTCACCATTTTTGCCACTGGAGCAAAAGTTTCTTCATAGTCAACACCTTTTCTTTGCCTATTCTCATTCACTACAAGTCTAGCTTTCTTCTTGTCAAGTGTACCATCAGCTTTGAGTTTGATTTTGTAGATCCAATGACAAGCAATAGCTTTCTTCCCTTTAGGTAGAATAGTCACTTCCCATGTATCATTCTCCTCTAATGCTCTTAGCTCCAAATTCATTGCATTACACCAATCTTCTTCTTTAACTGCTTCTTTGAAGTAAGTAGGTGCTGACTGAGCCACCAAAGCACATAGAAAAGCATGAAATTGAGACTGAAGAGGAGTAACTGACACTTGATTAGCCTTTGGTTGATGAATTGGTGTTACATAATCTTTTAGCCAGCTTGGAGCACTTGACACTCTAGTGGATCTTCTGATTCCTGCATCTTGAACACTAGTGGTTGGAATGAAAGATGGTGCAGTGTGAACAACATCAGCAGATTCATGAACAACATCAGCAGAATCATGAACAACATCAGCAGATTCATGAACAACTTCAGCAGAATCATGAACAACTTCAGCAGTAACAAAGGGCTCATGAACAGGTTGTGTTGTGGATACAAAATCTTCATACCACAATGGTGAAGAAATGGGTGCAAGCACAGGTTGAAGAACTTGCAACATACTTGTTTTAGAGTAGGGAAATATATGTTCATAGAAGACAACATCTCTTGACACAAACCTTGTATGATTCAGCAAATTCAGAAGTTTGTACCCCTTTTGATGTTGTGGATAACCCAGAAATAAACAAGGTACACCTCTGGAATCAAATTTGTCAGCAACTCTGGAAGGATTACTAGCCATTGCTAAACAACCAAACACCCTTAGATGACTATACTCAGGTTTAGATTGCAACAAAACTTCATAAGGTGTCTTAAATTTCAACACAGCAGTGGGAAATCTGTTAATGAGATATGTTGCAGTGATAACACAGTCACCCCAATAATGTACAGGCAAATGAGCATGCAATCTTAGGGCTCTAGCTATCTCCAATATGTTTCTATGTTTCCTTTCTACCCTCCCATTTTGCTGAGGTCTATCAACACATGAAGTTTGATGCTCTATTCCCAGTGAGTCCATAAAAGGGCCTATAGATCCTTTGAGAAATTCTAAGGCATTGTCTGATCTCACCACTTTTATATCTTTTTCAAACTGCTTCTTCACAAAAGTAACAAATGACTTGAAAGTGGCAAAGGCATCTGACTTTCTGACTAGTAAATATGTCCAAACAGCTCTACTACAATCATCAACTATAGTGAGAAAATACTTATGATTCCCTATGGTTGGAACTTTATAGGGTCCCCAAATGTCTATATGAATGAGCTGAAATGGAACTTTGGAATGAGATTTACTAACAGAATATGGAAGTTTTGTGAATTTTGCCATTGGACAAGTCAAACAAGAATTCTCATTAGAATGAGATACACTTTCAGGAACAGAAGTAATATGTTTGAAAGTAGAATCAGAAATGTGACCAAGTCTATGATGCCACAAACTGTAACAATTATTGAAAACACTAAAAGCATAGTTTGTTGGAACAGAACAGTTTGAGAAAAATGAAAATAGACTACAATCTTCAAGGGCAGACACAACCATTGAAGAAAGTTGAGAATGAATTTGATCCAGAGGAAGATTGAGTAGATGATAGAGGCCAGCTTGCTTTTTACCCAAGCCCAACACCTTCCTGGTTTTCAAGTCCTGGATAACACAGAATTTCTCATAAAATGTAACAAAGCAATGAGAATCTTTTGTTAGTTTAGAGACTGACAAAAGCTTGAATTTGAAGGAAGGAACTATGAGAACATTGTTTAGCTTAAGTCCATTTTGTAAAGCAACATTGCCTACTTTGGAAATGACTGAAGTATGTCCATTTGGCAAATTAATAACCTGTTTACACTTAAGAGCCTCAACATCATTCAAATCATTGTTATCTGGTGACATATGATCACTTGCCCCTGTATCAATTATCCATCCTTCTATAACCCCATTCACACAAGAAAAACAGTAAAGTGTACCTTCTCCAAAAGGATGTTCCAATGCATTGGTCTCATCAGTGGTCTGATTGAAATGAGGAATACTCTTCATTAGTTGCTCAAATTGCTTTGAAGTGAAGACCACATGACCACCAGTTTCAACCATTGCAGCTGTCTTTTTCACATAACCTGGACCAGCCTTCTGAGGAGCTTTACCTTTCTGTGACTGCTTATACTTGTAATGCCATGTAGGGTAACCAACTTTCTCCCAACATTTATCTGGTGGATGCCACTTGTAGCCACATATGTTACACTTCTCTTTGACCTCACCTTTGCTATAGAGGGTTGTAGATTCAACAATTGACTGTCCTGATCCAAATACTCCCCTTTGAGACTCTTCTTGCTGAAGCAAAGCACAAGCAGTTTCAACACTTGGTAAAGGAGAGTTTAACAACAACTGACTCCTTTGATGAGAAAATTTTTCATCCAAACCATTCAAGAACTGAAACAATCTTTGCTCTTCTTTCTGAGTACTCAAAGCAGTTAGAAAAACAATAATTTCTGGAGTAATATTGACTATTCTTGGCAATTCATTCATTGAATCCAATTCTTCCCAAACACACTTCATACTTGTATAGTACTCACTCACAGATCTTCCTGATTGCATAGTCTCATAAGTTTCTCTATTCAACTTATACTTATGTGACCCATTGCTGAGAGCAAATCTTTTCTCAAGTTGAATCCAAATTGCATAAGCAGTTCCAATGAACATAATAGACTTTGCAATTGATTCAGATACTGAGTTCATTAACCAACTAATCACCAGATTATTACATGTATCCCATTGTTCTTGTAAATTCCCATCATCTTGTGATCTTGGAACTGTTCCTCTGATGAAACCTAACTTTCTTTTGGTAGAAAGAGCAATTTCAACCGATCTTCTCCAAGAACGATAGTTTTGTGCTCCTAACAATTTTTCATTCACCACAAGAGTACCAGGGCCATCAGAAGGATGCAAATACAGTGGATTTTGGAACAAAAGAGATTGACTGTTTTGGCTAGTAGCATCAGTTGAAGAAGATGATGCTGCCATTGTTAACACGTTGCGGAAGCTTCAACAATCTTGAAAGAACCGTTATAACAACCAGATGATTCAACAAATTCAGTCTTGAATAAGACACTTGAACTGAATCACTTTACCAGAATGTAGATGAAAAATTGATAGTTATTGATGAAAGAATTGTGATGAGAATGATAGAAATGATGATTTGATAATGATCGGAAAAAGTTAGTTACGGTGGTTTATGGTGATCGGAAAAGTTAGTTACGGTGGTTGTAACGGTTGTAACTGATCAAGAACTCATTACTGATCTCTGATACCATGTTGACAGTAATGAGTAGAGAGAAACACACAGTTCACACAGTGAAAATGATTCTCCTTATTACTTCAAAATGAAATATACAAAGGTTTTATACAGCATAAACAGATGGGAGGAAGGAGAAAAAGAATAACAGAAAAGTTACAAAACAAACCCTACACTATTTCAATGTTCCAATATGAGTCCTTCAACTATTAACCAACCCCTCTTTTACATACTTCCATGCAACTTGAGTTCTGAAAATGGCAATACATACTTTCCGGCCGGTTCAAGTGTATTTCCATAATTCCGTATAACAGAATTGAGTTGGTTATAAAGGCAAAGAGTCTCATGGTTAGTTTGTTGAGAGCTGATGGTGAACAAAAGCGCACTATAACAGACCGATTAGTCGAACTGTAAAAAAAAACAAAATCAAGACAATTAGTCGAATGGATATAACAGACAGAAACAAAGAGGGAAATTTGATCAAACCAAAAAGTGCACTATACGTGAGTTTCCATGCTTCAAAACTTCCATAAATATTCCCATATTGTACTTTATACTTTTTTTTCTTACTCGTTAAAACTTCGACATTACTAAATGTATAATGTTTTATTAGTAAAAATTATACCATTAAAACTAAAATAAATTACTTTTTAACTTGAAGTAGATATCGACATGCTTTTTGTTAGTTATAACCAAGATTATAAAAATTGTCCAACACCTAACGATATACGAGCGATTTACCGCGAAGGTAGTAGAGATATAAATTAACCCTTACTTTTTCCTTTTATTTTGCCGGTTGAATGACATAGTTAGGCTGGTCCCAATCGTGACCGGCGGAGATGACCTGGGTCACCAGCGCCACGTCAGCTTTCTCTCTCCAGCGACCAAACATGATCCGGATGCCACAGTCGATGACCTAACGTTTTTTTTTTTTTTTTTTTTTTTTTTTTTTTTTTTTTTTTTTTTCATATGTTTTTCCCAACTCTAAAAAAAAATAAAAAAATAAAGGGAACAAGCAATATATCGGTCGAAATTCGAACCGATATACTAGTTTCTTTCCACACAACCGATCCTGCGCCCGATCTCCACATCGATCAAGTGACAAAATATTCCGTGCCCAACCGATGTTAACCTTACGATTGGGACCAGCCTTATTTTGGTGGTACATATAGAAGTCAATTTTTTATAAACATCAACTTAATTATCTCACGAAATTTACAATACAAATTATCTCATACATTTTAAACATGACTTGAACACATAACCATTTGATTGTGAAGTTTCTCACACAATAAAAAATAAGGAGATGATTTGCACAATCTCATTAGGACATTCAAATTTTGAATGTTTAAAATAAAGGTATAAATGTTCAAACATTCAAAATTTGAATGTCGTCTCAATAATTTACGAGACTGAATCACCTCCCAAAAATATCATTGACACCAAAAGTCACAAACTATTCGATATAAAAGTCAAATTTTGATATAATTAATTTATCTAACTGTCAATGTTCTATAGCAATACGCAACTAGTATCTACGATATTGTATGACCACATATTTTCCATGGGACCAGTCATTCTATTTCCCAAATAACTATTGTTGTTTTTATGCCATCACTTCTCATTTGCATACATTCCCATTACTCTCTTTAAATGTCTTAACATTGTAAATCTCTGTATTCCTAACTAATTCAATGTATCTAATACACATATTCCCTTTCATACTTTGCAAATATGATGTCTATATTTCATAAACTTTTGGGATACACAGTTAGACTATTGAATCAGTTATTCAGTTTTAACCATAAGTCTTTATCACTTCACGTCAAACGAGGCAAACTAAAAAAAGGTCAAAAAATTTAGTTCGATTTTGGCTTGTTTTCGTAAAACCGAAGCATAATAGCTAAACATAAACCGAATCAATTTATTATATTTAATATAATATAAATAAATAATCGATAATTAGTAAAAAAAGAAAGAACTTCAATATAATTAATCCATGATGGAGGAGTCAAATATATTTTTATCTTGACATTTATGGGTGTGCTTGATGTATACGTTTGTCTACTTCAAAATATATCAATATGTATTCGGCAGTGATCTTACTATGTGTGTGTGACATGCATACGTGTTTCTTTCACCTGTATATGTAAAATTTGAGATAAAAAATTGTTGGGGCGTAGATTAAGATAAAAATAAAGAATAATGAACAATTCTCTTAGGTAAAACAAATTTGTTGTTCCAAACTATAACCGGTTATAAAATACCCGAAACAATTGAATAGACAAAAGCTTATCGGCTTTCGACTTTGGGCAAAACCCGATCTGAACTAAACCATGCTTACTGTTGGGATTAAAGAACAAGTTAACCATTAACTCTACTAGTACGCATCGGATAATCGATTTAGTTTAAGAATTACAATTAACACGTATAATAAACAAACTAATGTAAAAGCGAACAAGAAAACTAACCTGTTGGGATATGAAAGTCAAAGTACTGAAGAAGTCAAAGTGCTGGAGATTCAAAGTACTGCTAAGTGAAAGTCAAAGTACTGCTGTCGAAGTCAAAGTACTGCAAAGCTAAAGAACTGCTATATTCGTTTATGGAAAGCTTTGTTATTCTAGAATATTCTTTGTTTAGATTACTTGTCGTACAAGGTTAGAATTGTAAACCGACTAGTGTTATCCTTAAGCCTATAAAAGGACCCATAGATTGGCATTAGAATAGATGAGAATACGTGTTTTTAGAGTTTTAGAGAAGTACGATATTAGAGTTTAGAGTTGTTGAAGAATCTGTATAACAAGCAGGTTCAGAGTTATTAATAAAATTGTTAAAGTTAAAGTGAATTCTTCTTAGCTTTATTGAAGTAAATTCCGCGTACTTAATAGAGTTTATTCAGTGTTTCATTGTTAGTGACTTAGGATTTATCCGAGGTTATTAAGCCCTTAACAAGCTATATAAGTTAGTTTGGTTAGAGTACATCGATCCAACAAGTGGTATTAAAGCTTGTGTGGAAACTCTGATTAAGAAGAAACCCTAATAACCGATTTAACAACAAACACCAAAGATGTCGACTGAAGCTGCACCACCACCATCCATCACCTCACTCAGAATACCAATCATCAAAAAGGGAGAATATGATCTCTAGAGCATGAAGATGGGGCAGTACATTGCTATTACAGACCATGCATTGTGGAATGTAATTGTCAATGGTAATGAAGTTGTGGAAGATCCTCCAGAAATTCCTGGATGTAACATATTGGATTTCATAATCACACTAAACCACAAGATCAAATAGGCGTATAAGAGATGTTTTAGAGAGAGAAAGTTAGAGGTTGGGAACTTTAGTGAGAGAAAGAAAAATCTTATTATGAGCTCCAACTCTCTACCTTGGGAGGTAGAGAGTATTTATAGTTCTTACATAAAACGCCACCTACGGGCTGTGGATCAGGCATACAGTGGGTAAAGACCCGTCCGTCCTCCACGGTGTTACAAACTAAATACTACTTAACTTATAATAATCTACGACTACGTTCTAACGATTACATATACTTGAGGTGACCGACTCTTTAATAACTGGATTTACTAAATCCTAACAATCTCCCCCTAAGGGAAGTCACCTCAAACACATCTTAACATAATATTTAATACAAACAGATATTACATTTTAAATTTTTCTTGCATTTTTGATGTAGTACTTTGCTCTGAAGCTCGTAGTCATTGATTCTTCACATTGCATGTTTGGTTAATCCAAGTGGAGGTCTTTTACTGATCCACGTGATAATGAGTTTTGAGCTAGCTTTGAGATCATCAGCTAACAAAAAATCTCTGACTCATCCATTGTAGAATTGGTATTATGTGATGTTGTGACTTATGGATCGACATGCTCACATTCTGGATCATGATATCTTCTTACCAGAGTAGCGGAAGCTTTCATTGATTCATGATATTGGCAGCAGTGTAGCAGAAGCATGGAGTGAAAATATCAGAGTCATTGATGCACTTTATCATGATTTCTTTAGAAATGAATGTATTGTGTGAGCATGCGGCTATGGATTGACCGCTTTATTCTGATCAGCTGCAAACGTCGGGCGTACCAGCATACAACAGTTAGCAATAAAGCGTACGAAAGTGTCTTTGATCACTTTCGTTGAATTGAGGTACACGGCCCACGGTTCCCCGTTTATCAGTACAAGTACTGCCTGTGATCAGGTAAAATTCTGAAGAATTTCCTTGACAGGGTTTCGCAGCTGCTCTAGCTGTTCTCAAACCGGAACATCTCAAAGAAGACAACACGGAGTGAGTGAACCAGCGAATTGAGATTCACTTATTGATAAAAAGAGTTTTGAAAAACAATCGTGTATCGCTCAATGTTTTTGCAATACAAGGAAGGTTTTAATGAAAATCAATTATCAATCATAAACACCTTTTATTTTGAAATATTCGTACACAGTCGATGTGCTAAAGAAAAGAGTTTTTAAGCACAACGACCGGTTTTTCAAAGGTATCCGTCAATCCATATCCTGAACCAGGATTGATTCAAAAGATTGAATCGCCCCATTGTTTCCTGTTCAGTTGTCACATGGTTGATCTATTGAATAAATCTCACATGCCACCTACCAGGAGCTTGTTTGATGTTGGCTCCAGAAGGCTTTCCATCTTCATTGTGAATATTTAGCATATCACGCAGATGTTCTGGCAATACCACAAGGATAATGCGTAGGACTCATAAGATTTAATCTCTCTTTCCACATTGTGTGAAACAGAGAGTCTTCATTGAAAGTGTCCTAATGATATTTATAGATGATCTCGTGGCTCTAGACTCAATTGTGTATATTTTGATCCTATTTCGGAGACTATGGAGAGGGTCTCCTTCTTCAATATCAACAAACTCTAAGAGAAAGTCGATAGATAATGTCGGTTCCCCGTGAGAATGAAACAAGTCCTTTTAAGAGGAACTTGAGTGGTTTGGGAAGTTGAAGTGTAGTGCGTCACTGGGTGTCTTCAATACCGATGTTACCTTGGTAACCACCAGTAGCATATGAATTGAACCCGGTATCTGCCCTAAGGTTGAATAATTGGAGGGCTATTTGTTTTCACCCTTTTCTCATTCAATTCTTTTTCATTCTTCAACCCCTTCAGTGCTTACCGAGACTTCATAACTAGAACCTTGTTGGGTTTATTCCAGTACTATCTCAGTCTCTGTCCGCACTCTTCCCATATCTCACTTTTCTCCTTTTTTTTCAATATACCTAAGGACTTCTACACTATCTAGTGGATTGTCCCTGGGTAGATCCCTCCGGTTCTGGCGGATCATGGGAACAAATACCTAACCTTATCGTCCTTATATCACCATGCATAAAGTAAAGTTGGTCGGTCTATTTGGTATCGTTCATATGCCATTTGAACCAATTGAAAACCATTTGAAAATCAATCCAGATACTTGTGATATATATTATCAAAGCATTTTGCACCTGAATTGTTTTTGATATTTTTAGAACATGAGCTCCCCCTCAACATGTGCAACATGTATTAGAAATCGTTTTGCACACGGAGGCAAGAAGAAGAATTAACTTCTTTGATTACCATTTTCTAAAAGATATCATCATCACTTCCCTGATTAAATCATGTAGATAAAGCATATCGGGGAAGGATGAGGTTTTCAAAAATTTGCTCCCCCTCAATATGTGCATAGATATTTGAAAATGTTTTGCACAGATTAGGAAAAGACTGCACATTGAGATAAATTGATCACGTTTCAAATCTTTGTGGTTTAAGATAGATGCTCCCCCTCAACATGTGCATGAAAAATTTGAAATCGTTTGGCACATGTGGGAAGGAGAGCTTGTACATCCTTATAAAACCATTTACCGAATTATCAGTTTAAATACAATTTAAATCACAAATTCTCCCCCGATCACAATTATCAAATCATTTGAGATTTGTGATCTCTGTAGATTTAAATTGATTTTGAAACCTTTTAGGGAGAATTGTGACTTGATTATGAAAACGTTTTAACTGATAAGGATCAGATTTTGAGACTTTAAACTCCATTGATTAAACATGCATGATTATCTTTTGAAAACAATTGTATGACAAATAACCTTTTGATTTAATAGAAATCATTCTCCCCCTCAATCAATTACATAAGTTGTTGATTGAGAGATAGATGTTTTTGACGAATGTTAAGTCCAGATGATTTTCAAAAATAGAGTCCGAGTTATTTAACAAAGCAATTAGTTTTCATTAGATGGTAAGGAATTGTTTAAAGAATCAGAGCATGAGATTTGAAAAACAAGATAAAGCATGGCTCTGTTCTATCATTGAAAAGCGGGTTACTGCCTGAAATGACAATAAACCATTGTTTCACTTTCTCCCAAAAATATTTTTTGATTTTTTTTTTTATGAAAATTCGAACAACATCTAAAGTCCGGTGTCATTCTTTGAATGACAGCACCAAGACCGTAGATATTATCGAATCGAGAAAAACATGACAAAATGACAATATTTTATTGAGAATTTTCGAATTTTTCAATATTTTATGGATTTTTGAAAGTTTTATATTTTTCTCTTTGCTTTTTGTTGTTTTTATAATTTTGTATTTTGGTTTTTGAATAAATATATACAAGATATAGATGAAGGAAAACCTTTTACTCCTCTTCTTCCTCTTGAAGACGTTTGAGTGTTTCCGGTTGTAGGCTCTTAAGACCAAGTCGTGGAAGGATAAACTCAAAACGTTCTCTAGGAAGAGCTTTGGTGAAGATGTCTGCTAACTGGTATTCAGTCCTTACAAAGTATAGTTCCACCACACCGTTTTCAACTTGATCCCTGATGAAATGATGTCAAATGTCGATGTGCTTTGCTCTTGAGTGTTGTACGTTGTTGCATGAGAGGGCAATAGCACTTTTATTGTCACAGTACAGAGGGATTTTGTTGAATTCAAAGCCATAGTAAGATAATTGGGATCTCATCCATAGGATTTGAGCATAACAAGATGACATGGCTATGTATTCAGCCTCTGTAGAGGAAATAGAAGTACTCATTTGCTTCTTTGAAGACCAGCTCACAAGCTTATCACCCAAAAATTGAGCACCTCCAGACGTACTTCGACGAGTATCTTGACATCCTGCATGATCAGCATCTGCATAGGCTGTTAGTGACATACCGGTGTCCTTCGGGTACCAAAGTCCCATATTGATGCTTCCTTGGAGATACGGAAAGACCCGTTTAACCGCTTCAAGGTGCTTTTTGGTAGGCTTAGCCTGGTATCTAGCACACATGCAAACAGCGAACAAGATGTCTGGTCTACTAGCTGTGAGGTACATCAGGGATCCAATCATACTACGATATTTCGTTTGGTCTACCATGATCCCTGAGTGGTCCTCATCTAGTTTAGTACGCTCTATCATGGGAGTGTCAACAGGGTCACTAGAATCAAATCCAAATTTCTTTAAAATCTCATTTGCATATTTAGATTGATTTATAAAAATGCCTCCGGGACTTTGTGAAATTTGTAATACCAAGAAAAATGACATTTGTCCCATCATTGACATTTGAAATTTAGAACCCATTTCAGTTGAAAAACGGTCACACTCATTGGGGTCAGTCGAGGCAAAGATGATATCATCAACATATATTTGAACGTGAATTAAATGTTTGCCTGACTTCCTGGTGAATAATGTCGGATCAACTACTCCTTTGCTGAATCCAGTAGACAGAAGAAACTTTGATAGCCTATCATACCATGCCCTTGGAGCTTGCTTTAAACCATAGAGAGCCTTCTTCAAATGATAAACGTGAGTAGGATGCTCTGGATTCACAAAGCCTTCAGGTTGGCTGACGTAGACGACTTCTTTAAGATCTCTGTTGAGAAACGCCGTCTTTACATCCATCTGATATACTACCATGTTCTTACTTGCAGCATTAGCCAAGAAGATTCTGATTGCCTTGATACGAGCAACAGGAGCAAATGATTCTTCAAAGTCAATACCCTCCTCTTGACGGTATCCTTTTTCAACCAATCGAGCCTTGTTCTTTAAAACATCACCATGCTCATCAAGTTTTACTTTGAAGATCCATTTTAGAGCAATGATCATAGCACAATCTGGAGCAGGTACTAATTCCCATACATCAAGTCGATCAAACTCATGAATTTCTTCTTGCATGGCATTGAACCAGCTGTCTTCATTCATGGCGGTTTTAACATCTTTTGGTTCGATCTTAGAGAGTACGGAGTTGAAGAAGCACCATAAGGCATCGGTTGCAAGTTGTTTCCGTATGGATACTGTACGAGAGGGATTTCCAATGATGTTGTCCAATGGATGATCATGAGTCCATTTTCTGAGGTGTTCATGTGGCTGTTATTGAGGGACTGAAGTTGCAGATTCGATGTCTCCTGATGAAGATGGTTCTGATGATGATTCAGGAGCAAATATGTTTTCAAATGGAGCATCTTCGGGAGTAGCAAAGGGGTTAACTTCATCATTGATACCAGAAACACTTCCATGATGTACATTCGATGATTGATGATTTGTTGATGAGACAGAGTGATCAGCAGCAGGTGCTTCTTGACTTAAAGACATTGAGACTGAAGGGTTGACTTCATTCACAGGTATAGGAGCCGCCTCTGTTGATGGAATTGACATTTCATCAGCATTTGGTTCATAGTGTTCATCAAACATTGGATCAAACAATTTCTTTAAATCATCTTCTGATGGAGGTACATATGGAGTTGCTGGAGAGGGATTAGAAACAAGAGTAGAACTGATAGGACTACTTGATAAAGGTTGAGATGCGTGTCCAGATTTGAATTGTCCTGGAGCCATTTGACCGGTCAGCTCATCAAACGTAACGTGAATTGTTTCCATGATATTTCTGGTTCTCTTGTTGTAGATTCGGTAACCTTTTCTGCTTGGTGCATATCCAAAAAATACTCCAATGTCCGCTTTAGCTTTTAATTTACCTAAATCTTGACCGTCATTAGTTGGATAACATAAAGCACCAAACACACGGAGGTATGATAGATCAGGTTTTCGATTGTGGATAAGTTCGTATGGAGTCTTTCCATGAGATGTGTAAATTAGAGATCGATTTTGAGTGTAACATGCAGTGGCAATAGCTTCAGCCCATAGAAACATTGGAACCTTTGAGTAAATCAGCATTGTTCTTGCGGCTTCTACAAGAGTTCGATTTCGTCTTTCAACTACACCGTTCTGTTGAGGAGTTTGAGGAACACTTCTTTGAGGACTGATTCCAACATTTTCATAAAATTCATTGAGTTCTTTATTAACAAACTCAGTTCCATTGTCAGTTCGGACGATTCGAACCATTTTGTTGAGTCGGATCTGAAGTTGTTTAATGAGTTTAATGATGACATCTGGAGTTTCGTCCTTTGTCCTCAAAAACTTAACCCAAGTGAATCGGGAGTAGTCATCAACCACTACTAACACATATCTCTTCCCATTAATAGTTTGCACTCTCATTGGGCCGCACAGATCCATATGAAGGGTATGAAAAACTTCCATTACAGAGTTTGTGGGTTTTGGTTTGTGGGCATATTTTGTGCTTTTTCCCAATTGGCAAGCTGAACAAAGATGATCTTTTTCATATTTTAATCTGGGTAAGCCTCTGACAAGATCCTTTCTGGAAAGGTTGTTAATGGTGCCGAAGTTCAAGTGATTGATACGACGATGCCATAACCAAGACTTTGTTTTAGAAGCCTTTGACAGCAAGCCGATTGGAGAAGACTTCATCATGTCATCTATAGAGATGGTGTATAGGTTAGAACCACGAGTACCTCTTAATAATTCCACACCATCAAGTTCTCTAAAGAAACAGGTATGTTTTCTAAAAGCCATTTCTAGATTGGAATCACAGAATTGACCAACAGAGAACAAGTTATGACCAAGACCTTCCACATAATATACCCTGGAAATTACACTTTTACCAACCACATAATCTCCATAACCCATAATTGCTCCAAAATGGTCATTCCCGAATCTAACTGTCCCGATGAATTTACTCACGAAGTTCATGAGCCGCGACCGGTCTCCAGTCATATGCTTGGAACAGCCTGAGTCCAGGTACCACAGAACAATTTGAACGATCTGCAGTTGAACACATACAAGAATGAATAACTGGATAATTGGGATCCCCATGCAAGAATGGGTTCCATTTGGTTAGTAACAGTGATTGGAACACCCACATCAGAAATAGAAACATCCATATCAGAAATAGAAGCAATGGAATCATTAGGAATAGATGCAGTACTGGTGTCCGTATTTGACCTATTCAAAGTATGTTCACTTCTTAAAAGAATAGTTCTACCAGTAGGCATCCATTTTCTAATGGGCATTGTCTTAGCAGATTGAGGACAGAACTGATTATTCTTATGGCCAAAAGGTATCCATTGATAACCTATCTTATTAAATGTTCTTCCTGTGGGTTTCCACTGTTTTCTAACTTTTTTTCGTCTTTGCCTTTTAGCCTTCTTAGCATGATTTTTAGCATTAACAATTTTAACTGGGCATTTGACAGCATTAGACAAAACATTCACACCACATTCATGATTAGCAACAGAATTAAAGCGACATCATTACATGGTTTGCAAATAGTATCAGAATTCGAATTAATTACAGTACGCCTATGGCTAATACTAGAATCAACACGATTCGTTTTATTCAACTCAAACTTAAAGTTCCTAGGTTGGTCTTCTACTCTCTTCCAATGCACATTCTTAGCTTGCGAGGTCCTATCTTGCTTGGTATTGCCTGGAGGCTTTGACCCGCTTGCTTTAATGTCATTGATTACTCCTGTAGAGGGAATTATGGGAACATTAATTGGTTGATCTACTTTTTGTATTCCTGAACTAGATGTGCAAGGATCTGAACTACTAGAAGGCACATTAGTGTTCACTTTCTTAAAACTGGGCATGGAATGGTTTGAATGCTTGGCACTAGGCATAGAACAAGGCATCACAGCTTTACCTTTCGCACCTAAGGATTTAGGACATGTTGCAATTAAACATTCTAGCAGCTCCTGAGATCGTTTGGCACAAATGCAAGCAAACCTAATTTCTCTATCAAGAGGCTTATTTATGAAATCCTCTTCCACAATCTCACGGAGACATTCTAGACTATCCTTAAGGTGAGCACAGTAGCTATTAAACACAAGTTCATTATTCCTAAGATGAGGAGGAATGTATTTAACAGTCACAGTATATTTGCAGTCAGAGGATGACTTTGAACCGACATTCTCATTAAAAACAAGTGGCAGTTTCCCTTTCTCCTGACCCCTCAGATTCTCAATTTCCTTTTGTAAAGAAGTTATTTTTTCGTTGTTTTTGTCACGAGTGACTTTCATTGAATCATATAACTCTTTAAAGTGACGTTTAACTTTTTCATTTTCTTCTAGAAAACTCTCGTTTTCCTTCTGTAAAGCATTTACTAAGTTTTGAAGATGAAAAGTTTGAGAATACTGAGAATCTAAAGGAGGAGGCATGTGGGAGCCAGTCACATTGTTCTTTTCACCCTTTAATTGAGAAATTTGGGCCTTTAACTTTCTGATCATGTTACAATGAGCTTGAATCTGTTCGTCACGTTTGTTTATCTGAAAAATTGCATCAAACTCTGGAGCATCTGAGGATGTCTTGATATTTGAGGTTTTGACATTTTCTTTAAGATGTTGATATTTTAGTTGTAAATTAAAATGTTCGACTTCTAGTTTAGAAAGATGTTTTACCAAATTGTCATGATCATCCTGATCAATTTTCTCATTTAGTTTAGAATTAGTCTTTTCAAGCTCAATGACACGATCATGGGAGACTTTCAGAGCAACAGATAATTCATGAAATTGAGAAGCATTAATGGAACAATTCGTAGCAGTGTAAAACACATATTGAGAAATACATTCAGAAATAAGAATCTCATTTAGTGTATGCAAGTTCTTCCTCTCAATCTCATTATATTTTAATTCTCACTCATAGTCACTAACCTCAACAATCATTGCATCAAATTCCTTTTCCATTTCTTTAATATCATAATTCATCCCATTTTTAAGACTCTCAAATTGATCTTTTAGTTGTTTAAAGAAAGGCATGACCTCAGTTAAATAGCATTCTTTAGTTTGCTCAAAACCCCTTTCCCCTTCAGTTATACCAGTGGGTGTGATCCTTTTCTTACAAGTTTTCTCAAAATTAACAAATAATTGAAAGATAACATATTGACTGATTAAGGTCTTGCTTTTAGTGGCAATAGTTCTAGGGAATAGATTCATTGGTGTATTAGGAGGATACACAGTTGCTGAAGGCATTTTCCTAATAGGGGGGTTTGTTACAACAAGATTCTCTGCTTTTTGCTTATCTAAATCCTTTTTCCAGAACACTTGTTCGGGTGTTAACAACGTTTGAGGCTTAAACATGTTCAAGGAAATCCAATTTTCCTTTTTGTAGTCATGGGGTCTGATAATTATGTTTTTCTCTTTACATGCAGGATTGTTGAGTTTCTTATCCATTTTCTCCCTAGTGGCCTCATCTGATTTCTTATCTTCCTTAGTGCACTCAGCACAACTAGGTATCTGCCTAGGTTTAAGGATTTCATTGCCATCATAAATTACCTTATGAGCAGTTCTAGCCTTTTTAATGACCTCTGGATTTGGTTCCTCAATAAGGGGAATGCTATGCTTATCGCTTAAGACTCTATGCTTAGTGATCAAGTGAGCAGTCTGAATGGTGTTCCCTTGTACGTACAACTTATTTTCAAGCTTGTTTTTCAAAGTTTTTAGAGTGGAAAAATCATTCAAAAGTTTTGATTCCTTAGCATTGAATTCTTGCTTAAGCATTTTCACATTTTCTTGAAGTTCTTGTTTTTGCTTAGCAGTTTTAGAAAGCTTTTCTTGTAAGGAATTTAACTCTTGTTTTAATACTTCTTCTCTAAAATTACTTTTTCTAATAATTGTACGCATTTGGTCATCCATTTCCTGCTCACGGGTGGTCAACTCAAATTTAGCACGTTGTTCATAGATAGCAACTTGTTCTTTATAGGCGTTCAATTCAGAGACAACAGAATCATTAGGGACACATGCAGTGTATTCATCAAAGACATAGTCATTATTGACTGCGGAAGATGCATTGCTTGGTTCAACCTCACTTTCACTTAGTTTCACATATTAATCATATGGGAAAATATTTCTATTACCCTCATCATCAATATTTGATTCATAAGTCTCATGAGATTGTACTTCATTATGCATCTTTCGCTCATCAACATCATCATATAGTTTTAATACCTCTGAGATGATTTTGTCTTTGGATGGACCAGCTTGTTGTGGTGGAGAGACCTTTGGAGAAACCGTAGGTGAGATGCTAGCCATGAAGATTGTTTGAGCAGTAGGTTCATCATCGACATCATAGTCAAATGCATCACAATCAGCTACTTGAAAGGCATTCTGATGATTATGACCCATCTCCTGAATTGGCTGTTCATCAACATCAGCATCATAAGTCTTGGCATTCCCTTCAGCAAGAAACAATAACTCCTCTTCATCCAAAGCTGCTCCATTATCCTAAGCTTGCACAAGCAATATCTTATCCCTGAAGTACTCTGCATTCTGAGGGCGTTTTGGCGATGTGCAGTTCCTTGCAATATGTCCCTCACCTCCACAGTTGTAGCACTTGATCGGCTTTGCTTGTCCCTGATTTCCATTCCTTCCCCTATTCAGATTTGCCACATATCCTCTACCAACTCCACCTCTTCCTTGTTCGTATTGCCTTTCTTGAACTGGCTGCACCATAACCTTCCCATCTCTGATAGTGGCTTGACTGTGTGGATTGGATGCTGTTCTGAGGTTGTTGTTGGTGTGTGGGAGAGAGTTCATGTTTTGACTAATCATGAGAGCCAGTTGATTAATGAAGTTTCTCACGGCTGCATCAGCATCAGCTTGTTTGAACATTGGATCGGGAATGAGTTTGTGATTACCATTACCCATGGGTATAACTTGAGAAGCTTTGGTGGTAATTCCAACATTTGTGTAAAAGGCAGTAGAATCATTTGATGAGCTTATCTCTCCCTGGTTGATTTTGAACTGATCAAGAATCCGTTTTTCAAACATGGCATGTCTCTCATTCTGAAGAAGGAAGGCATAGAGTTGCTCATAGTTTGTATTCTTTAATCCTTTGGTTAGCTTCACAGAGGTGACAAACTTGTGCCATTCGGGATTCATGTTGTTCACAAATTTTGAGTTCAGCTGAATGTTTGGCATGGTCATTTTGATGTTCCTCATGTCATTCACAAGCTTATGGAATCTCACGTAGTACTCATAGACACTCTCATCCGGTTTCATCTTGAAGTGCTTAAATTCATCATACAGTTATGATTCTCTGTCTTCCACAGTTAATTCAGAACCTGAGAGAAGCATCTTGACATTATCCCATACTGCCTTGGCTTCGGTGTTGTGATTGATAAGCTTGTAGATATCTTTTGTAAGACCTTGAAGTATAATGTTAGAAGCCCTGATATCAACATCGAATCTCTTTTTCTCCTTATCATTGAGCTCATCATACGTCTTTGGTCTGTCTATTCCATAGATCATTGTTCCATCTGCAGTTGTATCAATTAAGTCTCTTGTAGTCTCAATCTGATAAGGTCCTTCATCAATGGATTTGAGAATGTTGACCCCATTTTCCTTTCCAAGACAGTACAATCTGATTCATTGAGCCCAAGAATCATAGTCAGTTCTGTCAAGCATGGGTGGACGAGTATCTGAACCAGCTGCTTGAACATCCTCAGCAACAGTGGAGATAATTGTTGGTATGTTGGTAGACATGTTTGAAGATTACACGGGATTTTATAACTCAATGATTAAACCGGGAAATAGATTCTTTCACGGGATTTTACTAAATCAAGAGAAAACCGTATTACAAACAAAATTTAACCAAGTCGCTAAGAAACCTTGAACCAAGTCGCTAAGCACCAAGTTGCTAAGTATTATGAAATCAAGTCGCTATAATGTCAAGTCGCCAAGACACAGTCAAGTTGCTAAGGAACAACTCGCTAAGATCCAAGTTGCTAACACCAAGTCGCTGAGAATTATGATAACAAGTCGCTAAGAACCAAGTTGCTAAGTCGTCAAGTCGCTAAATAGCAACTCGCTAAGCACCAAATCGCTAACACCAAGTCGCTAACAAACTTAAGTACAAGTCGCTAACCTTCACCAAGTCGCTACCCGTAGTGGAGAATCCACTAATGATAAGATCGTTTATGAGCCTTAGGGTTTAACAATAACAATGACAATACGCAGTGGATAAATCAAAACATAATTGTTATTGACACAAGGTTTGTGTTCTTATCATATAGCTTGATGAATCTAGCAATGTGTGATTTTTCTTATGATGGTCTATGCACACATTGGCTATCACTTAAAGGAGTTACATTGTAGTGCTCAGTGTCTCATATTAGTTGAGGATTTTGTCAAGGGATTGCGGTCTACTTATATTTGGTGATTCGTATAAGTATGGAGTTCCGTGGATAGTACAAGATTTAAGACACAAGTTTGGGAAATTCTACTTCTTCATCAAATTCGTTATACTCGGTTTTCTTCACAAGTAATCATTACATGGAGCCTACAGATTTGAAGAATCAAGAAGATGGTTAACATATGGGTTTTAGGGGAAGCTTATTGTTAAATGTTTAACCATCTACATGCATCACTCAAGGGGAAGTGTTTGATTTTTACTACTGTTGATCATTATTCCTATTGCTAGTTGGAGTTTCTACTGTTTTGAATCCATTTTCATTATGGTGCGTAATGGTGGGCGATTTTAAACATTATAAGTCTTAGATTGGAAGTATGATATTGGTTTGTGGTGGTCAAGATCATTATTTGCATACGTTCCCTATTTGGATAATAACACAAAGGGGAAGAGATGTTTGAGTGGCATGGCATGGATTAAGGGGAAGACAAAGGAAGACATACTTGTTTCATTCATGGTGAGATCCCTGATCTCAATTTCTCTACTTCGTCTAGGGAAATTCGTTCAAGAATGGTTTTGTCATTATCAACTAGGGGAAGATTGTTGGGAATTATACGTTTGAGTTGCTAAGACAAAAAGAATGAAACAAGAGGGACTTAATACGACAAGAAGGAAACCAACAAAAAGATGGAAGGACTTGCTTGCAAAAGAAGTTTTATTTATTAGTCCTTAGTAGAGATTTGTAAACCTTAATCCTCTAGTATATAAAGAGGACATGGGGTGTAGGTTTAATAATGTCTTCCATAATGTAGACGTCTAGTAAAGGGGTGTGTGTGTCCTAGGCGTATAGTCTTGTAAATGCTAGGTTATTAGTTTAGTTAGTAGACGTGTTCCTATAAACGTCTAAGGTTAGTTAGTGTTAGTGAATGAAAACCTTTAGCAATAACATTGATGTTCTTTATTATTTCGCTGCTTATGTATATGTTATTGTTATCCCTAGCTCAGCTTATAAACGATCTTACCACATA
Source organism: Chrysanthemum seticuspe (assembly GCA_019973895.1). NCBI lineage: Eukaryota > Viridiplantae > Streptophyta > Magnoliopsida > Asterales > Asteraceae > Chrysanthemum > Chrysanthemum seticuspe. Next base: position 245,368,376 of record BPTQ01000004.1, read on the forward strand.
AAGTTAGATTGTCATATAGAGAACGTCCACCTAAAATTTTGTCCCGATCCAACGGTTAACGAAAAAGTTATCGCCTCTTGAAAACAGCCCTGCAGAAACATTACGAAAATTTTCTAGATACGAATTTTTCTTCCTTCTTCATCGAAAAACCTTGTAGATCCCTATATCAAGAGCTCCCCGCTCTTATACCAATTGATAAGATCGTTTATAAGCTCAGCTAGGGATAACAATAACATATACATACGCAGCGGAATAATAAAGAACATCAATGTTATTGCTAAAGGTTTTCATTCACTAACACTAACTAACCTTAGACGTTTATAGGAACACGTCTACTAACTAAACTAATAACCTAGGCGTTTACAAGACTATATGCCTAGGACACACACACACCTTTACTAGACGTCTACATTATGGAAGACATTATTAAACCTACACCCCATGTCCTCTTTATATACTAGAGGATTAGGGTTTACAAATCTCTACTAAGGACTAATAAATAAAGCTTCTTTTGTAAGCAAGTCCTTCCATCTTTTTGTTGGTTTCCTTCTTGTCGTATTAAGTCCCTCTTGTTTCATTCTTTTTGTCTTATCAACTCAAACGTATAATTCCCAACAACTAAGTGTACTGTTTGTCGGCTTGTCTCAAAAGACAAGTCGCTAGGACCAAGTCGCTACCAAAAAGCACTACAACTCGCTACCTTTTACTGAAGCAAGTCGCTAAGATGAAATTCACTACGAGAACCAAGTCGCTACCAAGAAAAACTTCAAAAACACACTTTTCAATCCAAAACAAGCTCAACCACAGTGATTCAAGCTTACCAAATCAAAACCCAAGCACATATAATGATTCTAAACACAAAAATACACCCAAAATTCAAACTTTAACACTAGAAATGAACCAAATGATGCAAAAACCACTAAACTTTTTCAAACTCTAAAACCATCTAAAAACCACTAGAAATCCAAGGATATGTAAGAGATGATCAAACCATGGCTCTTGATACCATTTGTAACATATTGGATTTCATAATCACACTAAACCACAAGATCAAATAGGCGTATAAGAGATGTTTTAGAGAGAGAAAGTTAGAGGTTGGGAACTTTAGTAAGAGAAAGAAAAATCTTATTATGAGCTCCAACTCTCTACCTTGGGAGGTAGAGAGTATTTATAGTTCTTACATAAAACGCCACCTACGGGCTGTGGATCAGGCATACAGTGGGTAAAGACCCGTCCGTCCTCCACGGTGTTACAAACTAAATACTACTTAACTTATAATAATCTACGACTACGAGCTTTCTAACGATTACATATACTTGAGGTGACCGACTCTTTAATAACTGGATTTACTAAATCCTAACACTGGACAACCTAAACCACCTAAGGTTGTCTTACCAGCAGCAACTATAAGAAATCAAGAGAAGGCTCTTAACATACTGTTGTCTGCTATTCCTGATGGTCACCTACTCAAGTTCCATGATGCTAAGGATGCAAAGCAACTATGGGCTGCTCTCAAGACTAGATTTGGAGGTAATGATGCTTCCAAGAAGATGCACAAAAATCTGTTGAAGCAACAGTTTGAAACTTTCACTGTTTGTGAAAGAGAAGGTCTTGATGATGCATATGATAGATTCCAAAATCTCCTCAGCATGCTAGAATTATATAAGGCAGAGGTATCTGTTGAAGATGCCAATCTGAATTTCTTAAGGAGTTTTCCATCTACATGGCATGTGATTGCTACAATGATCAGAGGACAACCTGGTTTGGACACTTTGGACTTTGATGATCTCTATAATCATCTGAAGGTGTATGAACAAGAAATGAATGGGCAAACTAGTTCTAAAACTCACAGTATTGCTTTTGTGTCTTCTGAAAAGAGAGGAGTACTTCCACTAAAAGTACTGCTTATCCTACTCAAAGTACTGTTGCTCAAAGTACTGCATATCCTACTCATTCGATCACAACCATAACCAACCCTACACCATCACCAACCACCACCCTCCATTCTGATGAAGTTATGTGCTCATTCTTTGCACAGCAAGCTACCCTACCTGTTACTTATGAAGAAGATCTGTCACAGATTGAAGAGGATGCTCTTGAAGAAATTGATATAAGGTGGCAGGTTGCTATGATCACTGCAAGAATCAAGAAGTTCATGAAGAAAACAGGAAGAGGCATTGACTTCAAACCTAAACAGGGTATCACTTTTGACAAATCCAAGATTGAATGCTTTAACTGTCAAAGGACTGGCCACTTTGCAAGGGAATGCAAGTTTGCTAAATATCAGACAAACAGGATGACTGAGAAACCTAAGCTTGAACTTAAGGAAATTCCTATTACTGAAACAAAAGCATTGGTTGCTCAAGAGAATCTATCAGAGGTTGACTGGAGTGCTGAGTTTGATGATGAACCAGTAACCTACTGTATGGCAGCAATGGAAGAATTTGATTAGAGCACAGCGTTTGATGAGGAACCTGGATTTGCTGCTATGGAATCTAGAGATGGTTATGGAAGCTTTGACTGGAGCATGGAGAGTGAAGATGAACCTGTTCTGCTTGCTATGGTAGCTACTTCACCAAATTCACCCCTATCTCTGAGGTATGTTCTAAGTGTCATGACTTTTATCAAAAAGTTCTTAATGATTATGTGACTGAAAGAGATAACTATAGGAGGGCTAGGTCTGAGGTAGCTGGTTATCAAATAACCTTAGAGTCAATGGAAGCCAAAATAATAACACATGAAAATAACGAAATGGCTTGGGCTGAAAAGTATGAGCAACAGGATTATCAATTAAAACTTAGTGAATGGAAGTTAGGCTGCAAGGTCTCTGAAATAGAAAAGATGACTAAGGAAAGGGATGAATTACTAGAAAAGTTTGCTGCTTGGGGACAATCTGGTCTTTCTCATGTTAGTTATGTTGAAAACAGAAAAGAGCTTACATTAGAACTGGACTAGGTTTTGGTATGAATTTTAATAGCATAGAAGAGAACCCACCTAGTAATCAGGATGAACTTGATTTTGAGGATATAACAACTAGTGATGATGAACTCATTAACTATGTAGACACATCTAGTAATGAGGAATCAATTAGTGAAACACCTCCTGAATATAAGAAAGACAAAGGTTATCATGTTGTCCCTCATCCCACTGGTAGTTTTCAACCTCTTAGGACTGATGTTTCTCGTTTTGGAGTAGATAGCCTAGAGTTTAGGAAAAAGCTTACTGGTGAATCTATGTCTGAAACCCCAAAAGAAACTATTGAAAAACCTAAGGTTAATGATGTTAAAAGTCAAGCAGTACCTTCTACTCAAAGTACTGCCACATGTTCAGCAGTACCTTCAGAAAAACCTTTTCAAAGTACTGCTAAGCCTTTTTGGGATAACTTTGGTCATAATAATTCTCATCATTCACCTAGAAGACAAGATAGGTTTGGTCATACACATAGAAGAAGCAATTTTAGGATAACAGGTCAAAAATTGTGTTTTGTTTGTTATAGTCCTGATCATTTGATTAAGAACTGTGACTTTCACTCAAAGTACCTAAGTAAATTCCCAAAGAACAGATCTACCAACCATAAGCCTAGAGAGAATAAACCTGTCTGGAATCACTCACATAGGGTTAACCATAGCAACTTTTCACAAGACTATAGGTACCCTCACCAGAGAAGACCTTTTTCAAAACTGTTAGTACCTTCAGACACTTTCCAAGGTACTGTTAAGCCAAAACCAGTATCTTCTCAACGTACTGCTCAGTTTTCACCAAACACCTTTTGGAATAGGAGCCCTAGGAGATCTAATTACTATTAATTTAGAAGACGTTACAACTCAAAGAAAGTAGATAAATCAAGGGATTCTACACCAGAAGTTAAAACCAAATGGGTTAAGAAGGAAAGTACTGATGGGGAACAAACAATACTTTCAACAAGTGAGAGTGAAACAGAGATTTTTGTTGATAATAATAAAGAAAACTTGAATGAAAAAGAGATTTTTATTGAAAAACAAACACAAGTTTTGGAACAACCAAAGATAATTGATCATGTGCTTAAAGACAGTGGAAATTACATACTTAAAGAATTTAAGTATGTAACTCCACAAGGGGAACACAAGTCAGTAATAGCTTGGGTTCCTAAAATTAAGTAACTCTTTTATCTTTGGGCAGGGCAACCCAGAAGAGGAGCTTAAAGATCATTTAATTATGGATAGGGGTTGCTCTTGAAGCATGATAGGAGACAAGGAGATTCTGTCAGATTTTAAGTCATATTGTGGAGGAAGAGTTGCATTTGGGAATGATGCTAGTGGAGGCAGAATTAGTGGGAAAGGAACCATCAAGGCAGGGAGCATAGATTTTGAGAATGTTAGATATGTGATGGAGCTCAAGTTCAACCTGTTGTCAGTATCTCAGATCTGTGACAAGAAGTACCCTGTGCTATTCACTGACAAGGAATGTCTTATTCTTTCCCCTGAGTTCAAGCCTGTTGATGATAAATTGGTAATACTAAGAGTACCAAGAACCAATGATGTGTACAGTCTTGATATGAGGACTCTTAGCTCTTTTGAAAGAGCAACATGTTTAGTAGCAAAAGCAACACTCGAAGAAGTACATCAGTGGCATAGAAGATTGGGCCATGTAAATTTCAAGAATATCAACAAATTGGTCAAAGGAAATTTAGTTAGAGGTTTACCCACCAAAACCTACAAGAATGATCACTCTTGTTTGGCGTGCAAAAAGGGTAAACAACACAAAGCTTCATGCAAGAAGCTTGAGGATAGAACCATTAGAGAACCTTTGGAGCTGCTGCACGTGGATTTGTTTGGACCTGTTTCTGTTGTTAGTCTAAACAAGAAGAAGTAATGTCTGGTTGTGACAGATGATTGCATTAGATTTAGTTGGGTCTTTTTCTTGGGCTTTAAAGATGATACCTTTGATGCAATTCATGATCTAATCATAGCCCTTGAAAACCAATTGAGACTCAAAGTAAGAGGAATTAGATGTGATAATGGGACTGAATTCAAGAACAAGCTTATGGATGAATTTTGTGCTAAGAAAGGAATCAAGAGGGAGTTTAGTATTGCTAGAACTCCACATCAAAATGGTGTTGCAGAAAGAAAGAACAGAACTTTGATTGAAGCAGCCAGAACAATGCTTGCAGATTCACTATTACCTATTCAATTTTGGGCTGAAGCTGTAAGTACTGCTTGCTATGTGTTGAATAGAGTTTCAGTCACCAAACCTCAGATGAAGACACCTTATGAGTTGCTGATGGGTAACAAACCCAATATTCAAATTATGAAGCCTTTTGGATGCCCTCTAACAATTCTCAATACAATTGACAATCTGGGAAAATTTGATGGCAAGTCAGAAGAAGGATACTTATTGGGGTACTGCACCAACAGCAAAGGATTTAGAGTGTACAATAGAGTCACCAAGAAGGTTCAAGATTGTCTTCATGTTGAATTTTTAGAAGATCAAGAAAATCAGAAGGGTAAAGGTCCTGATTGGATGTTTGATCTTGAGGTTTTGACTCCTTCTATGAACTATGTACCTGTTAGAGAAGAAAATCAACATGTACACAACGGAGAAGATTTACAGTATGTTGTTCATGGAGTCCATATTAGACCTGATGTTGTTCCTGATGAAGAACCTATAACTGTTGAGAAGAAGAAAAGTACTGATGAGCCAAAAGCTACATTATCTGCTGAAGATCAAGCTATTCAAGATGAGCTTAATAGGATGCCTTTTCAAGATGTCATAGCACAATCTTATGATGATGATCAAAGAAGAGCTTATGAAGAAGCAAAGAAAAAGAACAAGACTGCAGAGTTCCCTCACAGTACTTTGGGTGAAAGTACTTTTGATCAAAGTACTGCTGCACCTGTTGACAACACTTTGGATGCTTTGGATGATCCTACCATGCCTGGCTTAGAAGATACTGATGATGAGTATGATGATGAAGGTATTTTCTCAGATTCCAATGAAGGTGCTAATTTCAAAAATTTGGAAGATAATGTTGAAGTTCCACAGACTCCTATCTTAAGAGTTCATAAGAATCATCCTACTGATCAAATCATTGGACCTTCTGACTCTGGAGTGCTTACAAGACACAAAGCTAAGGGTTTTTCTAAACCTCACAATGATTTACTTAGCTTTGTCTATAAACAGAACAGGCTGAATCATAAGGATCATCAAACATGCATGTTTACTTGTTTTATCTCTCAAGAAGAACCCAAGAATATTGCTCAAGCATTAACTAAAGAGAGTTGGGTTGAAGCTATGCATGAAGAACTTCTTCAATTCAAACTTCAAGAAGTTTGGGTACTGTGTGATCTACCAGATGGAAAGAAAGTCATTGGTACAAGATGGGTTTTTAGAGTCAAGAGAGATGAAAGAGGGAATGTCATCAAGAACAAGGCAATGTTAGTTGCACAAGGATATAGGCAAGAATAAGGAGTAGATTATGATGAAGTATTTGCTCCTGTAGCAAGGATTGAAGCAAGTCGAATCTTCCTTGCTTTTGCATCATATATGGGATTTCAGGTTTATCAAATGGATGTCAAGAGTGCCTTTTTATATGGCAAGATTACAAAGGAGGTATATGTTAAACAACCTCCTAGTTTTGAAGATCCTACACATCCAAACAAAGTCTATAAAGTGGTGAAGGCTCTTTATGGCTTACATCAAGCACCTAGAGCTTGGTATGAAAGGCTCTCTACTTTCTTATTGCAACATGGTTACAGGAGAGGAGCTATTGACAAGACTTTGTTCATCAAGAGAGATAAGAAGGATATCAATGCTGGTACAAGTTTATGTAGATGATATCTGATGAGTGTGTAAATACTCATCATTTTTGTACAATATAAACTGCAAAATCATCTGAAAACACTCAGAAACACATCAAAATGATCAAAATATCACAAATCAGTGTTTTATGTGTTTTAAATGCAAAAATATCAAAATCAGATGAAAAACATATCAAATTTGCAAAAATTGCAGTTTTAGTCCCCCAAGTTTCAAAAGTTGTCAAAAATAGTCCCTGAGTCAAAATTTCAAAAGAAAAGTCACCAAAGGTCTTTTTAAAATCATAAATTGTCATATTTAGTCCTTTGGTGGAAAATCTAAAAGTTTTGAGAAAATTACAATTTAGTCCCTGAAAATCCAAAATGGTCAAATCTAGTCCTTGGAAATTTTCAAAAATGTCAAAATCAACCCTTGGACTATTAAAGCTTGGCAAGACCAGCCCCTTGACTACTTTTCATAATTTACATGTTTGGTCCTTGGGAATTTCAGTTTTACATATTTGGTCCCTTGTATTAATACTTAAACAAACCAAATGGACCTTATATAAATCCCCAAGCCCAAAACAAATACCCTTGGCCCAACTGTTTTACCCAATCCAATCCCTCAACCCGGTTTAAACCCGAATCCAACCCACCCTTTGTTTAACACCGGTCAAATGGGTTTGACCCACTTTCCCTCTCTCCCTCACGGGGTACCCAAACCGCCATCATCAAACCTGCAAATCCTCCTGTCACACTCAACCATCATCACCCCTACTTCCCCCCTCCAAACACAACAATCCAAAGGTTCATTCAATGCTCTAAACCTAACACTCAATCTCACAAACGGTTAAAAATAGGTTTTGGGGCCAAAATGTTCTAAACGGCTAAGATCAACTTGAGTGATCCAAGGGTCATTATTATTGCTGGGATTTGTCCAGAAGAGAGAGAAAAGCAGATTTGAGCTTATAAAAGACCAAGGGAAGCAAAGAGAGAAGAGTTAGTTTTAGTTTTCATAAAATGTATGTCGTTTTGCTTATTACCAAGTCTTAACTAGTTTGTATTTGTATTTTAGAGTTCATTTGTATCAAACAATAGTTTCTAAGTGTATTTCAACTTGTTTTAAACATCAATTTTAGTTCAAGTCAAATCTCCATATTATGTGTTAACTGTTGAAATTTTAATTTGCAAACTCATTTGTCAAAGCTTTAAGCAGTTCATTCTCAGTCTCATATAAGCTTATATAAGCTTAAAATAGCTTTTTGTAAGCATAGAATTGAGTTTCAAGCACTTTTGGACCTTGGTCAACAAAAGTCAATACGGGTACAAAAATGATGCAGAAAGGAGATGGGTTGATGCAGGCATTGAATTGGGTTGAATAATAGTGATTTGGGTTGGTATTGATAGGTTAGGGGTTGTTAGGCTAGTGGTTACTTGTTTCATCAAAATGCAAGCCATAGTGGCTAAGGCATCTTGTAAGTTCATAATCTGTTTTGATCATTTAATCTGTGTTTGAATCTGTTCCTTAGTTGTAATTGTTACTGTTTGATCTGAGTATGATGCTTGTTTAGTGTTATCTAGTCTTATCTGCTTGTTAGTTCTTATATCAGTAGCATAAAGAGTGTTTGGATCAGCTGATATATCTGTGTTTAAGGCTAGTTGATAAGTGGGTAGTTGTTGATACATGCTTAAGTAGTTTATTGTTAGTCATTTAAGGTATTTGATATAGCAGTTTACTCAAAAAAGTCAGAATCACTTGTTATCTGATCTAGCTTCTGAATCTGTCTAAATCAGTGGTAGTCATAAGTTGCAAAATGGTTTGAAATTGATAGATCTAGCTTAGAATTATCATAATTAGTGTTAAAACATCTTAATCAGTTCAATATAGTGGGTTAAATCTCAGTTTGGTCAAAGTTCATAAGTGTTTTTACAAAAGTCAAATCTGTCACTTGCAGTTTTCAACAAACTTTGTGATTCAATTTTCTAATTCATCTTTGAGATTCAGTGTTTAAAACCTTGGATACTTGATTTTCACTTGTTCTAGATCTGATAAACACTTTTTGTCAAATCTGAGCTTGTCATCTTGAGCTTCAAATAAGCTCCTAAATAAGCTACTATTTGCCCTGTTCACACCTGAGTGTGAATCAGGCAATCTTTCAGTGGTTGCATTAGCTTCAATTCAGTGAGTTAGGACCTGGATTTTTGCACAATCATAGTTGGCCAGGTGCTTATTAGGAATGCATTAGTGGTTTTCTGATTAGCTTTTTAGCTGAGCTTGTGAATAAGCTCAAACAGTGGACTTGAACCACTGATTTGATAGAAATAACAGTTGGCTTAATCATAGGTTCTGAGCTTTAGGCTTGTTAGGAGTAGATAATATTAGTTGCTTTTAGCTTATTTTGGTAGATTATAACTCTAGTCACTGTTTGGTTAGCTTTATAGCTTGTTTGCTTATTTTTCTAGCTTATTTTGATAATCAGTTACACAGCAGCTCATTAATCTCATACATAAGCTGCTGGTTTTTCAATTTTCATAGATTCATAATCTCATTTTAGAATTTTCCTGAAGATTTCATAATTTTTGGTCAACTTTAGCTATTTTTCTCAATTTAAATAGATTTTAATCAATTTTTAACTAGCATTTAATACAAAAAATTAAGAAAAGGTTCAAAAAAATAATTTTTCAATTTTCTTAGGTTTAGATAAATATAAGAAGTGAAAAAAGTAATTTTCCAGATTTTTCATAGTTTATTTGGTATTTTTTAGTAATTTAATTAGTTTTTAATAGTTTAAAATTCCTAAAAAATAGAAAAATAATCATAAAAATACAAAAATAGTTTTGAAAATTCTAGTTTGATATTTTAGACTTTTCCATTTCATAATTTTATTTTTCTAGCTTTATTTCCTAATTTCTTGTATTTTGGTTAATTATTAAATAGTTAAAAATAGTTTTTAATTAATAATAATTAGATAATTAGTGATAAAAATAGTTTTCTTTTTCTAAAAAGTTTCTTTTATCATTAGATGTGTAAAAATATCATTTTCATATTTTTAGGGTTAATATTGATTTAGTTTCACTTTTTATTTTGTACGTCGCGTAGATTTTAATTTCAGATTTATAAAAACATAAAATAAAAACATCATTGTAATTATAGTGATAGCGTTTATTTAATAGATTTTATCTTTTTAATTTTCTTTAATTTTCATTTAAGCCGTTGTTATTTGTTGGCTTATTCCGTAGTTATAATCATAATCAAATCCTTTTTCCGTTCAAATCTCGCGATCACTGTACGTTTGATAAATCATTGCACAACTCGCTGGGACATAACGACCCGGGGAAACCCTATACTCCTCAGATCTTCATTGCATCTGTGCTGAAGCTGTTTTAAGTTTTTTTGCTTGCGTGAGAAAACTTGACGGTTTTGCGCAGATCAAATTTTTGGCGCCGCTGCCGGGGAGCTGTGCTAATTGTCTTGCGTCTAGCAGATTAGTTGTTTGAATCCTCACTCATTTGTTTATATCATCCATATCTATCTATATATATATCCATATTTTCTTCTAAAAATCCAAAAACCCAAAAACAGCTAAAAACGTATAAAACACAAAAATATTTTTCTTTTGTTTCTATATATGTATCAAATAAAATAAAAATACAAAAAGATTCGTCGTTTTCTTTAATAATTAACAACTTAAAAGATTACCACCGAAAACCAAGGCAGTGCACTACCTAACTGGGGGTGCGACCATAATAAGTTCCCGAACTAAAGATTTAAAACTTGCCTTTGTGTCCTTGTGATTGGTGTACCTTTTTCAAAGAAGCCATTCATCTTGGATTATTGGTTAAGTTCACTGTTGTTTTGCCTCGATTTTGTGTTAATTGATTTTGTTGTGATATCGACGTTTCAGAAACAGAAAACCCATAAAGATTTTTCTCACCACCATTTTTATAAAACGTCTTCATAATTCTCATTCTCATCTGAAAGATTTTCATAATTCCATTTCTCTCCTTAACTCTGAGTTTCCTTAGAGTTAACTCTAGTGTATGCGCACTCGCTCTTCTAGATCTGTAAGCCCATTTCGTGAGCTTGTCAAGATTCCAAGAAGGCGTGTTCGCAGACTTTCTGCTCCATCAGTCGGATCTGAGATCCGGACTGTTCACACTACTTCCGTCAGCATGGCGGATGAAATTCCTATGCGTGAGCTTCTCCAGGCACCCATCGACGGGTATGGAGATGCTATCGTTGTGCCAGCCATCGTGGCTGAAAACTTTGAACTCAAGACCGGGTTACTGAATCTTGTAACCTCTAATCAATTCTTCGGTTTTGAGCGGGATGATCCTCATGCTCATATAAGATGGTTTAACAAGATCGCATCTACCATCAAGTATAAGAATGTCCCCACTGAAGCTGTTAAGCTTCTTCTGTTCCCATTTTCTCTTGAGGGGCAAGCCCGGATTTGGCTTGAAAAACAACCCCCTCAGTCTATTGAGACATGGGAAGATCTGGTGAAGAAATTTGTGAATGAATTCTATCCACCATCCAAAACCACGAGCCTCAAAAATGAAATCATCAAGTTCACTCAGAAGTTTGATGAATCCTTCAGTGAATCGTGGGATCGTTTCAAGGAATTGCTTCGCAAATGTCCTCACCACGGTTTCTCCGAGTTGATGCAACTCGATACTTTCTACAATGGAGTGAGTCAATCTGATCAAGATTCTCTCAATTCCTCCGCGGGAGGAAATTTCCTTAGCAAAACTGTCAAAGAAGCTTTGGCGATAATCGAAAACAAGTCTAAAGTCCGCACTGCACGAAGCAAGCCGGTTGTTTCCCAAGTCAGTGTTGGTCCTTCTTCTTCTTCATCGCCCGTGAGTCAGTCTAGCACCGATGCTAAGATTGATAAACTCACGGAAGCTATTCAAGCTTTGGTTCTTTCCAACCAGAAGAAAGTCTCTTTTCCACAAACTTCACCTCCTGCTGAAGTTAAGAAAGTGGAAGTCTGTGTTACCTGTGGTGGCCCCCATGCTTATTACAACTGTATGGCCACTGATGGTAACCCTTTTGAAGCCAATGCTGTGGGCGGGATGTCTAATCAAGGAGGCAATCAATATCGTGCTCCTATAGACCCGAACCACCGTCCTAACCACTACTCTGGACCTCCCGGTTTCAATCAAAACCGTAATCAGAATCAAAACAGACCGAACCAAGGTTATCAAAACCAAGGTCATTTCAATCCAAACAACGGTTTTCAGAATCAAAATCAAAATTTCAAACAACAAGGAAATTACAATAGAAACCCAGGTCAGGGAAATTTCAACCCAGGGTATTTTCATGGAAATAATCAAGGGAATTTTCAAAATCAAGGCCCCATTCCTAACAATAGAGGCCAGAATTTCCCTGTGCAAAATCAAGCCATTGTTCCAACTGGACCATCATCTGATGAGTTGTTGAAACAATTCATGAAATCCCAAGAGGAAATGAATCGGTTGTTGGTCAGCCAGATTTCTGATATCAAGAAGTCTTTAAATGATCGACCCTCGGGCTCAGGTACTCTACCTAGCAACACGATCGCTAATCCGAGGGGCGATGCTAAAGCGATCACAACCCGAAGTGGTGCTTCATATGCTGGACCCGCTGTTCCTACTACCTCTTCTTCTTCTCTCCCAAAGGTAGTGGAAAGCGAGCCTGAGGCGACAAAGGACAAGGAACTCCCTACTAATAACGGGAGTAACAACAATGTCCATCCTCAGGTTGTCCCGAAAACCAAACCTGGAGTTGTTTTTGAACCTCCAGTTGTTGACCCTAAATCCAAAACTTCTATTCCTTATCCTTCACGGTTACATGAGCAAAAGCTCCGCGAGAAAGCTAGTCATCAGATGGAAAAGTTCTTTCAAATTTTCCAAGAGCTTCACTTTGACATAAGCTTCGCGGATGCCATCATGTTAATGCCCAAGTTTGCATCTACTCTGAAACATATGCTGAGCAACAAAGAAAAGCTATTTGAAATGGCTAAGACTCCTTTGAATGAAAATTGCTCAGCAGTTCTGTTGAAAAAGCTTCCCGAGAAGCTAGGAGATCCCGGAAAATTTCTTCTTCCTTGTGTTTTTCCTGGGATGATTGAATGCTTTGCCCTTGCTGATCTTGGTGCAAGCATCAATCTGATGCCTTATTCAGTGTGGAAGAAACTTTCTCTTCCGGAACTTATTCCTACCTGCATGACTCTTGAGCTTGCAGATCGTTCTATCTCGCGTCCTCTTGGCATCGCCGAGGATGTATTTGTCAAAGTAGGAAAGTTCCATTTCCCTGATGATTTTGTGGTCGTTGATTTCGATGCTGATCCTCGAGTTCCTCTCATTGTTGGGCGGGGATTCCTGAGGACGGGCCGTGCTCTTATCGATGTATTTGAGCAAGAAATCACTCTACGTGTGGGTAATGAAGCTGTTACCTTTAACCTCGATCAAACTTCGAGGTACTCCTCAAATTATGACACTGAATCAATTAATCGAGTCGATTTAATTGACATTGCTTCAGAGGAGTACTCTCAAGAGTTTCTTGGTTATCTTCATAATTCTGTGAGTGGAAATTCCGATTCCACCACATCTTCTCAACCTATCATTGCCGACTCTTCCCCCTCTCTCACTCCATTTGAGGGAGGTGACTTCCTTCTGGAAGAGATCGATGAATTTCTGGCTACTGATGAATCAATTCCGCCTGGAATTGATGGTGTTTATGATTCGGAGGGGGATGTTCTCTATCTTGAGCAGTTGCTCAATGAAGATCCTTTACCTTCACTCCCTCCGAAGGAAATCTCAATCGAGGAAATCAAATCAGTGCAATCTTCCACTAAAGAATTTCCCGAGGTTGAACTTAAGGACCTACCTCCTCATCTCGAGTATGCATTCTTGGAGGGTGATGATAAATTACCCGTCATAATTGCTAAAGACTTGACTGAGGAGGAGAAAACTGCTCTCATAAAGGTCTTGAAGTCACACAAGCAAGCAATTGCTTGGAAACTCTCCGATATAAAGGGTATCAACCCTGAATTTTGTACTCACAAAATCTTAATGGAGGATGACTTCAAACCAGCAGTCCAAAGTCAGAGAAGGGTGAATCCTAAGATTCACGAGGTTATCAAACAAGAGGTTCTTAAACTTCTTGATGCCGGCCTGATTTACCCGATCTCTGATAGTCCTTGGGTTAGCCCAATTCATTGCGTTCCAAAAAAGGGTGGCATTACTGTTGTCACGAATGAAGAAAACGAGTTAATTCCAACTCGATTGGTTACGGGATGGCGTGTGTGTATTGACTATCGAAAGTTAAACGAAGCCACCCGTAAAGACCATTTTCCTCTACCCTTCATGGACCAGATGCTTGAGAGATTAGCAGGGAACGAGTACTATTGTTTCCTTGATGGTTTCTCGGGTTACTTTCAGATCCCCATTGATCCGCTGGATCAAGAAAAAACCACATTCACCTGCCCATACGGGACGTTTGCCTATAGACGTATGCCTTTTGGCTTATGTAATGCTCCTGGCACGTTCCAACGTTGTATGATGGCCATTTTCCACGACATGATAGGGGAAACTATGGAGGTGTTTATGGATGACTTCTCGGTCATTGGGGACTCATTTCATACATGTCTCTCCCACTTAGACAAAATGCTTAAACGGTGTGAAGACACCAATCTATGTCTAAACTGGGAGAAGAGCCACTTTATGGTCAAAGAAGGCATAGTCCTTGGCCATAAGATTTCTAAGAACGGGATTGAGGTAGATAGAGCAAAAGTTGATGTTATTGCTAAATTACCTCACCCTACTACCGTCAAAGGTATTAGGAGTTTTCTAGGTCATGTCGGGTTCTATCGTAGATTCATTCAAGATTTTTCTAAAATCGCCCGGCCAATGACCCATCTTCTCGAGAAAGATGCTCATTTTATCTTCTCTCCTGAGTGCATCGAAGCTTTTGAAACACTTAAGAAAAAGCTTACGGAAGCACCCATTCTAGTTGCCCCCGACTGGGATTTACCCTTCGAGCTCATGTGCGATGCAAGTGATTTTGCAATCGGTGCAGTCTTGGGGCAACGAAAAACCAAGCATTTCCAGCCGATCCACTACGCGAGCAAAACGATGACTGAAGCTCAGACCCATTACACCACTACAGAGAAAGAATTATTAGCTGTGGTGTATGCGTTTGAGAAGTTTCGGCCATACCTTATCTTGACCAAATGCGTGGTGTATACGGATCACTCGGCCCTCAAATATCTCTTTGCAAAACAAGATGCAAAGCCGAGATTGCTCCGTTGGGTTCTCCTCCTACAAGAATTTGATATCATTATTCGTGATAAAAAAGGAGCTGAGAACCTGGCTGCTGATCATCTTTCCCGATTAGAGAACCCTCATCAAAATGTGTTCGAGAAAAAGGAAATTAACGAAACATTTCCTCTCGAAACACTCAATGTGGTTTCTTTTCGTGGAGACTCTTCTACCCCATGGTTTGCCGACTTTGCAAATTACCATGCGGGTAACTTTGTGGTGAAAGGGATGTCGTCCCAACAGAAAAATAAATTCTTTAAAGATGTGAAACATTATTTCTGGGACGACCCCTACTTGTTTAAAATCTGTGCGGATCAAGTCATCCGGCGATGTGTGTATGGTCAGGAAGCCGTTGACATTCTCAAGGCTTGCCATTCTGGACCTACTGGGGGACATCATAGCCCCAACTACACCGCCAAGAAGGTGTTTGATTCCGGATTCTATTGGCCCACGATCTATAAGGATGCCCATGAATTCGTCAAAACCTGTGACGCTTGTCAACGTCACGGGAATATCTCACAAAGGAATGAAATGCCGCAAAACGCCATTCAAGTGTGTGAGATTTTTGACATATGGGGCATTGACTTTATGGGGCCATTTCCTTCTTCTCACGGAAATAAGTACATACTCGTGGCCGTTGACTACTTGTCAAAATGGGTTGAAGCTAAGGCTTTGCCCACCAACGATGCCCGAGTTGTGGTGAAATTCTTAAAATCCTTATTTGCTAGGTTTGGAACTCCACGAGCCATAATCAGTGATCGTGGTACGCATTTCTGCAATGACCAATTTGCAAGAGTCATGCAAAAGTATGGTGTAACTCACCGTACCTCTACTGCGTACCACCCACAAACAAGTGGGCAAGTGGAAGTTTCCAACCGGGGGATTAAAAGAATCTTGGAGAGGACGGTTGGCGAAAACCGTGCCTCTTGGTCGGATAGGTTAGATGACGCACTCTGGGCCTTCCGTACAGCTTACAAAACACCCATCGGGTGCACTCCATACAAGCTGGTGTACGGGAAGGCGTGCCATCTACCGGTAGAACTCGAGCACAAGGCATACTGGGCCTTGAAGCATGCTAACTTCGACATTCAGACAGCTGGTGATCATCGGAAAGTTCAAATGAATGAATTAAATGAACTCCGTGATCAGGCTTACGAGAACTCTTTGATCTATAAACAAAAGACAAAGAAGATTCATGACTCAAAAATCAAGAACCGCGTTTTCAACGTTGGTGATCGAGTCCTTCTTTTCAATTCAAGATTGAAGATTTTCTCGGGAAAATTAAAATCCCGCTGGTCTGGTCCATTTACTATCGCTAAGGTTTATCCTTATGGTACCATTGAGTTATCTCAACCCGATGGTCCTAATTTTAAAGTGAATGGTCATCGAGTGAAGCATTACTTTGGAGAGGACATTCCATCCATGGTTGTCCCGGATCTTCAAACTTTCCCCATGAACCAATGAATGCGGGGATCGAGTCAAGCTAGCGACTCGGTAATCAAAAACAGTAGCATGCCATATGGGTTTTCACCCATATTTCTGTCTTCTCACCTCTTTCTAACACCCTAGTGTGGGGGGGTTGCCCACATGTTTCCAAAAAAAAAAAAAAAAAAAAAAAAAAAAAAAAAAAAAAAAAATCTTCTTTCTAAATAATGGCCGTAGTATTTCCCTTTTACGTTCTTTGTTTCGGCATAACCGCCGGTACTTTGAATATTGAGGGCAATATTCATTTCTAAGTGTGGGGGGGAATTCTCACGAATTTTATCATATAATTATACCAATTCCCCCGTTTTTGGCCAAAAAAAAAAAAAAAAAAAAAAAAAAAAAAAAAAAAAAAAAAAAAATTTGGAGTAAGTGTTCTACACTTTCTCACTTGGTTATCAGTCCGCCATGTCTGTAAGACAAAAGGATTGGCTAATCCAGGAGCAAACGGCTCTTGGTAAAGATTTCTCAAATCCGTTGACGGCTTGCAATTTGCCCAAAATTGTATGGTATTCAGCTCACCATATCCTAAAAAGTGAAGAGTTGGCTAGCCCGCAAGATTATGGCTTGTGGTAAAGGCAGTGGAAAAACCATAATTGGTAATCGACTCACCAAAGATAATATTGATAATTTATCTAAGAGTTGGCTAGTCCAGAAGGGTACGGTTTCTTGTAAAGACAAATCAAATCCGTTGGAAGCTGGTGGTTTGCTCAAAATCACATGGTTATCGGTGTACCATGGTTCTTACTTGAACTGAAACATTTGGCTACTCCAGAAGTAATGGCTTTTGGTAAAGAGTTTAAAATCCATTATGTTTTCTCAAATCATTGCTAGGGACTAGCAATATCTCAGTGTGGGGGATTGATGAGTGTGTAAATACTCATCATTTTTGTACAATATAAACTGCAAAATCATCTGAAAACACTCAGAAACACATCAAAATGATCAAAATATCACAAATCAGTGTTTTATGTGTTTTAAATGCAAAAATATCAAAATCAGATGAAAAACATATCAAATTTGCAAAAATTGCAGTTTTAGTCCCCCAAGTTTCAAAAGTTGTCAAAAATAGTCCCTGAGTCAAAATTTCAAAAGAAAAGTCACCAAAGGTCTTTTTAAAATCATAAATTGTCATATTTAGTCCTTTGGTGGAAAATCTAAAAGTTTTGAGAAAATTACAATTTAGTCCCTGAAAATCCAAAATGGTCAAATCTAGTCCTTGGAAATTTTCAAAAATGTCAAAATCAACCCTTGGACTATTAAAGCTTGGCAAGACCAGCCCCTTGACTACTTTTCATAATTTACATGTTTGGTCCTTGGGAATTTCAGTTTTACATATTTGGTCCCTTGTATTAATACTTAAACAAACCAAATGGACCTTATATAAATCCCCAAGCCCAAAACAAATACCCTTGGCCCAACTGTTTTACCCAATCCAATCCCTCAACCCGGTTTAAACCCGAATCAAACCCACCCTTTGTTTAACACCGGTCAAATGGGTTTGACCCACTTTCCCTCTCTCCCTCACGGGGTACCCAAACCGCCATCATCAAACCTGCAAATCCTCCTGTCACACTCAACCATCATCACCCCTACTTCCCCCCTCCAAACACAACAATCCAAAGGTTCATTCAATGCTCTAAACCTAACACTCAATCTCACAAACGGTTAAAAATAGGTTTTGGCGCCAAAATGTTCTAAACGGCTAAGATCAACTTGAGTGATCCAAGGGTCATTATTATTGCTGGGATTTGTCCAGAAGAGAGAGAAAAGCAGATTTGAGCTTATAAAAGACCAAGGGAAGCAAAGAGAGAAGAGTTAGTTTTAGTTTTCATAAAATGTATGTCGTTTTGCTTATTACCAAGTCTTAACTAGTTTGTATTTGTATTTTAGAGTTCATTTGTATCAAACAATAGTTTCTAAGTGTATTTCAACTTGTTTTAAACATCAATTTTAGTTCAAGTAAAATCTCCATATTATGTGTTAACTGTTGAAATTTTAATTTGCAAACTCATTTGTCAAAGCTTTAAGCAGTTCATTCTCAGTCTCATATAAGCTTATATAAGCTTAAAATAGCTTTTTGTAAGCATAGAATTGAGTTTCAAGCACTTTTGGACCTTGGTCAACAAAAGTCAATACGGGTACAAAAATGATGCAGAAAGGAGATGGGTTGATGCAGGCATTGAATTGGGTTGAATAATAGTGATTTGGGTTGGTATTGATAGGTTAGGGGTTGTTAGGCTAGTGGTTACTTGTTTCATCAAAATGCAAGCCATAGTGGCTAAGGCATCTTGTAAGTTCATAATCTGTTTTGATCATTTAATCTGTGTTTGAATCTGTTCCTTAGTTGTAATTGTTACTGTTTGATCTGAGTATGATGCTTGTTTAGTGTTATCTAGTCTTATCTGCTTGTTAGTTCTTATATCAGTAGCATAAAGAGTGTTTGGATCAGCTGATATATCTGTGTTTAAGGCTAGTTGATAAGTGGGTAGTTGTTGATACATGCTTAAGTAGTTTATTGTTAGTCATTTAAGGTATTTGATATAGCAGTTTACTCAAAAAATTCAGAATCACTTGTTATCTGATCTAGCTTCTGAATCTGTCTAAATCAGTGGTAGTCATAAGTTGCAAAATGGTTTGAAATTGATAGATCTAGCTTAGAATTATCATAATTAGTGTTAAAACATCTTAATCAGTTCAATATAGTGGGTTAAATCTCAGTTTGGTCAAAGTTCATAAGTGTTTTTACAAAAGTCAAATCTGTCACTTGCAGTTTTCAACAAACTTTGTGATTCAATTTTCTAATTCATCTTTGAGATTCAGTGTTTAAAACCTTGGATACTTGATTTTCACTTGTTCTAGATCTGATAAACACTTTTTGTCAAATCTGAGCTTGTCATCTTGAGCTTCAAATAAGCTCCTAAATAAGCTACTATTTGCCCTGTTCACACCTGAGTGTGAATCAGGCAATCTTTCAGTGGTTGCATTAGCTTCAATTCAGTGAGTTAGGACCTGGATTTTTGCACAATCATAGTTGGCCAGGTGCTTATTAGGACTGCATTAGTGGTTTTCTGATTAGCTTTTTAGCTGAGCTTGTGAATAAGCTCAAACAGTGGACTTGAACCACTGATTTGATAGAAATAACAGTTGGCTTAATCATAGGTTCTGAGCTTTAGGCTTGTTAGGAGTAGATAATATTAGTTGCTTTTAGCTTATTTTGGTAGATTATAACTCTAGTCACTGTTTGGTTAGCTTTATAGCTTGTTTGCTTATTTTTCTAGCTTATTTTGATAATCAGTTACACAGCAGCTCATTAATCTCATACATAAGCTGCTGGTTTTTCAATTTTCATAGATTCATAATCTCATTTTAGAATTTTCCTGAAGATTTCATAATTTTTGGTCAACTTTAGCTATTTTTCTCAATTTAAATAGATTTTAATCAATTTTTAACTAGCATTTAATACAAAAAATTAAGAAAAGGTTCAAAAAAATAATTTTTCAATTTTCTTAGGTTTAGATAAATATAAGAAGTGAAAAAAGTAATTTTCCAGATTTTTCATAGTTTATTTGGTAATTTTTAGTAATTTAATTAGTTTTTAATAGTTTAAAATTCATAAAAAATAGAAAAATAATCATAAAAATACAAAAATAGTTTTGAAAATTCTAGTTTGATATTTTAGACTTTTCCATTTCATAATTTTATTTTTCTAGCTTTATTTCCTAATTTCTTGTATTTTGGTTAATTATTAAATAGTTAAAAATAGTTTTTAATTAATAATAATTAGATAATTAGTGATAAAAATAGTTTTCTTTTTCTAAAAAGTTTCTTTTATCATTAGGTGTGTAAAAATATCATTTTCATATTTTTAGGGTTAATATTGATTTAGTTTCACTTTTTATTTTGTACGTCGCGTAGATTTTAATTTCAGATTTATAAAAACATAAAATAAAAACATCATTGTAATTATAGTGATAGCGTTTATTTAATAGATTTTATCTTTTTAATTTTCTTTAATTTTCATTTAAGCCGTTGTTATTTGTTGGCTTATTCCGTAGTTATAATCATAATCAAATCCTTTTTCCGTTCAAATCTCGCGATCACTGTACGTTTGATAAATCATTGCACAACTCGCTGGGACATAACGACCCGGGGAAACCCTATACTCCTCAGATCTTCATTGCATCTGTGCTGAAGCTGTTTTAAGTTTTTTTGCTTGCGTGAGAAAACTTGACGGTTTTGCGCAGATCAATATCATCTTTGGAGCTACCAAACAGTCCATGGTGAAGGAATTTGAACAGCTGATGCAACATGAATTTCAAATGAGTTCAATGGGTGAGTTAACTTTCTTTTTGGGACTTCAAGTTAAACAGTCAAAGGAGGGAATTTTTATAAGTCAAGACAAGTATGTATCTGACATACTTAAGAAGTTAAACTTTGATGCTATGAAGGCAGTCACTACACCTATCAAGTCTATCAACTCATTGGGCAAGGATGAAGATGGTCAACCTGTTGAAGTCAAGCTGTACAGATCTATGATTGGCTCTCTTATGTACTTAACTGCATCTAGGCCTGATATAATGTTTGTTGTTTGTTTATGTGCACGATATCAAGTCTCACATATGAATGCAGTGAAGAGAATTTTTAGTTATTTGAAACAACAACCTAAGTTGGGGTTGTGGTATCCAAAGGATTCACCTTTTCACTTGGAAGCCTTTTCATATAGTGATTATGCAGGTGATAACTATGATAGAAGATCAACCACTGGAGGATGCCAATATCTTGAAAGAAGATTAGTCGCATGGCAATGTAAGAAACAGACAATTGCAGCAACATCATCCACTGAAGCAGAATATGTGACTGCTGCAAGCTGTTGTGGACAAGTTTTGTGGATGCAGAATCAACTCTTGGATTATGGGTTCAACTTCAAGAATACTCCTATCAACATTGATAATGAGAGTACAATTTGCATTGTGAAGAATCCAGTTTATCACTCCAAGACCAATCACATTCAGATTTGGCATCACTTCATTCGAGATTGTTATGAGCATAGGCTCATTAATGTTGTCAAGGTACATACGGATGATAATGTAGCTGATTTACTCACCAAAGGATTTGATGTTTCAAGATTCAATCACTTGGTGGTGAGCATTGGAATGATTAATTACTGAGCTACATTTGAGGGGAGGACTGATTAGTATGTTAGACAGTCCTTTGCATTGCTTTAGGGGAGGCATATCAATGCCTATTTGAAGTTTTTGCCAGTATGAAGAAGAGAATGGGAAAGTACTGCTTTTTGGTTATATGAAAGTACTGCTTTGAAAGTACTGCTTTGGAAAGTACTGCACACGTGGAAAGAACTGCTTGTCTTATTAACGTACTGTTCCAACGGTAATATTGAGGGGTAAAACACACTAACGGTAACTTTGTTATTATGGGATTTGATTTTTCAAATCTCACCTATAAATAACTACTTTCCGATTTTCCCTTTCATCTTTATTCATACCAATATTTTCCATATTTCTCTCTCTATCACAATTACCTATTCATTGAATCAATCATTTTTACAATCATCGATGGCGAACCGTAACACCGTTTCTAAACACAACATGGTGGCGAATTTGGATAAGACTGAAGCTAATGTCGCATTCCATGACATTATTGATTTTCTCACAGGGTCTCCGATTAGTTATGCACTTTTAGTGGAACCAGATATAATTGAGCCATGGATTCAACATTTTTGGGCAACTGCTAGGACTCATATGGAGAATGATGATTCGTATATTCAAGCTAAATTTGCTGGAAGGATAGTGAAGGTTTTCTGAAGCTTCAATATTGTTTGATGATGAAGAAGGAGCTTTTCGTTTTGATAAACAACTGATTTGGGATACATTCAGAGACATTGGGTATGAAGGGTCCTTAACTGAACAAACTTTCAAGAAACCCTTATTTAGTCCACAATGGAAGTACTTGGTTCATGTATTGCTTCATTGTCTTAGTGCTAAAAGTACTTCATGGGAGCAATTTGGTTCGAATATAGCTTCTGCTTTAGTGGGATTGGCTACCAATCGAATTTTCAATTTTTCAAGGCTCATTTTGGATGGAATGCTATCTCATATCTCTCATGGATCGCGCTGGTTGATGTATCCAAGATTTATTCAAGTCTTCTTGAATAAACAACTTGCTGATGTACCAATGCCTTCAAGCCTATTACCTGTTGTGGTACAACCTGCCAAAATTTTCACCTTCATGGCTAGGAAGAGTGATTTGTTCACTGGAAGGAATACTCCATTGACTACTTCAATGATGGAGATTGTTCAGGCTATTCGAGATGAGGCTTCAGCTAGTGATGACAGAGAAGGTACTGCTTCTCCAGGTACTGCTTCTCCAGGTACTGCTTCTCAAGGTACTTCATCATCACACAAAGGTACTGCAACTTCACAACCTTCTACTCATGGAGATTCAGAACCTGAGGTAAACCCACCATCTTCTCCCAATGATTACACTTCCACAGATGGGCTTCAAACATCTGGAGGAGATGATGGAGATATGGCTTCTGAGGGTCAGGTGCTGGACACTTATGCTTTAACAAGGGAGCTGACACGCTTAAAGAATGATTTTAAGGCTCAAGCTGCTCAAATACTGAAGTTGAACAACAAGTTTAAACGATTAAAGAAATTTGTGTGGCCTTTAGTTCAACATCACAGATTGTGGGTCAAGTCTCAAAAGAAGCAAGGAAGGCCAGTGAGGGAATTTAAGAAGTCTTCAAAGAGCAAAAAGGTTCAACAGCAATATTCTATCCAATTGGGGAGGAATTTAGAGCAAGAGAATTTGAAAGAAGATGTTGGATTTTATGAAGAAAAAGAAGATGAACCTCAAAGTACTGAAGTACAGGTTAATATTCTAAGTACTGAGTCTGAAAGAACTGAAGTTCAAAGAACTGGTGTTCAAGGTACTGATGATCAAGGTACTGCTGATCAAAGTACTGGTCTTCAAGAAACTCATAGATAAGAACTGATAACACCAAGAGCTTTGAATTTTGATGAAGAAGCTGGTCCTTCTACTATTATACAAGAAGAGGAAGCTGATACACCAAAAGTAGTGCACACTGCAAGTGATGATGAAACTGTAGCTGAAATATTGCACAACTTATCAAGACCAAGAGGTGTTAGCATTCCAGGAGTTACTGAAGAACAACCACAAGTTTCTCAACCAGTTATAGATCCAAAAGATAAAGGCAAAGGTAAGCTGGTGGAAAAAAGGAAGAAGAAAAAGCTGACTTTGGCAGAAATTAAAGAAATTGAAGTGGCTAAGAATGAAGAAGCGGCTAAAAAGGTACAAGCTGAATTGGATGCTGAAGCTGATATTGAAGAAGCTAAGAATAAAGAAGTAGCTAATAAATTACAAGATGAATTGAATGCTGAAGCTGTTATCTCAGAAAAACCAGTTTTACCTAGAAGACCAATGAGTAAAGCTAAAGAAAGAAATGCAATGATGGCTTATTTGAAGAGTCAAGGTTATACTATATTATCAAAGCTGAATTATATAGAGATGAAATATTTGTATACAAATGTTAGAGAATCTTATCATAAGTGAGTTGAAAGTATTGTTTCTTTTAAGGATGATAAGCAAAAGGAGGTTGATATTAAAAGAAGCTTAAAGAGAAAAAGAACAACTGAAGCTGAATAGTCATCAAAGAAGGTTGAATTGAGAACATATACAGTTGATGAGCTGAGAAATTATATTAGAGTTGTTGATTTTGAGAATCCTAAGGTTAAAGATGTTGCAGAAAAGAAGTCAAAGATTGTTACATTCGAAGTTGTAAATGCAGAAGATGGAAATTATCTTATATTCCATAAAGAAGATGAAAGCTTTAGAGTGTTTAACTCATTGTGGGACATACTGCACTTGATAAATAGAGAAGACGTGTTTCATCTGTATCAACTAGTACAAGAGTATTTTGAACATATTCCATCAGAAGGAATTGGTTTAGTATTTCTTGGAGACCTCACAACTATCTTTGAAACTGAGGAGACAAGTACTGATGCTATATGGAATAATCAAGAAGTATGGGAAATTAATTGCTGGAGATATTTTGATGAATCTGGAGTGCATGTTTTGGTGGAAAAATGATCCATATGTTAGTAGAAAGAAGATATCCTCTCACATCAGATCTTCTGAGAAGAATGTTAGATCATGGAATGGAAGTGGAAGAGGAGAATGAAACAGCACTGATGGTCATCGAATTGTTTATCAGATGGACAACAATGGCTGATGATGAAGCATAAATACTGGTATGATTTATAATTAAAATCTTTTGAAAAGTAAGTACTTTATTCAAAGTACTGCTGGACAAACAGTACTTTATCCAAAGTACTGCTTGCAGCATAAACCAGTAAATATGTTTTAAAAGAGAAAATTTTGTTAAGTAAAGAATATTTTGAAACAAAAGTTAACAGCAACAATGGTTTTTGAGATGGTTATAACAGTAGGTTATCAGTTTACCATGTTTACAAAAGAACTGGCAAAGATATCTCAAATCCGTTATATAGTTGACAACTTGCTAATAAGTTGTATGGTAATCAGCTCACCATATCAGCAAATGTGAAGAGTTGGCTAGCCCACAAGAAAATGGCTTGTGGTAAAGGCTGTGGAAAAACCATTTATATGGTAATTAGTTCACCATGGTAGTAAGAACTAACTAGTCCAAAAGGGTACAGCTTTTGGTAAAGACAAATCAAATCTGTTGATAGCTGATGATTTGCTAAAAATCATATGGTTATCAATGTACCATGGTCTTACACACCTAAACATTTGGATACTCCAGAGTTAATGGCTTTGGTAAAGAGACATCAAAATCCATTAAAATTTCAATGATTCACCTCTCACAGGAGTTTACACACCTGGAAGTGATGAGAATAGACTGAAACTTACTGAACTGATGTACAATTTGCCATATGTTACTGAGTTGCTGAAAAGATATGTTGCTGATAAAGGTTGATGTAAATAATGCTATTGAAAGAATAAAGGTTACTTTGATGATGACAATTCAAGCACAGTGAATACAAAGACAAATCTGAAGATAAATACAATTGATAAAGACACAATCTTTCCAAGAGACTAACAGAAGTTAATGATAAAGATACAAAGGAAACTTGAAGTCAAGCAAGTAGAATTCAAGTTAGGGGAGGATTGTTGGGATATGAAAGTCAAAGTACTGAAGAAGTCAAAGTGCTGGAGATTCAAAGTACTGCTAAGTGAAAGTCAAAGTACTGTTGTCGAAGTCAAAGTACTGCAAAGCTAAAGAACTGCTATATTCGTTTATGGAAAGCTTTGTTATTCTAGAATATTCTTTGTTTAGATTACTTGTCGTACAAGGTTAGAATTGTAAACCGACTAGGGTTATCCTTAAGCCTATAAAAGGACCCCTAGATTGGCATTAGAATAGATGAGAATACGTGTTTTTAGAGTTTTAGAAAAGTACGATATTAGAGTTTAGAGTTGTTGAAGAATCTGTATAACAAGCAGGTTCAGAGTTATTAATAAAATTGTTAAAGTTAAAGTGAATTCTTCTTAGCTTTATTGAAGTAAATTCCGCGTACTTAATAGAGTTTATTCAGTGTTTCATTATTAGTGACTTAGGATTTATCCGACGTTATTAAGCCCTTAACAAGCTATATAAGTTAGTTTGGTTATAGTACGTCGATCCAACATAACCCTCGTAGTCACCCGCAAATAATCAAGAAACTAGTAGTGGTTAAAATACCACATCTACGGTTGCTCACACAAACACGTCAAACGAACATGCCCAAAGTACTAGTCGTATCACGTATACCCAAACAACACGTGTCAATAGCTCAAAACCCGAACCAATACAAAACAGCCCTTCTGTTGTTTGTTATCCGAGAACCAGGAAACAACCCGAGAACAATCCAAAGTTGTGTCCGATATCGGGTATAACAGCCCGATATGATTCTACCAATTTAGTTCGAGAACGCACCAAAGAACTTTAGTGTTTCCTGCTTGTCGTCGCACCTGAGAACAAGTAAACCATACTTGCTTTTCTACTTGGATCACTATCGAATACAAGAATTGATAAAAGGCAGGAACTGAAACTTATGAACCCTAGAATTAGTTTAATAACTTTGACTAATTGATAAGAGGAATGATGGAAGAATTCCGGTGTGTTTTTTCTGTGTTAGGCGTCAATTATGAGCTGAGATAGAGGTGTTTAGATAGCCTCTAAGTCTCACTCATGATTAGGTTAAAACACATATAATGATAAGTTTAAAACTCTTCCTCTTTAAGCCTTATCAAAACTCATCCATTCCTACTTATCAATAATGAACCTAGACAAAAAAAATCCCCTTCCAAAACCTTCATGGATTGGCCAAAAGGGTTTAGGACAAGCTGTTTTAATGTCTAGTCCATTAAATGTCCAAACGGGTCATTATGAGCTATACGTGAAGACTTATTCTAATATTTTAGCAAGTATGCCCCCAATAGCGATACGCGTACAACGCGCGTTCGGGGTCAAAGGAACTTCCTTTTCGGCGATCAAGTTTTCCAACACCCTAGGCAGTGAACCTAATCGTTGTAGTGTCGTATTAGGGTAAGCCTCGGGAATTGATATCGTTCTCTATGGGAATAGGAATGCTAGTGAGAAGTTACTACGCTAAGGTTGGGGTTGAGGAAGATTATTTTTTTTATCTTTTTATATTTTTTTAGAGAATGGAAAGGTACGAATCTCGGGGTTATGGATTTGGGGGGTTGGTATTCCTACCGATTACTCTATTTATCTAATTATGTAAACTAAGGTGAGTGTAGTCTATGTCTATTGTTGTGTGCTCTTATAATGATTAAAAATGTGTTTACCTAGATACTATTACTCCCTAGTTATCTTTTATTGGTGGTTGAATTGTCACGTACTTATTCTTAACGCGTTGTGTTTTCTAAGGTCGTAGGGTGTGCATTCCCTAACTCTTTGAGGTCACCTTTAAGTGTAGTAAACGAATTCCACTAAGTCATTCATAAACTAACTTTGATAGTAAACGAAATCCACTAAGTCATTCATAAACTATCAAAGATTTATCAAGCATTAAACACAACGATAGCCTAGTCGCACTCCTAAGCCAATTACAATTAAGATAAGAGACAACCTAACAATAATTAAAAACTAGGTTTCATAGATCTAAGCAAACACACAAGAAATTTAGCTAGACATGTTAAACAAGCAAGCATACACACAATCAATTGAAGACATAATTGAATCAATGAAGTAAATCACTTATCTTGTTGTAAAATAGGGTATGGAACCCTAAGATACTGCCCAAGACAACCTAGGTTCGGTTTAGGTTTTACTCCAAAAAACTACCTCTCCTAAAATACTGAAAATTCGAATTCTATATATAGAGTTACAATATGCGACGGCGTCACTCTTTAATTGTGACGTCGTCAGGTCGCCGCCATTAGGTTTTCGTCTTAGCCACGTCAACTTTGTGACGGCATCACCTTATGCTTGTGACGCCATCGGCTTCAACCTCTGACGCCGTCGGGATCCAAATCTAGGTCGTCTGAAGTTGTGATGCCCTACTCTTTTAAACCTGATGCCATCACTTGCAAAATAGCAATTTGCTCTCTGAGTCATCTCAAGGTGTGTCGCGACGGCATCGCAATTAAGCTGTGATGCCATCCCCTTCAGTTCCAGTAGCTTGAGTGTCTCGATTCTTGACTTTGGCCATTTTCTTCGTATATTCGCGCCTTTTCGTCCGAATAAAAGTCATTCCAGCAATTTGCCTTCAAGAGACCTAAAAAGTGAAAAGAAACGAAATTAAGTAGTAACGGATATAAAAGTGATCAATTAAGGGCTTAAATGACCCCTCAAAAGTGTACCTTTTAAATCCTTATCAAATATCCCTACACTTGGTATTTGCTTGTCCTCAAGCAAATGTGCTTTTAGCCAATTAATTTATAAGTTAGGGGTCATGAAGCATTTGTTTAGAACAATTCACAACATGTATAAGCCCCGCAAAAGTCATAACAAGCACGGAAATTACATACTAGCACCTCACAAGTGGTGTTTGGATACTCTCATCTCTCGGGTGTATATGAAATATAACAAGTTGGAAATGGAAGATAAACACTCATTAACCGGTCATAGTATATAGATTACCATAGGGTTGAGACTAGATTAAACCTCCGTCGCTTTTGGCGTAAGCACCTAGGAAAAACTATCCAAGAGGTCTTTTAAAGGGTTGTAACGTTAGGCTTACGGTAAGGAAACAAAGGGTTTGGTGGGATAGGCAATTTAGTGGTGGCAAGTCAAAAATCTTTATGTAACAAGGATGAGAAGAATGGCGTTGCTAAGCCAAGACTCGACACTCTAAACTCTAGATAACTTGAAACAAACAAACATAAATTTAAAGATATATCTAGGATGGTAGCCCGTATTTTTTTTTTCAACACTCTATTTTTTTTTTTTTTTTTTTGATTTTTTTTTCATACACTTTTACTTTACCATCCTCTATGATAACATCAAAATAATAGGGATTTATAGGCACATCCCTACACTTGAGTTTTTATTACTCTAACACTAATTTGACCCGAATTGAAAAGATCAAAACACTTGGAGTACATTATTACGCAAATAAAGGGAATTTGAATTTAACGTTCCTTCCCGTCATTTCATAAAATTTAACTTTTCCCATGAGTCCTAATCGTCCCAAAACTGTGTACAAAGTATATGACTCGACTTAGCAACTTATGCAAGCAACTAGATAATTGAACTAAGGGTTTAGTATGATAACAACAATGCACTAAAAGTGAGTGCATACAAGGTAGGCTAAGGCGATTTGGGTGTACATTTGGGGGTGGATTGTAAACAATGCTCTTCGTTGATATTTCGGAAAACCGAAACATCACGAGAACCGTGAAAAGGATAGGCTCTGAGGGGTTAACTAGGGGTATCGTGTACTAATGATGAGTACAACGCAAGGGTGTGGGGGAATTACTCAACCGATGTGGAAGAAGTAATTTTAGTACGGGTATCAAACAAGGGTTATCCTAATGCCTCTTATCATTTAGTTATTCCTAACTACACAAGTGTAGTCTCACTAGCGATTTCGGAATGCATTTCAAAACAAGTTCTAGAATCTATTATACTACCGGTACACTCTCAAAGCATTAAAGTTGAATGATTTAATTCCTACAAATCTAAGGGCGATCATCACATTTTGGGTGGAATTTGAGTGGTAAAGGGTTTTTGTGCTAGTCATATAACTTCCTATCCATGAGACGCTTTATTAAGACTAATGGCCCACTCCTATATGTCATAAAAAATTTTAAATTTGGTGCAAAAATTACCCTGGCCGATATTTCTCATGGTTTATTACACAAATGAAATTGGACAAGGTAAATAGTCAAGGATAAGCATAGTTTCAAAGTTCCCGTTTTATTTTCCCTCCCTACACTTAAACTGAACATTGTCCCCAATGTTCTCCGAAAGTATCAAAGTTATGATAATGGAAGGTAAAAAACGAAAGAAACTAATACTCCCCTGATTAGCTCGGTAGGATCCGTGTAAAGTATTGGTTAAATCCTTCTTCAAGAAGAATGTATGCGTGAAAAACTCCTTCCAATCTTATGTATCTTCTTCTTGATAAATAAAACCTGCACACTTGAAGAAAACAAACGAAACCTTCGCGTAAAATTGGCGGTAACAATATATATATGACTCTACTAAACTAGGATATAATGCTTGTGGAATGGATGTTTACAGATTTTCTGGAAAATTAAGACATGGAAAATTCCAAAAATTTATAAGTAGCTCAGAAAACGAGAAAAAATAGTAAGTTGTTTCTACTCCTCCTGACGCCGTCAGGTTGCGACCCTGACGCCGTCAGGTTATCCTGACAGAAACTGGTCTGCGATTTTCTGGAAAAAAATCTGGAAAATTTATATCTTTAGAATCTGAAAAAATTTCCTACAAAACATCCATTATGACTCGATACAAGCATTTGACTCGAACAAACACACATGTATATCTTTTTAATAATCGTAATTCTCATGTTCACGTTTTTGTTTGAAAACGTGTGTAATACTCCCTACACTTATCCCTTTTGTAAAATACCTTTATATGTAATTAAGACAAGGTTAAAGACAAAATAAAGCACTTTCACAAATTCAAAAATGAGAATAAACAATCAATAAAAGATATACGACACACAAACAAGCAAACAATTAAGCATGGGTTGCCTCCCACGAAGCGCTTTTCTTTATTTATGAGTCTTGTAGCTAGACTCGAAGTCGTGCCCCTACGTGACTTCATTACCGACACCTTCTTCCTCATGATGGTCTCTATTGGGGTTTTCCATGTTATAGTACTGACCTATTATGCATCTCTCTAAGAAGTCATCTTCTCCCCAATCTGTTCTATATTCCGCTCCTAGTTTCAAGCAATCCTTATAGAACCCGAAAATCTTATTCATCACATAATCAACTCCCTTCTTCTTATCTTCCTCATTCCTATAGTAGACTAATAGCTTAAGTTCTTTTTCATCATTGGATAGTGATGAAAATTTCTCAATCTTAAAGGGCATTTGGTAGGCTACATCATCGGTCTCATCCTTGAATCTCACTATTCCTAACAACGGATCATAAGTCATCCCGGTGTTTTCTATTAAAGGCTTTCCTAGAATAACGTGGGACAAGCTAGGATCTATGGTCGTACTAATATCATTCACAACTATGAAATCCGTAGGAAACGTGAAACTTCCTACATAGACGGTCAGTCCCTTAACTCTACCAAGAAAATTGCAACTAACCCTAGGATTATCGGGATCTTGCCTAGTTGGGATAGGCTTCTTCATTACCCAATTGTAGTAGGTGCTAGTCATGATATTTATCGGGGACTTGCGATCAATGTAGGCCTTTGCCACAAAAAGGTGTCCTATGCAACATGATATGTTAAGATTCCAAGGGTTCCCAAACTTTATCCTAGGGCTTCTCCTAACATACATGTGACGGAGGTCTCGTACTAAGTGTGGGTGGCGAGAGAGTTCTTCTTCCTTAGGAAACTTATTGAAATAGTCATTGCCTACTTCATCTACTTCCTCGGTTGTTTCATTCCTAGGAGTTTCACTAACCTCAAGTACCGTCTCATGGTTCGCTTCGTCATTTTTTCTATTAGGTTTCACTAAGGTGATGGTATTGACGAATTGAACATGCTTAGCTAACTTACTTGGGTCCTTACTTTCTACACCGGAAGCTTCGGGAGTTGAGATAGCATTACCCTTCCTATCACTATTGGTCATGGCTTTCAAGAGGTTATCTATCTTCCAATCCATCTCGGCTTGTTGTTGGGTAAAACGATCCGAGAGCTTAGCTATTTGAGCTTCTTGGGATGTGACTAGGTATTGCAACATCCCTTCTATGTTTTGTTGGTTAGGCCATGAGATGGGGGCCATGAGAAATCATTAGATGTGAATTCTTTGGTTTGTCCCCAATAGAAGTCGAGTTTGCCCTTTGATGAGTGTCTAAATACTCATCATTTTTGTACCATTTAAACTGCAAAAACATCTGAAAACACTCATAAATGCATCAAAATGATAAAAATATCACAAATAAGTGTTTTATGTGTTTTAAATGCAAAAATATCAAAATCTGGTGAAAAACGTATCAAGTTTGCATAATTGGCAGTTTTAGTCCCCCAAGTTTCAAAAGTTGTCAAAAACAGTCCCTGGTAAATCAAAATAAAGAAAAATATCATTTTAAGTCCTTAGGGATTCATGAGTTGTCAAAATTGGTCCTTAAAATCAAAAATTGTAAAATTACAACTTTAGTCCCTCAAGTTTTGAAAATGACAAAAATAGTCCTTGGATATATTTAAAAATAGAAAATAATCATCTATGGTCCTTGTACTATTCACATTTGGCAGTTTTGGTCCTTGTGATAACTTTGGAATATTGGCAGAAATGGTCCTTCAAGATTGGAGAATTGCAAAACAAGTCCTTGTATTACTAAACCAAGCTTTGAACCCTGCCATTACCACTTGACCCCTGCCATTACCATTGTGACCCCCCTGTTTTGGACCCCTGGTCAAACCCACCAGTCAAACCAAACCCCTTTCCCTCCCACTGGCTTATCTCCTTCCCAAGTTGCCTGCAACATATTCCCATCACCTCAGACCTTATCCCTCCCCCCTCATCATCATATCTACCAACTTTACACACCACAATTAATGCCACCCCCCCTAGTTGCAAATTCAGAAGCCCACACTCAAAACAGCTTTTCCCGCCAAAATTGATCCAATGGCCAAAATGCACTCAAGTAATCCAATGGCCAAGATATCAAGTGGGATTTGCTCAGAAATGTGAGAGAAGCATATTGGTGTATAAAAAGAAGCAAGAGAAGGAGAGAAGAAGGCAGTTAGTTTTTTTAAATTCATGTATGTCGTTTTTAATTTTCCAAGTCTAAATTAGCTTCTAAATTGTAATTTCCAGCTTAACTGTACTAAACTTAAGTTAATTGATCATTGTAAGCTACTTTCTAGTTTCAATTCAAAGTTTTATTGTGATTTCAAATTTTATGCTCACTGTTAACAAATTCAGTTTCAAGCTCTTATAATTAAAACTCCAAGTAGCTTCATTTTGATTCAAATAAGCTTATTTAAGCTTATTATAGCTTTTGGTAAGCTCATAAAACAGATTCAAGCAAGTTTGGTTTTTGGTCAACAAAAGTCAACTGAAGTTCAAATAGTGATGGAATTGGATATTGGGTGATGCAGAGCTTGGATGGGGTTGGATTAGTTTAGGACAGTGTAGTTTTGGTTCTGGTTTAAGCTGCAAAATAAGCTGGACACTTGTGAGTGTTATTCTAATTTTCATTTTTTATTCAGTTTGCATATTGTGCTTGTATTTGTATCTGTAGTCATCAACAGTTTAGGTCTGTTTATTTAGTGGTAATTAGGGTAACTAAAGTCATATTAAGCATTGGTATGTACTAGTTCAGTAGTTTGCTCAGTTAAAATTGCAAATCAGTAGAATAAGTGTTGTTTGGATTGTATAGCAGACATGTGTTTAAGGTTTGTTCAGTGGGTCAAACCTGTTGCTTTAGTCCCAATTAGTAGTAATATAGCCAAATTGGTCAGTTATTTGTGCACTAGAACACTCAAAGTCAAAATCCTTCTTAAAATGTCCTAACTGCATAACTGTTGGACTTTTTGAAAATCAAAAGCTTGAATTGTGTTTAGATATCATTAGGATAGCTTGCATTAGTCTTAGTTCATCTTAATACATCATATTCAGTTGGCAAATCAAGATCAAAGTTCATTTAAGTCAAACTTGGCAAAACTGTTAAAAGTCAAAAAGTAAAAAACCAGTTTTCAGCCCACCTAAGTTGATTTTTAACTGATTCATTTCTGGGTCAAATTCATTAAAACTTTGGGTTTATATACTTCAACTGGTCTATTTTCCATAAATGATTTTTGCAAATTTTTCCAAAAGCTCCTTGAGGTCCAAATAAGCAGCTCAATAAGCTCTTATGTGCCCTGTGCACACTCAGTATTAGCTGAGTGTGAACAGGCACTTTGCAGACCCTGCATAGGGTTGGTTTTAGATCCTTAGGGTCTGAAACTTGGTTTATAGATAGTTAAGCTAGTTGACTTGAAGTCTCCAGTCTTGTTTTTCACATAAGCTTGTCCAATAAGCAGTTGCATTAGCTTCAAAAGTAGCTAAAAATCTGTTTTGGCACTTGTTTTCAAATCATCAAATCTGTTTAAGTTTGTATTTCAGAGGTTAAGGTCAGTTGTATTTGGTTTCTTTTGAGTAGTTACAGCTTATTATAGCTTCTGTGTTAGATTGGTGCCCAGTTTGTACCTTTTGGCTTATTTCAAGTGCTTATTTATAAGCACTTGCACTGCAGTTTCATTTTCTCACACACAAGCCACTGTTTTTATATTTTTCATAGATTCATAATATTAATTTAGACTTTTCCTGAATTTTTCATATTTTTCTAGCACTGTTTGCTATTTTTCTTCATTTAAAACAGTTTTTAGGCCTTTTTAATTAGCTTTTAATACAAATAAATCATAAAAGTTTCAAAAAAATAATTTTTCAAATTTCCTAGGTTAAGATAAATATAAAAAGTCAAAAAATTATTTTTCCAGATTTTTCTTAGTTAAATTTGTAATTTTTAGCAATTTAATTAGTTTTAAATAGTTTTTAATTCATAGAAAATAGAAAAATAATCAGAAAAATACAAAATTAGTTTTGAAAATTCTCTTTAGTTATTTTAGATTTTTCTAAGTCATAATTTCATTTTTCTTGCTTTATTTCATATTTTCTTGTATTTTAGGGTATTATTAAATAGATAAAAATCGTTTTTAATTAATAATAATTAGATAAATAGTCATAAAAATAATTTTCTTTTTCTCAAAATTTTCTCTTATCATTAGGTTTGTAAAAATGTAATTTTCATATTTTGAGGATTAATATTGCTTCAGTATCACATTTTCTTTTGTACGTCACGTAGTTTTTAATTTAAGTTTTATAAAAGAAAAATCAAAAACATAATTTTAAAAATAGTGATAGCGTTTATTTAATATAATTTAGCTTTTTAATTTTCTTTAATTTGCATTTAAGCCCCTGTAATTTATAAACTTTGTCTTTAGATATAATCAATCATATCTCTTTTTCCAATTCAAATCCTCTCGATCACTACACGTTTGACTATTCTCGCACAGCTCGTTGGGACATAACGACCTGGGGAAACACTATACTCTCCTGGACTTCATTGCATTGGTGTCTGAACTGTTTTAAGTTTCTTACGGTTAGCCATTCACAAGTGGCGAGCTTGTGTGAGATAACTTGACGGTTTAGCACGAATCAAATTTTGGCGCCGCTGCCGGGGAGCTGTGCTAATTATCTTACGTTTAGCAGATTAGTGATTTGAATATTCACTCC
Source organism: Chrysanthemum seticuspe (assembly GCA_019973895.1). NCBI lineage: Eukaryota > Viridiplantae > Streptophyta > Magnoliopsida > Asterales > Asteraceae > Chrysanthemum > Chrysanthemum seticuspe. Next base: position 245,403,897 of record BPTQ01000004.1, read on the forward strand.
TTGTTCATACCATCTATCTATATCTATATATATTTTCTTATAAAAAATCCAAAAACCCAAAAACATCCAAAAACGTATAAAACACAAAAATATTTTTCTTTTGTTTCTATATATGTATCAAAGATAAAAATACAAAAAGATTTGTCGTTTTCTTTGTTTAATAATAACAACATAAAAAATTACCACCGCAAACCAAGGCAGTGTACTACCTAACTGGGGGTACGATCATAATAAGTTCCCGAACCAAAGATTAAAACTTACCTTTGTGTCCTTGTGAGTGGTGTACCTTTTTCAAAGAAGCCATTCATCTTGTGATTATTGGTTTAAGTTCACTGTTGTTTTGCCTCGATTTTGTTTTAATTGGATTTGTTGTTATATCTACTTTTCAAAAACATAAAACCCAAAAAGATTCTTCTTACCCCATTTTAATAATTCCCATTCCCTTCCTTAACTCTGAGAGTCCTTAGAGTTAACTCTAGTGCATGCGCACTCGTTCTTCTAGATCATTGAGTCCTTTTCGTGATCTAGCAGAAATTCCTAGACGACGTTCTCGTAGACGTGCTGCCCAAATAGTCGAACCCGAGATTCGTACTATTCCAAGCAACAATATGGCAGACGAACGAACTATGGCGGAAATGCTCCAAGCACCCACCGAGGGTTATGGAGATGCCATCGTTTTACCAGTAATCAATTATGATCACTTCGAATTGAAGACACATTTGATCACACTTGTGTCTACAAAACAATTCCACGGGTTTGACCGAGAAGACCCGTATGCACACATCCGTTGGTTTAACAAGTTGACTTCAACTATCAATTTCAAGGATGTGCCACAAAAAGTAATCAAGTTGATGCTATTTCCATTCTCACTTGAGGGGACAGCCCGGATTTGGCTGGAAAAAGAACCCCCTCGATCCATGGAAACTTGGGAGGATCTTGTTCAAAAGTTTGTCAATTATTTCTTTCCTCCATCAAAGACGACTAATCTTAAAAATGAAATTTCTGGATTTCGTCAAAATTTCGATGAAAACTTTGGAGAGGCATGGGAGAGATTCAAAGATCTCCTCAGGAAATGCCCCCATCATGAATTCACGGAGCTTCAACAAGTTAATATCTTTTATAATGGGTTGAACGGTAACGATCAAGATTCTTTGAACGCATCCGCAGGTGGCAATATCTTGAATCGTAAGCCTAAAGATGTGATTGAGATTTGCGAGCAAAAATCAAAAGTTCCTATTTCTCGCAACAAATTCAATACTCCAAACACTCATGCTTCTTCATCCAGTAACTCTTCTGAGTTAGCCGCTCCGATAGCCGCTCTAACGGACGTCATCCGTTGTATGATGAAAGAGGTAAAGGAAATCAAAAGCGAAATTCATAAGCCGGAACCAATCAAAGCCGTAAACAAGGTGTGTCAAACTTGTAGTGGTCCACATGCGTATTATGATTGTCAAGCAACCGATGCTTCCTTTTACCAAGCTCCCGTAGCTTCTGTAAACCACAATCAATACCGACCACAAGCTGATCCTCACTACCGTGCACCTAGCGGTATGACACCACCTGGTTTTCCTCCTGTGCAAAACCATGGCAATCAAAATCGGTTTGTTCCGAATCAAGGACAAAACTTCAACAACTCTCAAAATTTCAATCAAAACCGGAACAATTTCAACCAACCCTATCAAGCTCCAAATCAGCAAAGTTATCAACAACCTTTTCAAGCTCCCCTACCAAATGACTTCATGAAAATTACTGAGTCAAGCATACGTTCAATGCAAACTCAGATCAATAACATGTGGGTTGAGCTAAAAAAGGAAATTGATACCACAATGTCTCGGCAGACAAATGAGTTGAAGAATATGATGAGCAGTTTCATGAACATGAATATGAACCAAGCTTCGTCATCTTCTGGAGGACTCCCAAGCAATACAGTTCCAAATCCCAATGCCGAGTTAAAAGCCGTCACCACTCGTAGTGGTAAGACGCACAATGGACCTTCGACTCCAATGCCTCCTCCACCAGGAGCAATGAGTCAAGTTACCAAGGATACAACGGACAAGGTGCATTTCTCAAGCCCACGAAGTACCGCACACGTCCCACCTTCGGTAGTCCAAGCTTTAAGTCCGGAACCCGAAGTTCCGAAGACAAATTCTGAGCCAGAAAACACTTCCATCCCGGCTCAAAGGTCTAGTCAGCTCCCTTACCCATCAAGAATGCATGATGAGAAGCTCAAAGACAAAACCAAAGAGCAAATGGAAAAAATTTTCCAAATTTTCAATGAACTGCACTTTGACATAAGCTTCGTTGATGCTCTCGTTCTAATGCCTAAATTTGCATCCACGCTTAAAGGCTTACTAAACAACAAAGATAAGCTATCTGAGATGGCTAAAACCCTTCTCAATGAGCAATGCTCAGCGGTCCTTCTCAAGAAGCTTCCCAAAAAGCTTGAAGACCCCGGTAGATTTTTAATCCCGTGTGATTTCTTGGGGATGGTTCAATGCTCTGCCTTGGCCGATCTTGGCGCTAGCATTAACCTCATGCCACTCTCAGTATGGAAGAAACTGTCTCTTCCTAAACTTTCATCCACTAATATGACACTCGAGCTAGCGGACCGTTCCATAACGCGTCCACTTGGGATAGCCGAGGATGTCGTGATGAAAGTAGGAAAGTTTCACTTTCCTACTGACTTTGTTGTAGTAGACTTTGATGCAGATCCTAGAGTTCCCCTCATCTTAGGGAGAGCTTTCTTGAGAACGAGTCGTGCTCTGATTGATGTATTTGCTGAAGAGTTGACCATACGGGTTGACAACGAAGAACTCACGTTGAATATCAACCAAAACTCTAAACCTCTATCCAAACAGAGTGTTGCCACAATTGATCAAAAATCTGAAAGATTCAATGCAACACTCTCAAATTTCACGGTTAAGAGGAGTCACCAAAAACGTGCTGAGCTAAAAGCTTTGAAAATGAACCCTGGTTCAAACAAATGGTTTGAATGTTGTACCAGGAAAGTCAAGAGTGTTCTTGATGATGATGATCTAGAATCGGAGACTTTATCGGAAGTGGTGGAAATTGCTAGCTCTAAGAGCACACCACTTGTCCCACCTCCGGAATCAGTTTATCGTATCGAGTTTGTTAACTCTGTGGATGAAACCAAACTCTCCTCAGTTTCATCTGAATTGGATGATGATGTTTGTGATCCAATGGGAGACATTCTTCCCATTGAAGAATTGCTCAAAAATGATCCATCATCTCCTAGTCTTATTATTCCCGACTCTTCCATCCCTTCTCTCACTCATGATGAGGAAGATGACAACTTTTGGAATGAAGTCGATGCCTTTCTAAGTGATGAGTCAATTCCAACAGGAATTGATAATACTTACTTTGATTCGGAGGGAGACATCCTTTTTCTGGAAAATCTGTTGATTGAAGAACCGTTTCCCACCCTCCCTCCCGGACATCTTATTGACAATCACCATATAAGCTTCAAGTTTAAGCTTAAAAATGTCAAAAATGGTGATTTGCTTCTTACTGATGAGGAATGGACATGCATTCTCATGCACATCTTTATTCCATTCTTCACAGATGGTGTGGTTGCTCTTTCCCTTTTCTCTTTCGGGAATGAGGACACCATCTTTGACCCCGGTATCATCCCTTATAGTTTCTACTATTAACAATACCGCGGTTGTATCTCGTCGGTGTGGAACTTTCTGATGTTCATATGTTTATTAACATTGTGAACGAAAGTCCGATCGAGATTGGTTTTCCACGTTACTTTCCCCATGAACAAATGAATACGGGGTCGAGTCAAGCTAGCGACTCGGTAATCAAAAACAGTAGCTAAACATGGGTTTTCACCCGTGTGTACCACCCTAGTGTGGGGGAGTTGCCCCCGCTGTTGTATATAAGTTTGCTAAAAAAAATAAAATAAAATAAAAATAATAAAAAAAAAAAAAAAAATCTTGCTAAATAATGGCCGTAGTATTTCCCTTTTACGTTCTATGTTTCGGCATAACCGCCGGTACTTTGAATATTGAGGGCAATATTCATTTCTAGTGTGGGGGGGAATTCTCACGAATTTTATCATGTAATTATACCACCCAATTCCCCCATTTTTGGCCAAAAATTTTTTTTTTTTGAGTAAGTGTTTTTCACTTACTCAGTTTACGGTTATCAGTCCGCCATGTCTAATAAACAAAAGGATTGGCTAATCCAGGAGCAAACGGCTCTTGGTAAAGATATCTCAAATCCGTTGACGGCTTGCAATTTGCCCAAAATTGTATGGTATTCAGCTCACCATATCTTTAATTAGTGAATAGTTGGCTAACCCGCAAGTTTATGGCTTGTGGTAAAGGCAGTGGAAAAACCATAATTGGTAATCGACTCACCAAAGATAATATTGATAATTTATCTAAGAGTTGGCTAGTCCAGAAGCAAACGGCTTCTGGTAAAGACAAATCAAATCCGTTGGAAGTTGGTGATTTGCTCAAAATCATTTGGTTATCGGTGTACCAAGGTTCTTACTTGAACTAAAACATTTGGCTACTCCAGAAGTAATGGCTTTTGGTAAAGAGATGAAATCCATTAATTTTTCTCAAAACATTGCTAGGGACTAGCAATATCTTAGTGTGGGGGATTGATTAGTGTCTAAATACTCATCATTTTTGTACCATTTAAACTGCAAAAACATCTGAAAACACTCAGAAATGCATCAAAATGATAAAAATATCACAAATAAGTGTTTTATGTGTTTTAAATGCAAAAATATCAAAATCTGGTGAAAAACGTATCAAGTTTGCATAATTGGCAGTTTTAGTCCCCCAAGTTTCAAAAGTTGTCAAAAACAGTCCCTGGTAAATCAAAATAAAGAAAAATATCATTTTAAGTCCTTAGGGATTCATGAGTTGTCAAAATTGGTCCTTAAAATCAAAAATTGTAAAATTACAACTTTAGTCCCTCAAGTTTTGAAAATGTCAAAAATAGTCCTTGGATATATTTAAAAATAGAAAATAATCATCTATGGTCCTTGTACTATTCACATTTGGCAGCTTTGGTCGTTGTGATAACTTTGGAATATTGGCAGAAATGGTCCTTCAAGATTGGAGAATTGCAAAACAAGTCCTTGTATTACTAAACCAAGCTTTGAACCCTGCCATTACCACTTGACCCCTGCCATTACCATTGTGACCCCCCCTGTTTTGGACCCCTGGTCAAACCCAGCAGTCAAACCAAACCCCTTTCCCTCCCACTGGCTTATCTCCTTCCCAAGTTGCTTGCAACATATTCCCATCACCTCAGACCTTATCCCTCCCCCCTCATCATCATATCTACCAACTTTACACACCACAATTAATGCCACCCCCCCCCCTAGTTGCAAATTCAGAAGCCCACACTCAAAACAGCTTTTCCCGCCAAAATTGATCCAATGGCCAAAATGCACGCAAGTTATCCAATGGCCAAGATATCAAGGGATTTGCTCAGAGATGTGAGAGAAGCATATTGGTGTATAAAAAGAAGCAAGAGAAGGAGAGAAGAAGGCAGTACTTAGTTTTTTTAAATTCATGTATGTCGTTTTTAATTTTCCAAGTCTAAATTAGCTTCTAAATTGTAATTTCCAGGTTAACTGTACTAAACTTAAGTTAATTGATCATTGTAAGCTACTTTCTAGTTTCAATTCAAAGTTTTATTGTGATTTCAAATTTTATGCTCACTGTTAACAAATTCAGTTTCAAGCTCTTATAATTAAAACTCCAAGTAGCTTCATTTTGATTCAAATAAGCTTATTATAGCTTTTGGTAAGCTCATAAAACAGATTCAAGCAAGTTTGGTTTTTGGTCAACAAAAGTCAACTGAAGTTCAAATAGTGATGGAATTGGATATTGGGTGATGCAGAGCTTGGATGGGGTTGGATTAGCTTAGGACAGTGTAGTTTTGGTTCTGGTTTAAGCTGCAAAATAAGTTGGACACTTGTGAGTGTTATTCTCATTTTCATTTTTTATTCAGTTTGCATATTGTGCTTGTATTTGTATCTGTAGTCATCAACAGTTTAGGTCTGTTTATTTAGTGGTAATTAGGGTAACTAAAGTCATATTAAGCATTGGTATGTACTAGTTCAGTAGTTTGCTCAGTTAAAATTGCAAATCAGTAGAATAAGTGTTGTTTGGATTGTATAGCAGACCTGTGTTTAAGGTTTGTTCAGTGGGTCAAACATGTTGCTTTAGTCCCAATTAGTAGTAATATAGCCAAATTGGTCAGTTATTATTGCACTAGAACACTCAAAGTCAAAATCCTTCTTAAAATGTCTTAACTGCATAACTGTTGGACTTTTTGAAAATCAAAAGCTTGAATTGTGTTTAGATATCATTAGGATAGCTTGCATTAGTCTTAGTTCATCTTAATACATCATATTCAGTTGGCAAATCAAGATCAAAGTTCATTTAAGTCAAACTTGGCAAAACTGTTAAAAGTCAAAAAGTAAAAAACCAGTTTTCAGCCCACCTAAGTTGATTTTTAACTGATTCATTTCTGGGTCAAATTCATTAAAACTTTGGGTTTATATACTTCAACTGGTCTATTTTCCATAAATGATTTTTGCAAATTTTTCCAAAAGCTCCTTGAGGTCCAAATAAGCAGCTCAATAAGCTCTTATGTGCCCTGTGCACACTCAGTATTAGCTGAGTGTGAACAGGCACTTTGCAGACCCTGCATAGGGTTGGTTTTAGATCCTTAGGGTCTGAAACTTGGTTTATAGATAGTTAAGCTAGTTGACTTGAAGTCTCCAGTCTTGTTTTTCACATAAGCTTGTCCAATAAGCAGTTGCATTAGCTTCAAAAGTAGCTAAAAATCTGTTTTGGCACTTGTTTTCAAATCATCAAATCTGTTTAAGTTTGTATTTCAGAGGTTAAGTTCAGTTGTATTTGGTTTCTTTTGAGTAGTTATAGCTTATTATAGCTTCTGTGTTAGATTGGTGCCCAGTTTGTACCTTTTGGCTTATTTCAAGTGCTTATTTATAAGCACTTGCACTGCAGTTTCATTTTCTCACACACAAGCCACTGTTTTTATATTTTTCATAGATTCATAATATTAATTTAGACTTTTCCTAAATTTTTTATATTTTTCTAGCACTGTTTGCTATTTTTCTTCATTTAAAACAGTTTTTATGCCTCTTTAATTAGCTTTTAATACAAATAAATCAGAAAAGTTTCAAAAAAATAAGTTTTCAATTTTCCTAGGTTAAGATAAATATAAAAAGTCAAAAAATTATTTTTCCAGATTTTTCTTAGTTAAATTTGTAATTTTTAGCAATTTAATTAGTTTTAAATAGTTTTTAATTCATAGAAAATAGAAAAATAATCAGAAAAATACAAAATTAGTTTTGAAAATTCTCTTTAGTTATTTTAGATTTTTCTAAGTCATAATTTCATTTTTCTAGCTTTATTTCATATTTTCTTGTATTTTAGGGTATTATTAAATAGATAAAAATAGTTTTTAATTAATAATAATTAGATAAATAGTCATAAAAATAATTTTCTTTTTCTCAAAATTTTCTCTTATCATTAGGTTTGTAAAAATGTCATTTTCATATTTTGAGGATTAATATTGCTTCAGTATCACATTTTCTTTTGTACGTCACGTAGTTTTTAATATAAGTTTTATAAAAGAAAAATCAAAAACATAATTTTAAAAATAGTGATAGCGTTTATTTAATATAATTTAGCTTTTTAATTTTCTTTAATTTGCATTTAAGCCCCTGTAATTTATAAACTTTGTCTTTAGATATAATCAATCATATCTCTTTTTCCAATTCAAATCCTCTCGATCACTACACGTTTGACTATTCTCGCACAGCTCGTTGGGACATAACGACCTGGGGAAACACTATACTCTCCTGGACTTCATTGCATTGGTGTCTGAACTGTTTTAAGTTTCTTACGGTTAGCCATTCACAAGTGGCGAGCTTGTGTGAGATAACTTGACGGTTTAGCACGAATCACCCTTCCATGCTTCTCGAGCGTCATTGAAAGTCCTAGGTCCGGGTGTTGTAGGGAATCTTCCTCCCGTTCCATTGGTACGCGAGGATGCGTAGTCAACTGAAGCTTGTTCAGGGAGTCTTGTGCAAGTGCGAGTGTTATGAGGACTACTACATGGCTCACACAAGGAAGAAACTTTGTTCACTTGGCGTGAAGACTTAGGATTTTCGTAGGAGCTCATTAGGAATTTAACTTGATCTTCAAGCTCGAGCATCCTACGGTCAGAAGATTGTGAGTCAATGGGAGGCAAGGAGATTGCCTTTACGGTTTTGGGCAACTCACGGGGGTTATTCCAACTTTCGTTGTCATAGAGAGCAAGGTCCTCTATTATACCCCACGATTCTTCCATGGTGAGATCACTAAGTTTACCATCGGCCGCTTGGTCAATGGATCGCTTAGTGGGGAAGTTGACATGATCATAAAAGAGTTGGACTTGAAGCCAAAGATCAATGCCGTGATGAGGGACTCTATGGAGTAAGTCCTTGAATCGAGTCCATGCTTCGTAGAGAGATTCACCTTGACGTTGTTGGAACATCAAGATTTCATTCTTAAGCTTAGTAGTTCTCCCCGGTGTGAAAAATTGAGCAAGGAAACGAGAGGTGAGATCATCCCAACTTGAGATAGAGCCGGCGGGAAGTCGCTCAAGCCAATTGCTAGCTTGGTCCCGTAGAGAGAATTGGAAAAGACACAAGCGCGTGGTCTCCCGAGTAGTAGCATCGAGGTTGATGGAATCGACGATTTTAAGGAAATCCTTAAGATGCTGATTAGGATCTTCGGAACGAAGTCCATGGAATGCACATCCGTTTTGCACCAACCGGATGGTGTCGAATTGCAGTGCCGTAGTTTGGGCTTGGTCGGGAAGCTCAATGGTGTTCCTATAGCCTAGGTGGCTTGGTCTTAAGTATTCACCAAGAGTACGGCCTCTTGGCGGGTCATTTGGTGGTGGGTTGATGAGTGGTGGTTGATTATCACCTTCCATGACGAAAAGTGATGGGGTTACTAACAAAGGTCACGAAGAAGGGGGATAGACTACAATGAAGCTAAAAATGGGGAAAAAGCTTACTTGATAGGAATCAAGCAAGGAAACCTAAACGAGGTGAAAATCTAACTAGCTATTCTATTCACCGGCAGTGGCGCCAAAAACTTGATACGCGTACAACGCGCGTTCGGGGTCAAAGGAACTTCCTTTTCGTCGAGCAAGTTTTTCAACAACATAGGCAGTGAACCTAATCGTTGTAGTGTAGTATTAGAGTAAGCCTCGGGAATTGATATCGTTCTCTAGGGGAATAGGAATGCTAGTGAGATAGTTACTACGCTAAGGTTGGGGTTGAGGAAGATTATTTTTTTTATCTTTTTATATTTTTTTAGAAAATGGAAAGGTACGAATCTCGGGGTATTAGATTTGGGGGGTTGGTATTCCTACCGATTACTCTACTTATCTAATTATCAAAACTAAGGAGAGTGTAGTCTATGTCTATTGTTGTGTGCTCTTATGATGATTAAAAATGTGTTTACCTAGATACTATTACTCCCTAGTTATCTTTTATTGGTGGTTGAATTGTCACGTCCTTATTCTTAGCGCGTTGTGTTTTCTAAGGTCGTAGGGTGTGCATTCCCTAACTCTTTGAGGTCACCTTTTAGTGTAGTGAACGAATTCCACTAAGTCATTCATAAACTAACTTTGAGGTTATCTTTGGGTTTAGTAAACGAAATCCACTAAGTCATTCATAAACTATCAAAGATTTATCAAGCATTAAACACAACGATAGCCTAGTTGCACTCCTAAGCCAATTACAATTAAGATAAGAGACAACCTAACAATAATTAACAACTAGGTTTCATAGATCTAAGCAAACACACAAGAAATTTAGCTAGACATGTTAAACAAGCAAGCATACACACAATCAATTGAAGACATAATTGAATCAATGAAGTAAATCACTTATCTTGTTGTAAAATAGGGTATGGAACCCTAAGATACTGCCCAAGACAGCATAGGTTCGGTTTAGGTTTTACTCCAAAAAACTACCTCTCCTAAAATACTGAAAATTCGAATTCTATATATAGAGTTACAATATGCGACGATGTCACTCTTTAATTGTGACGCCGTCGGGTCGCCGCCATTAGGTTTTCGTCTTGGCCACGTCAACTCTGTGACGGCGTCACCTTATGCTTGTGATGCCGTCGGCTTCAACCTCTAACGCCATCGGGATCCAAATCTAGGCCGTCTGAGTTGTGATGCCCTACTCTTTTAAACGTGATGCCGTCACTTGCAAAATAGCAATTTGCTCTCTAAGTCGTCTCAAGGTGTGTCGCGACGGCGTTGCAATTAAGCTGTGACGCCGTCCCCTTCAGTTCCAGCAGCTTAAGTGTCTCGATTCTTGACTTTGGCCATTTTTTCGTATATTCACACCTTTTCGTCCGAATAAGTGTCATTCCAGCAATTTGCCTTCAAGAGACCTAAAAAGTGAAAAGGAACGAAATTAAGTAGTAACGGATACAAAAGTGATCAATTAAGGGCTTAAATGACCCCTCAAAAGTGTACATTTTAAATCCTTATCAAATAGGCTCACACACCTCTAGCTATTTTATGCTAATCCAACTTCCATATTCCAACAGCTCCCACTTGGGAGTTGGAGTAGCAGATAGCACAAATACCAACGATTGGAAACGTCTAGCAACGATCTCACTCGCTATTAAACTAAAGGTGTCTGAGATATAGTTTCATAAATCATTCTCAGTAGCATGGTCATTTATGTCTTGCTTTCATCATCCTTTGTTATAGATACCGTTAAACCATGGATATGGATCCTAACTCATTCCATATAGTTTAACCATTTAGATTTTCGTTATAGAATTTAATTCGGACATACCAAATGTAATCAAGAATCATCTTGCATTACCCTTTGGGTTTGGCCAAACAGTTATCTGATTAATTCTGTAGAGGGCCGATGGTATCTTTCTGCACATATCAAGTGCAGTAACAAATCCTTTGTTGACTACAAGTGTTGTGGATGTTGTTTCACATCACTCCAAAAACTAGCTTTTATAACTACCTTATTCAGGGCAGCGTTTGGCATATAATTATAAAAGTGATATCCACACATAACAGAACTTGCTTGTATCTCAAGTCTCAGTATGACTTAACAAACCATTTCAACATTTTACTCATGACAAGGATCCAAAAGTAAATGTTTGAAAGTTGGAGTATCCAATATGCAACCCTTGTGAATACACATGAGTTTGGTGGGAACAATCCACATTCTCATAGTATATAACCAACACTCACATTTGCCTTGCATAACAATATTCCCATATTGTTAACTTACAATGAACATATTTAGAATGATAAATCATTTCATGGAATAAACATGCAAATATGGAATAACAGGTTATATGAATAAAATAACAAATACCTTGTATCTTTATTTATCAGAATGTAAAACTGTCTTACAATTCCAAATTATCCAAATACTAATTACACACAGATTTACATAAGACTACTAGCTGGTATCAAACCAATATCCCTAGTCAATTTAGAATGCTTAGGATACGCTAATGCCTTCGTAAATGGATCAACTAGGTTGTCATCTGTGTGAAATTTTTATCTTCACATCACCCATTTCAATGGTTTCTTGAAGGTAATAAACTTTCGCACGGTAATGTATAGCACCCTTGGTGATTCCACTTTCAGTAGCTATAGTAATGGCTCACGTATTATCGCAATACATATTTATGGGTTCTTCAATTGTGGGAACAATGCCAAGCCCAGAAATGAATTTTTGAATCCATACAACCTCTTTAGATGCATCATAAGCACCTATATGCTCAGCTTATGTAGATGAAGTTGCAAAAATACTCTACTTTGTGCTTTTCCAGTTAACAGCACCTCCATTTAAAACGAATACATATCCAGTCTGAGATTTTAGGTCATTAGCATTTGTCAGATATCCAGCATCAGTGTAGCAAGAAACCTTGAGCTCTCATTTCATATCACCTCTGTAAAACAGAAACATATCCTTAGTATTGCGTAAATACTTAAGAATATTCTTAACAGCAGTCCAGTGAAGTTCACCTGGATTCTGTTGAAATCGGCTTGTCATGTTCTGAGCGAACGCAACATCAAGACAAGTACATCTCACAGCATACATAATAGATCCTATAGCCGAGGTGTATGGAACTATTTGCATGCACTCTTTATCAGCAGGTGTCTCAGCACCTTCTGACTTACTCAATTTAGGCTCATCTTGCATTGGGATAGTTCCTCGTTTGGAATTCTCCATGAAAAATATTTTCAAGATTTTCTCAATGTAAGCACTTTGACACAAACCAATTAATTGTCTTGATCTATCTCTATAGATCTTGATTCCAAGAATATATGCAGCTTCTCCTAGATCTTTCATGGCAAAACATTTGTCAAGATAGGATTTTACATCTTGTAACAGTGGAATGTTGTTTCCCATGAGTAATATGTCATCAATATATAGAATTAGTAAAGTTGCATAACTCCCGCTAGCTTTATGATATACACATGGCTCATCTTGATTCTGAGTGAAACCGAATTTCTTAATTTGATCATCAAAACGTTTATTCCACTGCCTAGATGCTTGCTTAAGTCCATAAATGAAACGCTTGAGCTTTCATACTCGATTAGGATATTTAGGATTAACAAAACCTTCAGGTTGCACCAGAATTTTTCAGAAAGATGTCCATTGAGGAAGGCAGTTTTGACATCCATTTTCCAAATCTCATAGTCATAGAATGCAGTTATGGCTATGAGAATCTGTATAGATCTAATGTCTGCAACAAGAAAATATCTCTTCATAATCAACCCCGTAGGTTTGAGTGAAGCCCTTTGCTACGAGACGAGCTTTAAAGGTGTGTACTGCACCATCCATGTCAGTCTTCTTTTTGAAGAACCATTTGCTACCAACTATTTTATAGATAGGAGGAAGCTCAACAAATTCCTATACTTCATTGTCTTTCATGGATTTCGTTTCCACATTCATTGCATCAAGCCATTTCTTGGATTTAGGATCCAGCAATGTAGCTTTATAGTTATTGAGTTCACTAAGATCTCTCAACTCATGTTCCTCAGCATCGACGTATAAGAACATTCGATCTGGAGCCTAACGTATCCTAGCGGACTTACGAATGGGATTGATATCACTATGTGGTTCATCAATTTCTTGATCATCCTCATCATGACCTAAGCTAGTGTTTATAGAAGGATTTGTATCTTCATCTTGAATAATTTCAAGATCTTTTAGGCTCCCACTTGCTTCTTGATCCAAGAGATTTTTCTCAAAGAACTCAGCATTTTGAGCAACAATAACTTTATTCTCTGATGGAAGGTAGAAAGAATATCTCATTTTTTCCTTTGGGTATCCTACGAAGATACACTTAATAGATCTAGGTTCAAGTTTGTCAGGTTTGATAAGTGTATCAAGCTTAACAAGTGCCTCACAACCCCAGCCTTTTAAGTAAGACAACTTAGGGACTTGCCCTTTCTATACCTCGTATGGTGTCTTATCAACCTTCTTAGTTGGAACCATGTTGAGAATGCGTGCAGTAGACTCAAGGGCATAATTCCAAAAGGAATTTGGAAGAGTAGTTTGACTCATAATGGAGCGAACCATGTCTAGCAGTGTTTGATTTTTCCTCTCAAACACACCATTATGTTGTGAAGTGTAAGGAGGAGTTTGATGGGCAATAATTCCATGCTCCTTAAGATGATCCAAGAACTCTTGACTCATATATTCACCTTCACGATCATAACGTAGTGACTTAATGGTCTTCCCGAGTTGGTTTTCTACTTCCTTTTGAAACACCTTACATGTTTCAAACACTTCATGTTTATGTTTCAACAAGTAAACATAACCATACCGACTATAGTCGTCAGTAAAAGTGACAAAGTAACTTGCTCCTTGTTTTGACACAGTTCTAAATGGGCCACATACATCGGTGTATATTAGTCCAAGTAGATCCTTAGCCCTTTTCACTTGATGTGAATAGCGTTTTCTTGCCATCTTACCAGACATGCATGAAACATACGTTTCAAATGCCTTAATGTTAGTTGAGTTGAGAAGTCCATCATGTTTCAACTTCTCCATGCGTTTCTTGCTAATGTGTCCAAGACAACAGTGCCACAAGAGAGTAGAGTCCAAGGCAAGCTTGGCTTTTTATTGTTAACAGCAAACATAGAACTATCATTTGTTTTAGAACAAGAAATATCAATTTCATAAATACCATCCCTTGGGATAGCACTAAAATAAACAACATTATTCCTAGAAACTGAAATTGTATTATTCGATTCAAAATGATTAACAAAACCATCGTCAAACAAACATGAAACTGAAATAATTCCTCTAGTAATAGAGGGAGAATATTGACAATTGTTCAAAACAACTACTAATCCATTAGGGAGACATAAATGAAAAACACCAATAGCTTCAAATCCTGCCTGTTGACCATTGCCACATACAGACTTAAAGATCCTGGCATCAGCTTCCTAATTCCCCTGAGACCCTAAATACAGATGTGAGTACTACAACCCGTGTCTTAAACCCAAGATTTATTAGAAAAAGAATAGAGTTCTATGATGAAAATACCTTAAGTACTACCTCCTTGAGATAGCTTCTTCTTTTTCATCAACTCGGTGAGATACAAAGGACAATTCCTTCTCCAATGACTTATTTCACCACATTGGTGACAGGTCGCGTCTTTAGCAGGATTATCCTTCTTGGGTAGTGGAGGAATCTTAGGCTTGGGAGCATAAGATGGTTTATGCTCAGAAGGATAAGCCAACTTGTACTTTCCTTTCCCTTGATTCCCCTTAGCAGCCTTAAACGATTTTTTCCCATGGTTTTTCTAGACCTTTCCCGCACGTATACTATGAAGTGCAGGTGCAACATATTTCTTGGATAGCGTCTACTCATGTTGTTTAAGCATAACATGTAATTTATTCACAATCTTCCCCATGTTATGCATATTATAGTTCTACACAAAGGTGTCATACTCTTTAGAGAGTCCAATCAAGATTAGATTGACTCCATAGTTAAGAGTGACGGGATGACCGAGACGCTCCAAGTTTTATATGTAACTCTTCATCTTAAGAACATATGAGCTTACAGATTGACCTTCTTCTTGCTTGCACGTGTGAAATTCCCTCGCGGTTTGAAGAAGTTCTTGTTCTGCCTGTTGAGCAAACATGGATTTTAGCTCCTGTAGCATGTCATATGCACCAAGGTGAGTTAGATTTTGTTGGATTTCTAACTCCATAGCCATAAGCATGAATGAAACAATGTCCTTAGGTCCCTTGACCCAAGCAGTGTGAGCTACAAGAGCCTTAGGAGGGACTTGGTGTCCAGGAGCTGTAACAGGTGCAGCAGGAATAGGATGCTCCAAGAAATTTTCCTTATCTTTAGCTGACAGGATAATCCGAAGCTGGCGATACCAGTCAATGAAGTTAGGCCCATTGAGTTTTTGTTTCTCAAAGAAACTCTTGAGTACCGAATTGCTTCCGACAGAGGTAGTCATCTACAATTTAGAAAAGTTCAAATAATTAGTATTTTCGATAATTAACTTCTTGATAACGCTCAGATTTTACATGTTTTCAGTAGCGTTATGAGTGCTTTTGTATATGTTATTTGGTTATATTTTTATGATTTCAGTGCTTAATCGCATCAAAAGATGTTTGTCTAGTGTTTATAACCAAGTGCAAGGAAACGGAAGGAAAAGTAAAGGAATGTTCAACAAATGAAATATTCCCGTTTTAATTAAGCATGTCAAGCACAAATCAGTATTTCAAGTACCATAGAAGACCAAGATGATTGAAGAACCAAGCTCTACAAGTCAGAATAAAGTAAAGGTCGATTTTCCGTCACTCAAGAAGACCAACCGGATCGGTTGCAACCGCAACCGGATCGGTTGGAAGAAGAGCAAAAAGTGCCCAGGACGCCAGTCCAACCGTTCGGTTGCCACCCGCAACCGATACGGTTGGAAAACTTGTAGAAGACCAACCGGATCAGTTGGTCATGTGACCGATCCAGTTGGAGAGCCTGTTTCTGCCAAATCTTCATCACTAAGTTTCCCCTTTGCATCCAAACGATTCTAGGTCCTTCCCTTGGTGTATTCTAGTCCCTTCCTAACTCCTTGGAGGCCAAGTTCAGCAATTAATACCCTAGGCTTTGGAACTAGTATAAATAGAGACCTCTTGTGAGCATATGAGACACACACTTCAATACAACTCTCTCTACTCATCAAACAAAGCTCTTAAGCTCTCAAATTCGTCCTTAGAAGTCCAGGAAAGTTTGGAGTTCCAGAAGTACCACATTTGGAGGCCAAAACCCTAAGGAGTCTACCCCAATACTTTGGGAATCATTACTTCACCATTTGTAATCTTATTCCAAGCATTGTAAGACTCTTAATCATGTTTTCTAATGTTCAAAGTTCTGAGTTTATGTTTATGTTTGCTATGAGTGGCTAGTTTCTTTATACACTTTCTTAAATGATGTTGATTATCATATGATTAGTTAGTGATTGTGTTAACATGTTTTAATTCAATTTCAAGTTGATTCTAAGATCCAATTGTGCTAAAGTTTCATAGTGACATTTGTTAATCAAGTTTGACTAGTTGATAGTAATCATAGAGGTCGAAAGAACTTATTGTTATTCAACTAGTTATAATCATTTTGTCTATGGATGATTGTTTTTACCCATTATTCTTGATTAAACAAAGGAACTAAGGTGTGGTTGTAATAAGAACGCTTTTTGATTATCAAGTTGGATTGATTGGAAACATCTAAAAGGTCGTAAGATTAGTTGTTGACAATCAATTGTTCCCTTTTGTCTATAATCGGTCACCTTATGTATTGACCATTTCTTAAGCAATTTGATAAAGCAAATGGATGTTTTTGTGTTTAAGTTTGTGAAAATAAACTTATGAAACTTGAATTGATCTTGAATTGATTGGTTAAACTTAATGCTTGTTTTTATGAACTAAAATCTTGACGAAGGTTTAACTTGTAAGAACAATAGATTAGCACACCAACTAATTATCACAACCAACATGTTAAGAGGTTAACACAATCATACTAATCAAGGATAAGAAACTAGTTTAAGCAAGTGTAGTTTTTAATCATCTGAATTTCATTATATCTATTTTCGTTGTTATATGCTTTTGGATTGTCTTAGTTGATTCAAACTTGTTAATCAGATTCACTCAAATCCCTGCGAACGATCCCGACTTACCTTCATAATCTTTCTATAACGGACGAGTGCACTTGCTCGTATGTGTTATTGGTAAATTTGGTAAATCGTTTTTTATAAATTTAAAACTTGTACACTCCAAGCACATCAAGTTTTTGGCGCCGCTGCCAGGGATTTGATTGTGTTTCAGCAAGTTTTGAATCCACATCAGTCGATTCAGTCCAAAAAAAATTTCTCAGAAGCTTCAACCGATCCGGTTGCGCAAAAACCAAACCAAATTGATCTAACCGATCGGTCGCTCCTCGCAACCGATCCGGTTACCCGTTTCTGTCCAGAAAACTGTTTTCTTTGTTTGTCCGTGTGTTTAGATATTGCTTGGATTCTCTAGGTCATTGTATGAACACTCGTGCAGTAGGAATAGAACCAATCTCACCTCTTACCAACCCCGAACGTTTGATTCGAAGAAGAAGAAGAACACCTTTCATACCCTTAGCCGACCGTGTACCTAGAGTATCAAACCCACCATTTGATAACCTCGTAGAAGCCAAAGTCGTTTACAACCCTTTCACCAATTTACCTTTTCCCATGGCGGACGATCAACCCATGTGGGGAACCAACCGAGCCGTAGCACCAACCCCTGGAGTGCTATTGTTGCTGTCAACCTTGGTGACAACTTCACCGTGAAGGGTCATCATTTTTCCATGATCAAAGACCGTCAATTCGATGGCCGTGCGCGGGCCGACCCGCATAAGCACATTGCCGAATTCATCGAAATTTGCGGCAAGTTCCGTTATGGCGACACCGATGTCAATGCCATAAAACTCAAATTTTTTCCATCATCACTCGCCGGAGATGCTAAAGTATTGTACAATAAATTAACACCAGGAATTATCAACACTTGGGAGGAGATGAGGCAAGCCTTTGTAAGCCGATTCTTTCCACCTGCCATGTTTGATTGATTAATGGGAGAAATTCGTGCTTTCACATAAAATCCCAACGAATCACTTGTCGAAGCTTGGCTTCGGATGAAAAATTTGCTCCGTAGTTGTCATGGACATGGATTATCCAAATGAACCATTATCCAAATCTTTTACCATGGACTAGATGAAATCTCTCAAGGCATCCTTGATGCTGGAGGAATTTTTCTCTATAAAACTCCTAACGATGCACACCAATTACTCGAAGATCGAGTACTTCTCAAACTCGATTGGTCCAAAGATTCCAAAACCAAACCTCTTCGAAAAACCGTTGCTTTTGTCGAAAACACCGATACATCAAAACTCATGGAGAAAATGGAAGATTTAACCTCAAAAATCGACTCGCAATACAAAGATATCAAAGAAGAAATGAAGGAAATGCGAGACAGATGCAACAATTGTGGAGGGAATCACCCATCGTCTGAGTGCAACGATAAGCCCATGGGTGGACCTAACGAAGGAGAAGCGAATTATGTCCAAGGAGGATATCGTGGAGGAGGATATCGTAGTAATTATTACGGTCGAAATTCTAGTAGTAGTTAAAATACCACCTATACGGTTGCTCACAGAAACACGTCAAACGAACACGCCCGAAGTGCTAGTCGCATCACGTATACCCAAACAACACGTGTCAATAGCTCAAAAACCGAACCAATACAAAACAGCCCTTCTGTTGTTTGTTATCCGAGAACCAGGAAACAACCCGAGAACAATCCAAAGTTCTGTCCGATATCGGGTATAACAGCCCGATATGATTCTACCAATCCAGTCCGAGAACGCACCAAAGAACTTTAGTGTTTCCTGCTTGTCATCACACCTGAGAACAAGTAAACCACATTTGCTTTTCTACTTGGATCACTATCGAATACAAGAATGGATAAAAGGCGGGAACCAAAACTTATGAACCCTAGAATTAGGTTAATAACTTCGACTAATTGATAAGAGGAATGATGGCATAATTCCAGTGTGTTTCTACTGTGTTAGGCGTCAATTATGAGCTGAGATAGAGGTGTTTATATAGCCTCTAAGTCTCACTTATGATTAGGTTAAACATATATAATGATAAGCTTAAAACTCTTCCTCAGGGCCGGCTCAGAGGGGGTGCAAGGGGTGCCATTGAGCCGGGCCCCTTCCCCCTAAGGGCCCATATTCAGAGGCGGAGCAATTATCATCATCGGAAAAATTATCATCATCGGAAAAATCACGGTTTATTAAAGCCAACGGCGGAACTTTTAAGGGGCAGGGGAGGGTCCCGGCCCCCCCAAAAGTTAAGGTTATTAATGTGAATTAGTGAACTTTCAAGTAGATGCAGATAAGTATATATGAAGCTTTTACTGAAATTTGATGAGGAAGAAGATAGGTATCTATCGGATAGAGGAAGTGATAAAATTTTTATTTATTTTAGTAGTGGCCCCCGTGTGTAAAGACCGTAAGAGACTAATAATAACATTTAATATTCAGTTAAAAAATTTCAAATACTATTAAATATAATTTTAGAAAATTGTGCAGTAACCTTCCATCTTAACTACAAATATTTTGAGATGCATTATGACTTGTAATATTCTTGAATTATTGTAATGATAGATCTTTATTTTATATATAACAGTTATTTGTATGTATGAACAAAATTCTAAAAATCTAGGGGGCTCATTTTTTATTCTCGAGCCGGGCCCAATATATTTTTTACATTTTCAAAGACGGCACTGCTCTTCCTCTTTAAGCCTTATCACAACTCATTCATTCCTACTTATCAACAATGAACCTGGACAAAAAAAAATCCCCTTCCATAACCTTCATGCATCGGCCAAAAGGGTTTAGGACAAGCTGTTTTAGTGTCTAGTCCATTACATGTCCAAACGGGTCATTTTGTGCTATATAAGCTTACATACCTCTAGCTATTTTATGCTAAACCAACTTCCGTATTCCAATAGTTTACCTCTAACAAAAAGTCTATATTTTGGTGTGAAAAAGAATTTATAGACCAAGTCGCAAATCACAATTGAGACCAAGTCCGAATGAGTTAATGGGCATAGAAAATGACATTACTAGAGACTTTACATCAACCTGCCTTATCTATAAATACCTACATGCACTCACACTGATTTCAAACCACGAAAAGAAATTCATCATGGCTTCACTCAACCACCTTTCCATACACCATATTCTCATCATCTTTGTTTTCTGTTCTTGTTTTATATCAAACACGTATGTAGCTTCTATCACCTTAAGTATTGACACGGATAAACAAGCCTTGATCTCCATAAAATCTCAAACAATCACCCAACCTCCTGATGCTTTAGCGACGTGGGATCGAAACTCGTCCCCATGCAACTGGACCCGAGTGTTGTGTGGTGATCGTGGACGGAGAGTGGTCGGTCTTGACCTCTCCGGACTTCAAATAAGTGGTCAAATTAGCCCGCATATCGGGAATCTGTCCTTTCTTAGATCACTTGAACTCCAAGATAACCAATATGAAGGAAACATTCCCCAAACAATCACAAAACTATTTCGCTTGCAAGTCCTTAACGTAAGTTCAAACAACATCCAAGGCCCCATCCCATCAAACATAAGCCAATGTGTTGATCTCCGTTTTATTGATCTTATGCAAAATAAGATTTCTGGCTTAATTCCGGAAGGCCTCACGTTACTCACCAATCTTCAAACTCTTAACCTAGCGAAAAACCATATTTCTGGTCCTATTCCACCGTCCATTGCTAATCTTTCTTCGTTGTCCACTTTAAACTTGGGTACGAACACACTTAGTGGCCCGATTCCTAGTGACTTGGCTCGTCTTCGAAACCTAAAGAATCTTGATCTCACCATCAATAATCTCACTGGCACAATTCCCCCATCAATTTACAACATGTCTTCCCTTGAGACTCTCGCTGTTGCTTCTAACGATTTGTGGGGTGATATACCTTACAACGTTGGGGATACACTCCCGAATCTCTTGGTTTTCAATTTTTGCATCAATAGATTCACAGGAACAATTCCAGGTTCGCTTCACAACCTCACAAATATAAGAATCATACGAATGGCACATAACCGATTGCATGGGACTGTACCACCAGGTTTAGGGAACCTCCCTAAGCTAGAAATGTATAATATTGGGTACAATGATATCGTCAGCGATCGGGGTGAGGGTCTTAGTTTCTTAAATTCTCTGGTAAATAGTACAAAGCTTGGTTTCCTTGCTATTGATGGTAACCATTTTGATGGTGTCATTCCCGAGTTCATCGGAAATCTTTCCAAACAACTCAGAAGCTTGTACATGGGCTCAAACCGGATATCCGGAAGTATCCCATCCTCGATTGGTCAATTAAAGGGACTAGGTTTATTAAATATAAGTTACAACTCCATTTCTGGTAAAATCCCGCGAGAGATAGGCCAATTAGAGAACTTGCAAGAGCTTATTCTAGGCAAAAATAGATTATCTTCATATATCCCGAATTCTTTGGGAAATCTTAGAAATTTATCTCAAATTGACTTGTCAAACAATGAATTAGGAGGAAGCATACCCATCAGTTTCAGGAATTTCGGAAAGGTACTTTCGGTTGATCTGTCCATGAATAATCTCAATGGAAGTATTCCCTTAGAAGTTCTTGATCTCCCTAGTTTAACCACTATCCTCAATCTTTCGAGCAACTCACTAAGCGGTCCATTGCCGAGAGAAATTGACCTTTTGGAAAGAGTGGTGACAATTGATCTCTCCAATAACCATTTGTCAGGCAACATTCCAAACTCGATCAAGAACTGTAAGAGCTTAGAGAAGCTGATCATCTCTAGGAATTATCTTTCAGGAAACATTCCCGGCAGTTTAGGTGAAATCAAAGGTTTGGAAACACTCGACCTTTCTTCCAATCAACTTTCCGGTCTAATCCCTCTTGAACTTCAAAGCTTGATGGCCCTCCAATCGCTGAACCTTTCTTTCAACAACCTTGAAGGGAAAGTTCCTAGTAATGGAGTTTTCTCTAATCTTACTAGTGTTCATCTTGAAGGCAACCCAAAGCTATGCTATGATTCCAAATGTAAGAGAGGTGATAACCATAGAGGAATTGTGATCTCAGTTGCAGTAATAGCACCTCTACTAGCAATTCTTTTATTTATTGCTTTGTTTTTCTACTTCCGTAGAAACAATGTGATGATCATGGACAGTCTAGACTCATTCAAGGGCCAACATCAAATGGTAAAATATGAACAACTACGATTGTCAACGAGTAACTTCAGCGAGGAATGCCTGATTGGCCGTGGAAGTTTTGGGTCTGTCTACAAAGGGTGCCTCAACCTTGAAGGACATGTCCAGGAAATCGCTGTGAAAGTTCTTGACATGGAAACCACCAACTCGTTGCCTAGTTTTTTGGCTGAATGTGCTGCCCTACGACATCTTAGGCATAGAAATTTGGTCAAGTTGATTACTTCGTGCTCAAGTTTGGATCACAAGAACATGGATTTTCTTGCGCTGATCTACGAATTCATGAAGAATGGGAGTTTGGAGAAGTGGATCCGGAACAAAATGGGTTTTATGGACAGATTAAAAGTGGCAATTGATGTAGCTAGTGGATTGAGCTATTTGCATCATGAATGTGTGGTGGCTCCGGTGGTGCATTGTGATCTAAAGCCAAGTAATGTTTTGTTGGATGATGATTTGACTGCGAAAATAGGAGACTTTGGGCTTGCTAGCATGATAGTTGATAAAGATCAATCCATTAGTTCTGCCCATGTTCTTAAAGGATCCATGGGTTACATACCTCCAGGTTCGTTCACGTATTATATTATTTGGTCACACGAGTGAATAATTTGTTCGATCTTACTTTATGCTCCGTAGTTTTGTCAATCTTCACATATAGTAACATGTTAAATTGATTATGTTGCAGAGTATGGTATTGGAGCAAAACCATCTATCAAAGGAGATGTGTACAGTTACGGCATTATGTTAATGGAGATTTTCACTGGAAAAAGCCCCACAGACGATATGTTCATTGGTGGTCTAAATCTGAAGACTTGGGTTCAATCTGTTTTCCCCACTAACTTGGATCAAGTGTTGGATCCTGGCATGCTTCATGACCTGGAAGAGTTATGCTCGGATGGTCAACGTCAGCCTATGAGCCTGAAGATACAACGTGATTGTCTAACAAATGTCATCGGAGTTGCACTTTCTTGCACCAATAGTTTTCCTGAAGAACGGATCACAATACTCGAGGCTCGTCGCAAACTTAAAAGTGTTCAAGATATGCTTCACAAGTCCAATCCATCAATGAAACAACAACGTGGAGGATCATAAACTAAGTTACGTATACCAATTTTAAATTGAGCAACGCTACCCAATAACGTTACCAATTTTAAATTGAACGAATTGAATAAAGTGAGGAACCTAGGAATCAACTCATGGATCATAATTAGCTATTATCTCGTGTACCATATATTTTTGGCTCTTTAGAATATTAACTTATGTTTGTCAAATAAAATATATTTTCAATACAGGAGTTAATATACATATGCTTGATGAGAAAAATTAATGGATTCACTTGATCAACCTTTATTTTCAAGCCTTTACTAATGGATCGACATACAATAAACACTTTTAACACTTAATTACAAAAATAAACATTTTCAAAGGAGTTTACCAAAATCGACATTTTGAGCGAGCAAACAATTTGCTCTTTAATTCATTTCACCCATATATCCTTTGCTACAAGATAAAGAACATAGAGAGCAAATGTTTTGCTCTCCCTTTCAATTGCTCTCCGCCTCGCTATAAGACAAAGAACATGGAGAGCAAAGGCTTGTTGGCCCCATGTTTGCTCGCTCAAAGTGTAGATTTTAGTAAAACGGGTTTAAATAGTTCATTATGATAAAGGTGGAGGTAAAAAATTTATTTAAACAAAAATATCTTTTTCTTTTAAATAGATATACCGGTGAATATTATTAAAAGATAATAAAGAATAACAATGAACTTTTAAGAGCCTAAGAGACCGATTTTTTTCCCTTTTCATGCTTAGGTTTTAAAACTCTTCCAAACCTATGTTTGTTTATATCTGGTATTTTCATTCTATGCTTTTTTTTTAATAAAATGAGAAAAAAATAAAGAAAACTAAGAAAGATTGGAAATTTGGAATACTTGATGAGTTACAAAATAGGTATTGTATTAGTTCTCTTTCATTCATCTGATTACTTTAATATTTTATATTTCTCATTATATGTATTTATTGCTTTTATTAAATTAGGTCACATATATTCTTACACAAAGTAAAAAAAGCAACATTATTTAATTATCACCGTAACAAATTCACCTAACAAATTAATTGTCCTAGTTGATGTCTATATTGCTCATAACAAGCTTTTATCTTTTTCATTTCTTTCAACTTGCAACAAAATTATCTATACCAATTAATAATTTCTCATGCAAACACATACCTTATGGCTTCGACTCTAGATGATAACACAAGTTTCCTTGATCTTCTACGTAGCTTCACAAGTCAAAACACACAGTCACAGCCTGTGATTGATAAAAATGAGACTTATAATGGGTTTGTTGAGCAAGAAGACTTACATTCAAGTGAAGATTAAAGTGATACTTCCAAGTAAAATTGGAGAAGATTCTGATGATGGCTTAGGTGAAAACCCGGTAAAATAATATTCATATAGTAAAGGAGTGATGAAGTTTATGAATGACGTTGGAGATTATAATGATGATGATAGACATGTTCATGAAGACAACATTCACATTAATTTTAGGAATGAATCAAGGAATGAAATTAGGCTTAGTATGCGATTTGAAAGCAAATCCCAGTTAAAAAAAGCCATAACATTGTGGTATGTTGCACAAAACCGAGAATCTAGGGTCGTTGAAAGTAGAATAAATACATGGGCAACAAAGTGTACCGTGGATGAAGAACACAATTGTGGGTGGTATGTTCGTGTCTTACAAAGGAAAACTCACAAACAATGCCTGATTACAAAGTGGGTTCATGAGCATAATTGTATTAGAGCATCGGCGAGGTCTAACAATAGAAATGTTGCATGTATTTTTGAAAAAAAATTTAATGAATGTAACGATTTAATGTTTTTAATGTAATGTTAGTTTTATGTGTTGTGTTTTAAAAAATTAAACTGCACTATATGCTTTACGAAATTTCTACGCTGTAGATGATAGACTTGATTCTAGCAACGAGATCAAAAAGAGAGACATCATTACAAAAAGAGAGATCCAAAAATGCCACGTGGGATTTGAGATTGTTTTTAACCGTGTATTGTAGGATTTGTTGCTGTCTCATGAGCATCTTTCTAATATTTTTGCTTTTGACGTACCGACAACATCAAGTATTCCAAATTTCCAATCTTTCTTGTTTTCTTCTTTTTTCCATTTTAGTTATAAAAAAAGCATCATATGAGAATACTAGATATAAACAAGCATAGGTTTGGAAGAGTTTTAAAAACTAAGCATAAAAAGGGAAAAAAAAAAACTCTAAGAGTTGCCTTATGACTATAAGAAACAACCAGCTGAAAGTTCAAAACTAACAGCACAACCTAACATAACATAACACATAACAAGTTAGACTCGGTCGCAATGTAATTTCCAAACTTCCTTCAATGCCTACCTTGAGGTAATGCTTTGAACTTTGTCATTGAGTAAACCACATCAAAGAGTTTATCCGCATGTCTCGAACTCCTCTCAAATATCCGTTACTCCTCTCTTGCCAAATGAAATAAACCGACACTCGAACTAAGAAGATTTTTGCAATCACTACTCGTGTCAACCGACGATGTGCCAACAGTTTCAATGTTTCCACCATATCATGCCATTTTGTGTCACCAAAGGGGTTATTAATATAGTGCATATATCTTGCCCAAATCTGAGAAGAAAATGAGCAATCGAGAAATAAATGTGAGTGAGAATCTTGTTCCATCTTGCTCAACAGGCACTGAAGATCAGCAACATTATTATAGCTCGGCACATCCCAATCTCGCATTTTATCCTCCATCTTTAGACGTTCCCCGTAATAAGCTAAAGAAAAAAATGCATGTCTAGGAATGAATTGCAGAAACCATACACCGTCAAGCCAATCCACCTTAGGCGCTCGAGGAAGTAGAGTATTACAAACATTACTAACCGATAAAGATTTCATATGATCATAAAGATGCCTCCAAAGTAGTTTATCTTGAGAGTTATTTAACCTTTCCGGGAGTAGTCATTTAAAAAAAAAAAAAAAAAAAAAAAAAAAAAAAGCGTTGGAACCAACCACTTGGCCTGTTGGACAATCGTGCAACAAACCTGAAAATCAAAACACGGAAACACTAGAACCTTGAAGTCGACTATAACCCGCAACACCAAACACTTGGACGATCGAATAAGAAGAACAAGAATCATACTCACAAAGTTTAAACCAAATGGTTATAGACTATATGCTCACGTTAAAATACCCTCACACGCCTCTTTATTAATATATGTTAGGACCAACTATTTGTATATTGATTGGTGTTTATGGTGTTGAGAGGTCGAGCTGTAAACAAGCCAAACACATACATACTTGTGCCGAGACTTAGAGAGATGAGTAGAGACAGAATGGTGGTGCTTGAAATGAAATCTTTATTATGCAACACAGCATACTAAAGTGAACACTTAAGGGGGTATTTATAGTTATTACTATACAATGAAAATAGATAAAGTACAACTCTATGATGGATCTAAACACACACCTTGTTTTAGTGATATTTTGAGTTATATTAATAAGCACGCGGAATATACTTAGAAGACGGATTGTATGATGTAATGTAAGTGAACAGTTTAACACCAAGCTCCAATATTATTAAGAAATAATACGAGTGATCTTGCTTATCACTAGGGTTACACCTTGAAGCTTATATGAATAATACGTTCTCTAAGCAATGACCTAGGATCTCCTTTTATAGCACAAGGAGTCCTTTACAAGATAAGTATAATCCTAACAATATAGAATATACACAAAATCTTTTCTATACTTATCAATACACGGATACATAACAATTATCCTAATAGCAGTGGTAATAATGTACTAGCAGTGGTAATGAGTTTCCACTGCTAGTGTAATCTTTAGCAGTGCTAACCACAAGCGTATCAGTGGTAACTATTAACTTTATTCCCAACAATCCTCCCCTAAACTTATGATTTCTCTGCAAATCAATAAGTTTCTTCAATTTGCATCTTCTGTAAGGATTTGGGGAATTCTTTCAAACACTTCACTTTCTCCTTAATTCCTGAATAGCTCTTGAACATTGATCTTGAAGCCTAAGTAACAATGCTCTGACCTTCTCATTATCTTCATGAACTCTTATTGTTGTACACAACATCACAGTGAGAGTTCCAGCTCTGAGTGGGTATTCTTTCTCAGCAAACATGAATGCATCCACTCCATCTGATGTAGAAACATGATAAACTTCACATGAATCATAATAAAACCATTTAGTACCAGGACATGAACATGAGAATTTCCAGAAATCATTATTAGTATCTGGGTCATAGAGACTTCTTAGATTAACCCATAACTGCATTTCCTTCCTATCTTTAAGATCTTCAGCATCAAACCTTTCTTGAACCAATCTCCACAAAGTACCCATATCATGTCTGTCACATGCTTTGATGAGTTCTTCAAATTGAATGAATGATGAAGTTTCACCACCTAGCCTTGTAATCTTCCATATTGGAGCAAAATTGCTAGCAGTAAACACTTCCCAATCAATAATAGGATGTCTGACTTGCAGTGGTTCAGGGTAAAAATCTTCTTCTTCTATCAATATCATTTCAGTCAGCTGTTCTTCAGTGAATTTCTCAGTTGGAACTTCTTGTTCTTCAGCAAACTTTGTCTTCTTATGTGTCTGAGGTTCACTTTCTTTGGCTTTTCTCTTCAGATGAGGATATCTTCTTTCTTCGTTGCTCTTCACTCTGCACAACTGCTTTACCTTTCTTTTTCTTGATTTCTTCCTCTGCAGTGGTAATAGCTTGATCAGCAGTGGTAACTTCTTCTGCAGTGGGAATGAAATCAGTGGTTGCAGTACTGAAAATTTCTTGCTCTAGTTGCTGTTGAGGAACTTCTTGAGTATCAGCTTCCTCAATACCTTTACTTGAAACACCTTCATCTCCAAAGTCAATTCTCCTCCCCTTGGTTTCAGCATCAGTTTTCCTCCCCTGTTTGGGAGAATTTCCCAAATCTTTATTGAAATCTTCTGAATCGCCATTATCAGGTGAGGATGGAGATGATAACACAATCTTTGCAGTTTTCCTTTGCTTCAACCCCTGCAACTCTTCCTTCAAGGTCTGAATCTCCTCTTTCAAATGTGTAATATCCTTGGCATGTTGCTTCTTTGCTTGTGCCAAGTCTTGTTTCATAGATTCAACCTGCTTTGCTAATTTGGTACAAAGTTCCATCAATTCCATTTGTTGCCCACTGCCCTCAACACTTCCAACTGTGTGACCTGTTGGGAGAGGTGAATCATAGGGCATTGGCTCAGATTCCTTCCTAGTTGGACTAGGTTGAAGCCTGGAACCACCACTGCTTGTTCCTAAACCAAAAGGATCAGGGACATGCTGTGTTGTAATGAGAGGAGTTGGCTGTTTATGCCTCCTCTCATAGGTGTGAGAAACTGGTGGAGTGTAGTCAATGTTTGGAACAGTGATTATTGGTGAGTTTTGTACCTGTGAAATCTTTGCAAGCATTTGAGGAAAAAGAGGTGTAATAATCCTATTGCCATCTTTGTTCATGTTTTGAAAAACTTTAGGCTTAAGGCAACGGATTTTATAAACTCTTGTATAGGGTTGCAGTTGAAATTCATTTAACACTGCTTGCACAAACCTTGAATACATCAAAAATTTTGTTGAACTCTTTACATTGCCTTGCATACTTGTAAAAATATATTTAGACCAATTAAAAATCCTATGAGTGGCTAGACAAACCAAAGGGTAAGCCATTGTTGAACTGAATTGTTCATAAGATGTTTTCTTAGGACTTAGGCAATGTAACAGAGTATGTATCAAAAATCTCCAATGAGGACAGAAAACACTCTTTTTGAAAGTAGCTTTTTTGTCAGTGGTATCATACCCCATGGATGAAAGATGTGTATGAATTTCTAGCATAGGTAATGTGATGAGACCATTGAGATCATCCAATTGGATAATTCTCCGCAAGGATGCCTCAGTAACATCAATAGTTACCCCGTCCACAATGGCTCTAAGAGCATCCACTGTTTCATGTGTATCTCTATTTTCAATTGTTATGGACTCAATAGAGTTCCAAAACTGTTTGATTTGAGAGATATAGATTGTGGGATTAAGAAGTAAGGCATACCTTATATAGGTAGTATTTAAAAAGTCCACAATCTGATGAAAAACAGGGCCACTCTTCTCGTTTGACATTTCCAAGTAGGCCACTTGGTTGTGCTCATCTGCAAAAGTGATAGGTGCCATAGAATCTTTTGATGAAAAATATATTATGTCAGTAAGAATTGAATAAAAAACTCGCCAATTGTGAGAGAAAGATATTGATTCGTGCCAAACCGTCAAGTTTTTCTCACTCAAGCCTGCCACTTGTGAATGGCAGACCGTAAGAAACTTAAAACGGTTAAGACACGAACTCAATGAAGATCTGAGGAGTATAGGGTTTCCCCGGGTCGTTATGTCCCAGCGAGCTATGCAATGGATTACCAAACGTAAAGTGATCGAGAAATTTGAACAGAAAAAGGGATCTGATTATGATTATAACTACAGAAAAAGCCAACAAATTACAACGGCTTAAATGCAAATTAAAGAGAATTTAAAAGATAAAAACTATTAAATAAACGCTATCACTATTTGCAAAATGATGTTTTTGTTTTTATGTTTTTATAAAACTGAACTAAAAACTACGTAACGTACAAACAAAAACGTGAAACTTACACAATATTAACCCTAAAAATATGAAAATGATATTTTTACAATCCTAATGATAAAAGAAAATTTATAGAAAAAGAAAATTATTTTTATAACTAATTATCTAATTATTATTAATTAAAAACTATTTTTAACTATTAAATAATTACCTAAAATACAAGAAAATATGAAATAAAGCTAGAAAAATAAAATTAAGACTTAGAAAAATCTAAAATATCAAAAGAGAATTTTCAAAACTATTTTTGTATTTTTCTGATTATTTTTGAATTTTCTAGGAATTAAAAACTATTAAAAACTAATTAAATTATTTAAAAATACAAATTTAACTAAGAAAAATATAGAAAAATATTTTTTTGTATTTTTATATTTATCTTAACTTAAGAAAATTGAAAAATTATTTTTTTGAACCTTTTCTTAATTATTTGTATTAAATGCTATTTAAAAATGCTTAAAAACTAATTTAAATTAAGAAAAATAGTAAACAAGCTTGGAAAAATATGAAAATTTCAAGATAAGCTTAAAATAATATGAGGAATAAAGGAAAAATAGAAAAACAGGGTGCTGTATGAAGAAATATGAAACTGATGTACAAGTGCTTATTGAAATAAGCACTTGAATAAGCAAATGAGCACCAAGGGCCACCAAACTGAAACAGAAGCTTAAATATACTAAAAGTGACTAAATGCAACACAAATCAACAAGCCCTAACCACTGGATTGCAATATACCAAGATTTGATGTTTGAGCTATAAGCTAAAAACAGATTCTAGGGGGGCTACTTTGAGCTAGGAAATAAGCACTAAAATAAGCTGGAAACTGGAAAACAGAAATGTGGTCTTCAAGACCACCTAGCAGACTATCACTAAACCAAACATCAGACCCTGACTAATTGAAATGACCACTGTGCAAGGTCTGCAAGATCTGCTTAAAACTGGTTTAAACATCATTTTGACTTTTAAGAACAGATTTGGTGCTTTGACTTATGTGAGATTTAAATGCAAATGTTGAACTGAAATAGATGAATAATGATGAAATATAACTGAATCAAGCTTGTTTATCAAATTCTAAACCTAAATGTTATGATTTCAGTAACTGGTTCCAACAGTTATGCATAAAGGATCAGTGATGATGCAATTTTGACTTTCTGTGTGTTTGTTTGCAAAAATAGGACTGAAATGGATCAACCAACACTTAACAAGTTTGAAACAATAAAACTAAACCACTGAATAACCCTTTATAACAGCAAACTCTTTTGATCCAAACACCACTTAACAATCTGATTTGCAATATAAAATAAGCTAACTGATGAACAGACTTGAGTTATTGATCAAACTGATCATAACTCTCCTAAATACAACTAAATAAACATATTTGAACTATTTATAAACACAGATACAAGTACAAACAAAAAAATGCAAATTGACTTGAAAATGTGAATGAGACATATACTTACATAGATCCAGCTTATGTTGCAGGCCAAAACCAGAACTATAACTACACTAATTGAAGCTATTCCTACCCAAAACCAATCACTGCATCATCCAAACACCATTTCCATACCATCTTGCTTGTATAGTTGACTATTGTTGACCATGGACCAAATTGCTTGAAAATTGATCTACAAGCTTATCAAAAGCTATATAAAGCTTAAGTAAACTTGTTTAAGCTTACAAAGAAGCTGTTTGAATCTTAAACATAGGTGTTTAAAACTAAATTTGCAACAGTGGAATTGTAAACATGAAATTTAAATGAAACCTTGAAATAGAACTTGAAAACAGATGATATTGATAAAATACCTTAAGTTTAGTACATAAGAGCAGAGAATTAAAGTTTTTAAACTAAACTAAGACATTAACATTGAAAACGACATACATGTGAAAAAATAAAACTAACTACTCCTCTTTTGCTAGCTTCCTTCCTTTCTTTTATACCCATCTTCTTTCTCTTTCATTTCTGAGCATATCCCACATGCTTAAGAGCCATTGGATGGCTTCAAGATGATCTCAGCCTCTTATTGTATTTTGGCGGGAAAAAAGGTATTTGACCTGTTGTGGGGTTGAGTGTTAGGAGAGGGGATGTAATTAATGTATCTTGGATGTAGTTGAGGGTGGAGTGATAAGGTGGAAAAGGTGTGAGCTGGGGGGATGGTGTTACTGGGTTTGCAGAGAGCAAGTGGGGAAGGAGAGGTTTGGCGCGCTTGGCTTGTTTGACTAGTGGTTGACCAGGGCAAGATTATTAAAAGGAAGGGGGGTCCAAATTAGGCAGGGGTCACAGGAAAAGGCAGGGTCAAAAAGGATTGTGACAAGGGTCCAATAGGTTTAAAGGCTTATAATAACAAGGACTTGTTATGCAATTTTCTGAAAATCAAGGACCAATCCTGTCAATTATGCAAAGTTTCTCCAAGGACCATAAGTGACAAGTTTCAATAGTGCAAGGACCAAACTTGCCATTTTCCAATTTTCCAGGGGCCATTTTTGCCAATTTTCAAACTTGAAGGACCAATTTTGTAATTTTCTCAAACTTTTGATATTTTTCACCAAAGGACTAATTATGACAAGTTATGATTTTAAAAGGACCTTTGGTGATTTTTCTTTTGAAATTAGGACTCAGGGACTATTTCTGACAATTTTAGAAACTTGGGGGACTGAAACTGCCAATTATGCAAACTTTGCTCATTATTCATCTGATTTTAAACATTTTGCATCTGAAACATATAAAATGCAAATTTGGAATATTTTCAGTATTTTGATGCATTTCTGTGCATTTTTAAACGTTTTGCAGTTCAGATTGACCCAAAAATGATGAGTATTTACACACTCATCAGATATATAGTGGTAGGGTTTAAGAGTTTTGCGCAAGAAAGATTATCTAAGGAAAAGATTTATCTTTAGAGGATAAATAACAATAAAGAAAGTAGATAATCTTCTAAAAAATTTTACCCTATATATATGGAAAGCAATTTCTCTTCAACGGCTAGTAAAAATTAGTTACTGACACAACAGTTGTAACGGCTAGATCAACAGTGGTAAAAATAACACTGTCAGTGGAAACTGTGAACTAGCAGTGGTAATTTTTCACAAAGATTTTCAAAGAGCAGTGGTAAAGAAAAACATGTGAAAATTGGACTGCTCTTTATCATAGTTTTTAGCAAACTACCAGCTATCAACGGATTTGATATGTCTTTACCATGAGCCGTTTGCTATGGACTAGCTAACTCTTAATCATAAAGAATATGGTGAGTTGATAACCATATAGTTTTTGGTAAACTATCAACCATAAACGGATTTGTTAAGTCTTTACCAGTAGCCGTTTGCTCTGGACTAGTTGATTCTTATGTGGATTAGACATGGTGAATCAATAACCATTTGTTGTGTGTCTCAGTTACACAACTTTTAAGATCAACTCCCAGCCAAGATTGGTTATGTACCTGCATGTGTTAGCATAATACAAAGTATATGAATAACCAACTTGTTTTATCCAAAGTTACTTTTAACCAAGCCACTATCTAAAAATATTTTCCCAAAGTCAACCCGATAATATCTATATTTACTCTTCAACCTACCAAAATAGGGAAAAATAAATATATTCATTAATGAACCCTTGTGATCGACTTTGCCTATATAAAGGGGCTCGGCACATCATAATCTTTATCAAAAACACATTCAAACTCACAAAATCCCTAAATATCACCATGAGCAATCCTTCCAACATCATTGACATCTCCTCTGATTCTGAGACAGCGTTTGTGATCGCTTCTGAGTCATCATCAGAGGCCTCAGGGTGGGCAGGTTACTTTCTACCATGGGCTGCAAGCACTTCTTCCAAGAAGTCAACAAAGAAGACTGTCAATCCTGCACCTGTTGCCAGACCTGCACCTTCTCTTGAGTTCTACTCCAGTTCATCAGATGATGATGCTGCTGATGAGACCTATTCCTTGTCCAAGGAGTTGCCAAGGGCTCTGACAAAAGCATTGGAAACAGCTCTTTCAAACATGAAGCAGATATCCATACCAGAGAAGCCTACAAGATTACCAAGGCCTCCTCCACAAGTTCCTGGTCTTGCTTGTCCAAGAATGCAGTTAACCTTTGAGAACAAGATGAAGAGAGCACAGAAGAACAAGCATGACTATCAGGGCAAGGGCAAGAAGCCAATGGAGTAGCTGGTGTAGGGTGTAGGGATGTAGGACGTGTTAGATTTTTATCTTTTGTGTTTTGATGATGGCTGTAAGCACTCTATGTAATGAACCTTTTCATATGCAATGGAATTTCTAGTTTTACTGTTTCCACTGTGTGAGTAAATTTTACCACAGCTTGCATTATAGTTTCCACTGTTAGGCATAAATTCTATAAAAGTTAGTGGACAACTAATAATACAAGCACTAAGCAGCAACAACTCCGATGTATACAAAGAATCCTTCAAACCTGCATATCACAAACATAAACCACACACTGAAAGCATTGTTAAGGTTAGTAGTGATTAGTAAATAACTCGAAGTGAATAAAATTTCTGCTGGCAGTGGTTAAAACAGTACTAAACCACCCAGTCAACAAGTCAACTACAAGTCATTTATCATGCCACCAAAGTCAAAGACTTCATTTACTCCTCAACAACTTACACCTTCCCCACATTAACTTACTAAATCCAACTTAACTTGTATGAAAGAACCTATAACTCACAAGCCACTCATATCACACATACTCCAAAAACATTTCTCTCTCAAAGACTTACTTCTCTCCAACAATCACCATGAGTCATTCAAACCCTATCAATGTCTCATCTGACAGCTCATTTTCGGATAGTGTTTGGGATGATAGTGTTTGGCATTATGTTCTGTACAACCCAGGTAGAAAGAAGAAAGAGGTGTTTGAAGAGGTTTCTTCAAGAAAGAGAACTCATTTGGCCATGAGCACTACCCCTTCAGTTGCTGGTCCATCATCACTCCAACCAATGCCTCAGGATGCCATCATTAAAGAGGACAGCTCAGACATAAGTTCCTATGTGTCTCCTTATGAAGAGTCTGATAAAGAAATAGCTGAAAGCGTCCTTGTGGTTCCTCCCCTTACTACAATCCTTCCATCAGGAGAGCTGCAAGCACCACCACCAGAGGGTCCTTCATCATCCTCACCACCTGTCATAGGAAAGGTGATTGGACTAGCATCCCCTAAGGTGTATAGGGTGATTGATAGGCGAATGGCGCCTAAAGTGATGCCAGAGTGGGCCTTTCCTAAGAAGCTTTAGGTGATAGTTGGTGGTTAGGTTGAGGTAGGGTTGGGGTAGGATGTGAAGCTTGTGTCATCAGTTGGTAGTTGAATGATGTTTTCTGTTTTCTTTTCATGTAATGATGCTGGTTGTATGTAACAGATGGATGTACCCTCTGCACTCTGTGTGCAGATTTGTTTGATAATAATAAGAATCCATGTCTTTAACTTTAAATTCCTTGCATCATACTGGTTGTGATTTACTTCTTTTATCTGCAAAAAGCTTTGTGTTGTTTACCAATATCTTTTCCATTAACTCCACCTCCAAAGCTGACATACTGTCCATCATAGTGTTCAAAATCTGAGAGATAGGACTTGTTGCCAGTCATGTGCCTTGAACATCCACTATCTGTGTAGCCTTGATCTGATCTTTTTGTCCTTGGATGTTCCTGCACATATAAGTAAGGAGTTAGTTTCCTTTGGGGACCCAAGCCATGATTGACTTGGATCTGCCTCATGTATCAATATAGTTAAATCTATCAAAGGTCATTGATACACCATTGGGATTGGTTGTAGAGGTACTTCCTTTTGGTTTCCATTCCCAACGTGCTGAGGCATTCACAGCATTTCCCATGTTACCCCTGGTTTTGTTTACAACCCTTGCAGTGGGAACTTTTGATTGAGCAGTGGTAACTGCTGATTTAGTTTTAGGTACCCACTGTTAGTTATATTTAACCCTTTTATCAGAAAAAGACCTTTTCCCTGTTTGTACAGATTTTACAAAAGATTTTCCACTTGAAACAGGTGATTTAGGGTGAGCAGTGTTAACATTTTAACAGTGGCAAAAGTTTTAAGACCACTTCTTACTTGAACTGCTCTTGGGATCATTTTGTTGTGTGAATTAGGGTGTACATTATTTTGAAACTTGTTAGACTCCACCCTTTTATTCCCATGGACTTCCCTTCTCCCAACATGATAGTCACAATTAGCATGTAAATGATTAAAGCTACCACAGATATAACATGCTTTATTGTACATTACAAAATCACTACCTAGTTGTTGAGATTTGACATGATTCCAACTCCTCTGGTTACCCCTAGGAGTTGATGACTTGTTTCTATACATCTCAGCATACCTTACAGTTGATCTAGGCTTGTTAACTTGTTTCCTAGGTTCCTCTGTAATAGTATTAACAACTTTTGGGATAGAAGCCTCTACATTATTTTTAACATTCTCATCTACAACTGATGAGTCACTAGCACTTTCAAAAACATCAGTTTCATGCTTAACCTCTTCCCCACTTTTCACAAATTTGGGAGGACCATATTCAAGATTCAGATCCTGAAATTCCTCTAGACCTGTATGAGCTAAATCTATGCCAGGAGGTGATGGAACACCCCTTAGTGGTGGAGGAGCAGTGTTGTATCCCATACCAGACTTAACTTTACTGGTAATTTGAGCATTCCAAATTTTATTAATTGACTTAGACTGATAATAACAGGTGTCTACAGTTAAATTGACATTCTCATTTATCTTTTTAAGTTTTTCATACTCTTCTTTTAATGCCTCATTCACTGTTGTCTTATGATCTATTTCTCTTCTAAGAATAATCATATCATCATTATATTTTGACTCATTTGCTCTATAATGCTCTAGTTGTTTTTCTAATACATTTATGCCTCTTCTAAGGTTTGACACAGTATAATTAGCAGCATACAACTCTGTTCTTTGGTTGTCAAATAATTCATTAAGCCTTTCACATTCTTTAGAAGCCCTACATGTTTTAGAACAACTTTCAAAGTTTTGTACCTCAGAGTCAGAGAAAGCCATGAGAGCATGTTCTGTAGCAATAAAAGCATCATCTGAAGGTTTTTCCTCTTGTCCATCAGCCATGACACTCTAATCATAGCTTACACCATCAATAGCCAACATTGCATTTGGTTCTTCCACAATTGGTTCTTTCTTTTGCTTGTACCAAGTAGACATATTGTCCTTCATCTTTGGTCTTCTGCATTCTCTAGCAAAATGCCCCAACTTGTGACAATTGAAACACTCTACTTTCTTTTTATCGAACCTTGCAGTTTCACCACCATTGATGTGAATTGGCTTGCCAGTCTTCTTGTAGAATTTCCTAGCCCTCATGCTAAGAAGAGCTATCTGCCATTTTATGTCCATCTCCTCCAAGTCATCTTCATCAATTTGCTCTATGTCTTCATGAGTTAACATAGAGCCATTAACTTGAGTGGAGATAAAAGCATAAAAGGTAGGAGCTCCAATACCAGCAACCTTATTCTTTGAACCTCCAGTGGTAACACTAGCATTACCAGTGGAAACTGTAGAACCAGCAGTGGCAAAATCATTATCATTTTCATCTTCAGAATCATCACAGTCAACAGAGGTTGACAATAATGCCAAGCTACTAGAGCTTGTACCAAGTTTCCCTGTCTTCTTCAATCTTTGTTCAATGGGTTTGAAGTTATTGTAAAGATCATTGAGCTTCATAGTTTCAATCTCTGGTATATTTTCCTAGACTGTAACATTTGTATGAAACTCATAAGGCAAACTTCTTAGAAACTTCAAATTGAGGTCTTCCTTTTCTACCTCAATGCCAAACACAGTCAGTTGTGTGACAATCTTCTGGAGTTTGGTGAAGATGCTGTCAAGTGAGTCATTGCTTGAAGCAGAGAAGTTTTCATAACTTTGCTTCAACAATGTCTTTTGTGTCTTCTTTGTAGCATCATTGCCACCAAACACTGAGCAGATCTCTTCAAAAAGTTCTTTTGCTGTCTTGTACTTGCTGAAAGCAATGATCTGGTCTTTAGGAAGAGTCATTAGTAACAAACTTCTGGCCTTCAGGTCATTCTTCTTCTTTGCTCTTTCATCATTAGTCTCATGTACAGAAATTGTTACAACTTCTGTGTCACCAACTTTCTCAGTCTTAGTAACAGACTTGAAGGAATCACCAGTTAGGATGATCTCCCATAGAGCATAGTCTTGTATGAGAAAGTATTGCTCAATCGTTATCCTCCACATCTCAAACTCGTTAAGTTTGAGCTTAGGAAGCCTTGGAGCAGAGTTGGACTGGTTGTTTTCCATCTCCATTGAATTGAGTGAGTAGGTTAAGCTTATTACTTGGATCTTCTAAATCAAAATATCAGAACCTTCACTCTGATACCACTTGATGGATCTAAACACACACCTTGTGTTAGTGATATTTTGAGTTATATTAATAAGCACGCGGAATATACTTAATTAGTAATACTTAGAAGACGGATTGTATGATGTAATGTAAGTGAACAGTTTAACACCAAGCTCCAATATTATTAAGAAATAATACTAGTGATCTTGCTTATCACTAGGGTTACACCTTGAAGCTTATATGAATAATACTTTCTCTAAGCAATGACCTAGGATCTCCTTTTATAGCACAAGGAGTCCTTTACAAGATAAGTATAATCCTAACAATATAGAATATACACAAGATCTTTTCTATACTTATCAATACACGGATACATAACA
This sequence comes from Chrysanthemum seticuspe, assembly GCA_019973895.1. Classification (NCBI taxonomy): domain Eukaryota; kingdom Viridiplantae; phylum Streptophyta; class Magnoliopsida; order Asterales; family Asteraceae; genus Chrysanthemum; species Chrysanthemum seticuspe. Next base: position 245,442,726 of record BPTQ01000004.1, read on the forward strand.
ATTATCCTAATAGCAGTGGTAATAATGTACTGGCAGTGGTAATGAGTTTCCACTGCTAGTGTAATCTTTAGTAGTGCTAACCACAAGCGTATCAGTGGTAACTGTTAGCTTTATTCCCAACACTCTAGTCCCTAAACTAGAACTATAGTCATACGAATACAAATCTAGTAACCTATCAATGCTTTTGAAGCTAACAATCTCCTCTTAAGTAATATAGACTGGATTTGTGTACATTGTTGTCTTCAATTAAAGTTGAGGATGACTATGAAGGTCTTTTTCTTATGAAACATCTGCTACCGACTTTATTCTTGAACTCTTGTACAAGATCCTTGAAGACAAACAATGAGGTGATAACTTAACTGAGTTTGCTCCCCCTTAATTTGACCATCACTTATAGAAGCTTCTACAATAACTTGACAAGTTGTGTGAATCAGCTCCCCCTCAAGTTAACCATCTCGTCTAGATTCGAAACTTGAAAGTGAATGGTCATACGTTTGAGGTACTTAATATCAACAATCTTTTCTCTTCCTGGATCAACCAATCAATCAAAGTTCCAAATGATAATACCAAGCTCAAACCGACCAATCTACGGTTTACATGCCTATAGCCTTTCTTAGTGGCTTGACAAATTTGAACAGAGAAAAAAAACCACGATTTATATGCCAATAGGCCTTCTTCGTGACTTTTAAACTCATGGCATATACGCATCTCTCCCTAGATGATGGTTATGGTGTATCAGAATCAATATAAATCATGTGCAGGCCCAAAATTATTTGCGAAGAATATGTTGAATATCGAAAACTCTCTTGAAATTACCCCACTTTTCTTATCTCTCCATGAGTGTAGCTTGTAAAGAAGTTTAGCAAATGAAGTATCGAATGAAGCTCATAATATGCCTAGACCTCTTGGTGTTCAACCTCGTGGGAGTAACAGTTGAAACACGTATCGTAAGACCTTGACCTCTTGATAATTTTGTGGTTTAAAGTAGTGACAATCTCTTGAGTTAATCTTGTACTACAAACTCTTGATGAAAAATGAAAGTGAATCTCGTTAGAAGCTTGAAAAACAACGATCAATTGATGAAGTTTGAAAAATCCCAATTTCGTGACTTAAGCTTGCACTAAAGTTGTGAATAGAATGTTGTGGCAACCTCATGAAACTTAGCCAGAAAAGAAGACACTAAATACACTATTGTGATATATATGTAGTACACAACCACTTGACCTAACATCAACCTCGCGAGTCACGTAATACGCATTTTGTATTTACCTAGTGAATAGTTACCACGTGATACATTCATGAAGAACCAATTTATGCATATATATAGTCAAGTCTAATCACATGTGTATTTTGTATAACAACGAGTACCATAAGCCCAAGCAAGCAATCTTCGCGAGACATGCAACCAACCAACCATCTTGACTCATGAAATCAAATAGCTACACAAAATCGTTATTTAGCAAAGCAACCAATTGACAATAGTTTCTCAATCTCGTGAAGCACTAGTGATCTCGTGAAACAGATAACTTCTAACCGATAGTAGTAAACTAACCTCGTGACTCATAGATGTGAACAATAACCTCGTGAGATAGTCACATCGTGACCTATCTCATGAGTCACTAACCTAGTGAGTTTGATTCCTCCCGATGTAGTCACCTCTTGAAGTAACAATTAAAGCAACCTCGTGATATTTTTAAACACTCAAGCTCGTGACTACAAACTCGTGATATGCAATCTCGTATCACAAATAACATAACCCGACCTTGTAAATGAATACCTCGTAAAAGTATAGAAAAATCCAACCTCCTAAAAAAGTATAGAACATGCAATCTCGTGGCACACATTAGGAAATAATCTCGTAAGCAATCTTGGAACACAATCTCTTGATATATGAGTATCGTTAAAGACCACTTGACCTGAAGTGCTATAAATTCATTTTGATCCGTATCCGTTTTAGCCCGTGCCGGACCAAAACAAGCAAATTAAAATTCGGATCAAATGGACGCAGGTCAAAACGGTAATTAAGATATCTAACTATTTATCAATTAATTTGTGAGCGTTTTTATACGTTATAGTACGTTTTCGTCCGTTTCGTACGTTTTCATCCGTCTTCATCCGTTTTTATACATTTTTGTCCGTTTTCATCAGTTTCCATTTGTTTTTATACACTTTCTTACGTTTTAGTACGTTTTTGTCAGTTTTCGTACCTATTCTTACGTTTTTATAAATTCTTTTCCGTTTTTCGTATATTTTTGTCCGGTTTGGTCCGTTTTCATTTGTTTTTCTACGTTTTGTACATTTTTATACGTTTCATACATTTTCATCCGTTTTCAACAGTTTTTCTATGTTTTGCTATGTTTTTCTACGCTTTGCTACATTTTATGGACAAAAACGTATGAAAACGAACAAAAATGGATGGAAACATTAAAAAAACGTATAAAATCGAACAAAACTTTTTGAAAACATATAAAAACGTAAAGACATAAGAAAAAGGGTGAAAACGTATGAAAACGCAAGAGGAAAAACATACGAAAACTGACGAAAACGTAAGAAAACAGACAAAAATGGACAAAAACATAAGAAAACGGACAAAAACGCACGAAAACAGACTAAAACGAACGAAACTTACGAAACCATATGAAAACGTAAAAAACGTATGAAAGGGTACGAAAATGTATGAAAACGTAATAAAACATACGAAAACGTAAGAAAATTGACGAAAACATACGAAAATGGACGAAGACGGACGAAAACGTACAAAAACGTAAGAAAACGTATGACATGGTATGAAAACGGAACAAAATGGACGAAAACGTAAAAAAATGTATGAAAACGTAAGAAAATGCAGGAAACGGATGAAAACGGACGAAAACGTAAGAAATTGTACAAAACCGTCCCAAACGCAAGAAAATGTAAAAGAATGTAAGGGGCGTATAAAAAGTTATGAAAACGTATAAAAACAAACGAAAACGTATAAAAACATTAAAAAAACGTATAATCAAAAAAAATTCATTAAATAAAGAAGATTCGCCCAATAGCCCATTTGGTGTTTTACATATGCCTATAAAAGCCCATTTAATGTTTTACGTCTGCCCAAAAGAGCCCATCAATAACATTAAGTTTCTTAACAGCTTAATGTTATATTAACGCCTAACGAAAGTAAATACTCCTTTGAGGAAATATTAATCCTACATGAAATATGCTTAATGTGAATCATATTGTTAGGAACCAAAATCGTTTTAATAAACGTTTTCAACTATTGGGAATTAAGGGGAAATAGTGGTGATCTAATTGCTTAAAATTTATTTGTAATTACTTTATTCAACATGTTTTGGCATCAATAACTACAATATGTACTTACTTATCTTTATGTTCTCTTTTTGATTATTTTATTACACATATGTTTCATTTATACTAACTTTCTTTTCCAACTACGTATACGCTTGTTTTGTTTGACAGCTTATTTTATAAGGGTCACGATTTTGTGAAAAGTGGGTGAAAACCCCACTTTTTAAAAAGTCTAAAAATTAAAAGTACATTGCGCCCAATAAATGTCTTTCTTTTTTCCTCTTTTAATTTCATGTCATCTATTTTAATTCACTACTTACCCAAATCTTCACCCAAAAAGTTAGTTAAAAAACTTTCAAAATAACAAAATTAGGTTTCAATTGTTCAATCACTATAAATTGCAAGCTTTTTCAAGAATTCAAAATTTATCAAAATTATTTCGTTCAAGTTGAGGTAAACTAAATTACTATAACTAATCTCATCAATAAACCATAGATTAACATCAATTTTCGTCTTTTATGTTTTTTCTAAAGTTTCTCACATAAAACTTCAAAAATAATTATGTGTTCATGAAAACACCTATAAAGTGTCCGATGAAATGTTTCAATAAAGCTATTTTTTTATTTTAGAGTATGAAAATGTTCATTTGAATATAAATATTTTGAAAATCATAAAAGCTTCAATATTTGACAAAAAAATCCGAATTGTGATGAAAAAAATTTGAATGGTTCGCTGCATGTTATGCACATGTATTCTATTATCGATTTGAGAACCGATTGCATAAGAGGCATTGGCGTTTCAATTGTTTGGTTTTTTATACAAAAGCTCACACACACACAGTTGGTGCAGGTAAGAATATTAGATCTCAAATTTATTTATGCACGAACTATTGTTATGCATGGTTTGTTAATTTATGTGGTTAAAGTTGAAATTGTTTTATGGGTTATGCTAGGAATGATAGGTAGAACACCTAATTAAGTTTTATTTTATTGATTGTTGTTTAAAATTTGGTTAGTGTGTTGTGATTTTACAGAAGTTTTGCTAATATGTGTAATTGTGTCTGCTGTTGTATGTTCTGATATTGCAGAATCTATGGTTGTTGTGGGTATTACTTGCTTGGCTATGATGATTTGGTTACCTGATAAGTCATAATTTTGGTCTGCCAAAAAATTCGGTGGCATATAATGCGACCGTGTTTTGTAACCTAATTAAGATTGATTTAATTGATTATTGTTTAAAACTTAATTAGCATGTTATCATTTTGCAGAGCTTATGGCTAATGTATGTAATTGTGTTTCTTATTGCATGTTGTGCTTTTGTAGAGTTTATGGCTGGTATGGGTGCTACTTGCTTGGCTATGATGATTTGGTCATCTGGTAAGTCATAAATTTTTTCTGTCAAAAAATCATATGGGATATAATGGAATTGTGTTTTTCAGCCTAATTAAGTTTAGTTTTATTGACTGTTGTTTAAAATTTGGTGTTTTTGAGAGGTTATGGTTGATATGTGTAAATGTGCTTGTTATATCATTATAATCAGGTAAAAGAGTTATTAGAGGTGTTGCCCTGTTGGGGTATTTGTTCAGTGTTGTTGCATTTTATTTTGAATCACATATGTGTAGTTCAGATGTGTTGGTTTCCTGTTTAAGTTTATTTTTTTTATATATATTTGGTTTGCGTGTTGTGATTTTGCAGGATTTATGGCTGGTGTGGGTGTTTCTTGATTAGCTATGATGATTCGGTATCTTGGTAGGTCTTAACTTTTGTGTGGCAAAAAATCATTTAGCATTAAGTTTGCTTTATTGGTTGTTCTTTTAAATTGATTAACATGTTGTGTTTTGTAGAGCTTATGGGTGATATGTGTGTCTGAGTACGCTAAAAGAGTTTTGGGAGGTGTTAGGATATTTGTTTGGTGTTCTTGATGTCTATTTTGAATCACGGTTATATAGTTCAATTTTTTTGGTTGTGTGTTTAAGAGTATAATACTTATTTATTGTTGATTTTAAAATTAGATGTCATATAATGTGGCTCTCTTTTGTAGCCAGTCTTGGTTTTGGCTTGCCGAAAAGCATGTGCAGTAAAAAATAACCCTATTTTGTAACTGAATTGATATCTGAGCCAATGTATTGGATGTGGAATTTTATTGGCTATCAAATGTTCTGTAAATTTATTTTGAATTTTACTTGCCTGGCTGTGATGATTCAGTTATTTCATGATTCATGCTTTTGGTGTTGCAAAAATCAGTCAGCTTAAATTGTAACCCTGCTTTGTAGCCAATTTGAAATTTGAGCCTGGCCTCAAGTTTTTTTATAACTTAGATAAAATAGGAAAGTGAAATTCGATTTTGAGTTTATTGTGTCGTTATATCAGGTTGTTTTGAAAAGAGAACATACATACCTTATCATGTTTTGCGCTTAATGTCTTACAGTGTAGTTTCTCGAATGCCTTTCGAGTTTCAGGCTTCGTTAAGGATTCACTCATATATCTGATTTTATCTTTTCAGCTTGCTGGTGAAATTATCACATGGATTGTGTGCATGTCGTAACCTAAATTTCTGCCATACATAATAGTTTTGGGATAGGTAAAAATTTCATTTTTGGTGCTACTATTTCACGCTATCCGAGGTAGTAGGGTTGCATGTATATGTTGATAAATAATTGGACCATGAGGCAAATTCATTTAATTCCTTTTTTCCCTCATGCGTGTCAGTATATGTGTGTAATTGTGTTTGTTTAAGATTTTGATAGCTTTTGGATAGTATATGTGTGTAATTGTGTTTGTTTAAGATTTCTGATAGCTTTTGGATTCTCGTATGCAGTAATGTATGCTTAGTCTGTATACTATGTATAATCGATGGTCGGTAGCGGTTTGTGTTATTAGTTGAAGTCTGATATATTTTTGTGGATAGTTATTTTATGTGTTGTATGTAAGTTAACGTAATCCATGTACTTTCTCATAGCTTTTGGAGTCTAATATGCGGTAATGCATACTTAGTTTATACATCGTATATAATCTGTAGTCGGGGGTGTTCTGTGATATCCTTTAAAGTTTGATATGTGGTCATAAAAACTATTTTTGCATGACGTATATAAGTTGAGGTAATCGATGTTCTTTTTGTGGGCAGTGCTAGTTGTTTTTTGTCTCTGCGATGTAGCTGCTTCCTGATATCCTTTAAAGTGTTATGTGGGGTTATAAGTGCTAAATTTTTGTATTGTGTGTAAGTTATGGTCGTAGATGTTGATGGCAGGTTAGTTGTTGTACAAGTTAATACTCTATATTATCAAACATTGGTCTAAGGTAATATAGTTTTCCACGTTCTCCATATGTGTGTTTTTGTGAATTTTGTTTAGATACTATCAGTTTGGCTATGACATGGTTACCAGGTTGGTTTATTTGGCTATGATGAATTATGTAAAAATAATGTAACATGTAAAAATGCACCATTATTGTTTGACCTTTTTTTTATCCAATTATTAATAGCTCGTTCTCTTTTCTGTTCAGGGTGTCTAATAAAAATGTGGTAATGAGGCGGATGGAAGAAATCGATTTAAAAGTTTATGAATTGGCGGCATCGAAAAAGTACCGAGACCAGCATTTTGATTATGTAAGCCGTGCTCGAAATTCCGGTGTTGTATCGAAGCCACCACTTACGGTCCGGATTTGTTTTTGGAGAATTGGCAATGCCACATTCATTATCAACTATGTGATTTTCTTCTTCAAAGTATGGTTGTAACTTTTACATCCTTTTGGTGTTCATTTACGTTTTTTTATTTATGATTATGGGTGTTTTAATATACAAGTGTCATTAGAATGGACCGGGTTCACCTGTAGGGTCAGATATGCAAGTGTGCCAAAGCAGCATTGAAGTTCTTTGAACTTGATCATGGCTCCTGATGATTGGCATAGTATTATTCAAATGATGATTATGGACATGTGTAACAATAGCATTAACAGTGTTCTGGGCAGATTAGGCATTGATGTTTGTGTCCATAACATTTGGAGGGAGAGAAATTTTAGCTTGTTTTTTAAATGTCAAGAGAACTAAAGAAGATATAATCAAAAGCATTAAAGAATAAATTAAATGGAAGCTTATGATTCTTATAGTGAGGAACACTGCAACTGTTATTACTGTTTAAATGGCAATTATGGTATACAAATATTTGGTTAAAAAGGTGTTTGGATGTTGGATTTAGTAGCTGTTATTGGAAATTTATTGTTCCATTAATGGTGTGGGGGGAGTCATTGAGATGGTTGGGCCTTTGTCATGTGCATGATGTCTTCTATGCATGCCAATTTCTTGTTCAATTGGTAGAGGTTGCATTGAAATTGAAGTTGCCTTTATAAAAGAAATGTAGTCCTTTTGACAGAGGTAACAAGGTTTACTCTATAAATGATGCCTACCTTTTGATTTCTCTATGAGTTGATTGCTGCAGAGTTTGATAAAGCCAGCCTTCATAAAGGAAATGCAGTCCTTTACTTTAGCTCTATGGGCACATGAGGCCTGTGATCTATTTTTTCTTGTTGTACTTCTACACTAGAATGCAATAAGAGGCATTGATGCCACATGAAATGTAGTATGTCCTTGTGGAAATGTGGTTGTTTAGAGGTTTCATGTTTGTATGTTCTATTATTGTATTCATTTCATTTCAGTATTAAAGATAGTGTGATGTCCACTATTCCTAGTATTTCCATTTGTAAACCTTATACAGTTTGGTGATCAATATATTTCACATTTTCACAAAAAAAAATCTTTAAACTCAAAACATTTGGCAAAAAAAACAGAGTTGGGTTTCTATGACTCAAAGGGGATCAAGTTGTGCAAGGTACTCACACTTAACTACTCTAAGCAGTTATTTCAAATTTATCAGAACAAAAATTTTCCTTCGCTGGAACAGAGAATATTAGCATCATGTAGGATGAATAAAATGTTTCTTTTTTGCACAACCTCTTCTGTTATAGAGTCCAATCGCGAGAGTCTAAACTTTGTTGCATTGGCCCGAGTTCGCATGCCTTCTACTTAGTAGGTATGATGGGTGAACCGAGTCGAGACACTATTAGAGATTAGACGGAGCTTCGTTGGCTGGAATAAAAGCACAATAAGTTGCTTTACAAAAGGGGTCCTTAGTATGTGTTAAAACCGTTATAGTACCACTACATTGAAGTCTCATACTCGAACTGCCAAGAACGGCTTGGCTTGTTGGCTGACTAGTGAACAATAAGTTTTGCAACCAACAATGTAGCAAAATGATCAGTGGTGGTGTGTCTATCTTGCAACACTATGTTGTTTTGTATATAATTTCTTGAATTGATGTCCTTTTAGACATCAGTCGTTTTATTGAAAACTACTTATTTGAAATCAGCGATGTAGCGAAAGGATTAGTGATACGGTCTATCTTGCAATGCTATGTTGTTGATGGCAGATCATTTTTAATGGCCCTATGCCTTTTAATCACATGCTCATATCAAGCCCAAAATAGTTCACGAAGTTAACACTAACTAGAAAAACATAAGCCCAGGTCGAACAAGGCATGACAACTCCCTTTAGGCAGCATAACACGTGCGCAAGGGTACAAATGTTACAAGTGTCACTAACGGTTAAGATGTACGAGTCTAACATAGCACAGTAGGGAACACACGGGAGAGAAGATCACTCTCATGTACGAGCCCAATGAAGTATGACATGTGTCCTCCTTGTTTGCTCTCGGATGATCGACACTTGGCACCCTGGCAGCCATTGATTACTCCCAAAGAGTTTATCTCTAAACCCCACAAGCCTCTCTATAGAAGGAGAGCAACACACAACATCACACAAGGTTTCACACATTTGGGCAAATATTGCCTCACAACAATGAAGTATGGTTCTTGTTTAAGTATTACCTGAGCTTCTTGATCTATATCAATCTCATCGGGTCCTTACCGTTTGACACGGGAAACCAAACATCAACACCATTCCATCCCATCTATAAACCGATTTATTTACTGTACTTAAACATGGCGCCATCCATGGGGACATGATACGAAATGGCCACAAATTTTATGAAAATTTTCACCTATTTTCACTCATTTCTCACTCAAAAAATCAAAAATTCTTCCTCAAAACTACTAGTTTATTGGTTAAACATTGTTGATAGCCAACACCCTAAAATTTCAAAAACAACCAAAAATTACCTCAGATTTATCCGAGTGGAAAACTTCTCTCTCATGGAGAAAAGCCATGTGGAAAACTAGAATGAGGGTTGAATAGTTTTACCGATTAAAACTTTGTTTTAAACTATTTAAATCGACTTATGTCAATCTATTTGGATGTATGTTGGATGTTGATAAACAAACATATAGAAAAGTAAATATGTAACGAAAAGATAAAGAGTAAGAAGCACAAAACCACAACACGAGTATTTATAGTGGTTCGGCTACAAGGACACCTTCCTTGCCCTACTCCACTCCCTGAGTCACCTACTCGAGAGTTCATAATCACTACACAACACCATCTCCTTATGGTGGAGAAACCTTCACAACGTTGCCTACTCTTTATCCGGTACAAGGCTAGATACCGGGTTCTTCCACGAGGTAGAACCAAACCTATCACAACGTCGCCTACCCTTTATCCGGTACTAGGCTAGATACCGAGTTCCATTACAATGGAGGAACTACTACCCAACACTACACCAACACCTAACCCCAAAGGAGATCTACTCCTTATAATAACATCATCAAGGATAACAATATCCTTTGACCCAATACTAGTCTATCATGTACATCAAATTACACCATATCGAATGTACACCTTATGCACCTTTCACTAATGCCTTTGACTCGATATTCAAGACACCCTTCACTAATGTCTTGTGACTTGACTTCTAGGCACCCTTCACTAGTGCTTTCAATACGGATGATCGACACCCTTCACTAATATCTTCATCTTGACACTTGAGACATCTTTCACTAATGTCTTCAACACTAAACTTCTTATAAGAAAGAAGAAAACTATCAACAAGAGAACCTTAGTAGTCTTGATGATAACAAAGCATGGCAACTCATGGACTTGAGCTTGCTCTTCTTCAAAAGATTGTGATCTCGGCTTTAAGAGGAACCTAGAGAATCACATGAAAACAAAACTACATACATAAATCACTTGGATCTGAGGTTAGAGAGTTTATAACTCAAAGAGAAAATATGTGAGAAAGGGGTAAGAAACAATGAAGAAATGGCTCATTATTTATAGAGAGAAAATGTCTATTGTTCCACAGATCCCACGGATCCCTCACTTGAGGGATCCGTCCAGTGCAATACTGGGGATCCGTGGGACGCTCCTCTTTGCCCATGGGTTTTGGGTCATGGCTCATGGGTTATGGATCATGGTATCAAAGTAGATACAATTTATCTCCAAGATGCAATGCATCTAGTCCATGGTTCAGGGATTAAAACTATGGGCCATGGATTAAAACCATGTATGACTTAAGCATGATGTCGTACAATGGGTTATGGGTCATGCTCCATGGGTATGGATCATGGAATTTGGGTTGTACCCAACTATATTCAATGTATTTGGTCAATGGGTCAAATACTTAAGTTTCTACCCATTTATATAACCCATTATAATACATACTAGTTATGTATATATTTGCCCAATATGTAAACACTAGTTGTTGTACATATGTATTATTAAATCATAAAATCACTTATACTTGTTTTAGTGTTTTATGTGAAAACGTAAGTGTGTTAGAAAACTATTGGCTCAAACCATTTACGTATTTTATTTTTTTCGTTAAAATGATTTTACGTTTGTTATCGAAAAAACATTAGAAGATCGTAAAATATAAATAAACGTTTTTACGACTTATTTGTATTAACAAGCCAACTAAAAACCGTAAAGTAAACTCACCAGTCACGTGCAAACAAGGCAAAGAAACCTATGAGGGAGAGACATGCAGTAGATAACTTTACAATCCTGCATGCATCATCCTTCTCAAAGAAGCCAACATGGTTCTAAGGGAGTCACAACTCTCTCAAGTCACTCACACAAGCTCGGAAATCGTAAACACATTGGGTTCAATGGATAGTGAGGGATGTTGAAGGATGTTAGGAAAGGGGTCCGAAAAACGTACAAATCAAGTAACGATACACACACTTATTGGAAACAAAACCATGTACATACATACCAACTAACTTGTCTTTATCCACATTACCTTGGAACTACCTAAGGTATAGCGTACACATAAACACCTTGACATCCCCTCGTAGCCTGATCCCCCGCCATAAGATGCAACCTACCTTACACCTAAGGCATTTAGTCGGTCCACCCAGACTTACCTACCATGGCACACAACCCAAAGTAGATAACAATGCCGAAAAGGAACCAAAATCCCTCAGTGGACAAATAGAGAGTGTCAACATGATTCAATCATGGCACTCAGGCACAAAAAGAAGTAATGAGGTCATGGAGACTTGACAATGTACCCTACCAAGAAGTATTATGTGGGACTCGTTCATACCATCATCTGATCTAGTGGTCATAACAACAATGATAGCCTCACATAGGGTGAGCAGAATATACATGGATGGAGGAAGTTCAGTAGATATAATGTACGGGCACTGTTTCAACAAGCTCCCAGAATACATCAGGTTATGCCTTAGACCACTAACCACACCACTAATCGGTTTCTCAATGTATAGATCATACCCTGAAGGAGTAGTCACTTTAGAGATTACACTAGGAACATACCTGTTGTCGAGAAAAATCTTGTTAAAATTTCACATAGTCAAATCTACATCCAACTATAATTTCATACTCGGAAGGACAATGCTGCAAAAGCTCAGCATGGAAGTTTCCACTATTAGGTCGTTAGTAGAACTCCTAACACAAGGGGGAATCACTGCGGTTCCACGGTAGAAAAAAGCAACATCAGAGAGATCGCATGGGCACCTATTCCGGGAGACAATCTTAAGCAAGTTAAAGTTGTCATACATCCCGAATACCCAGATCAACCAATCACAATCGGAGTTGACCTCTCACCCCAAGTTCATAACCAATTAGTACAACTACTAGCAAACAGACTTGATGTATTCGCTTGTCAGTCAGGGAACTAACAGAGCACAACTTGGGTTTAAACCAACACGCACTACCTATCATACAAAAGAGACGCATTCTTTCTCTAAAAGCAATCTCATGCCATGGATTCCCAAGTCACGGACCTAATCCAGGAAGGCATCTTACGACCAGTCAAATATCAAACTTGGTCTCATACCCAGTCATGATCAAGAAATTCAATGGCACATGGTGCATGTATGTGGACTTCACAAGCTTAAACAAGGTGTTGGGATATGAAAGTGCTGAAGAGATGAAAGTACTGAAGATATGAAAGTACTGTAAGCTGCAAAGTACTGGAAGAAGTCAAAGAGTCAAAGTACTGCTAAAGACAAAGTCAAAGTACTGCACTATGAAGTCAAAGTACTACAAGAACAAAAGAACTGTTATATTCGTTTATGGAAAGTATTGTAACTCTAGAATATTCTATGTTTAGATTACTTGTCGTACAAGAATACAAATTGTAAACCGACTAGGATATCCTTGAGCCTATAAAAGGACTCCTAGATTGGCATTAGAGATGTACGAGTCTATGAGTTTTAGAGTTTACGAATTCACAAGTTATTTAGTGTTTTAGAGAGAAGTTCAATAATCTTAGAGTTGTTTAGAGTATCTACATAATAAGCAGATTTAGAGTTTATAATAAAAGTTATTCTTCTTAGCTTTGTTAAGTAAATTCCGCGTACTTAATAAAGATTGCTCAGTGTTTCTTTGTTAATAACTTAGGATTTATCCGAGGTTGCTAAACCTTAACAAGCTAGTTAAAGTTAGTTTGATTAAAGTATATCGATCCAACAAGTGGTATCAGAGCTTGTATGGAAACTCTGACTAGGAAGAAACCCTACTTCAACAATATTCAAGATGTCGACTGAAGCTGTTCCACCACCCTCAATCACCTCACTCAGAATTCCCATAATCAAGAAGGGAGAATATGATCTCTGGTGCATGAAGATGAGGCAATATATTGCCATTACAGACCATGCTCTATGGAATGTAATTGTTAATGGCAATGAAGTAGTTCCAGAACCTATTAATGTTCCTGGACAACCAATAGCACCAAAGGCAGTCTTACCAGCAGCAACCCTAAGGAATCAAGAAAAGGCACTAAACATTCTCTTATCTGCCATTCCAGATGGTCATCTTCTCAAATTTCATGATGCTAAAGATGCTAAGCAGCTCTGGGCTACTCTCAAGACCAGATTTGGAGGGAATGAAGCCTCTAAGAAGATGCACAGAAATTTGTTGAAGCAACAGTTTGAAACTTTCACAGTAGGTGAAAGAGAAAGTCTTGATGCTGCATATGACAGGTTTCAAAATCTCCTCAACATGTTGGAGCTATACAAGGCAGAAGTATCAGTTGAGGATGCTAATTTGAAGTTTCTAAGGAGTTTGCCATCTACATGGCATGTGATTGCAACAATGATCAGAGGACAACAAGGTTTGGATGTCATGGACTTTGATGATCTCTATCATTAACTAAAGGTGTATGAGCATGAGATGAGTGGTCAAACAAATTCCAAGTCTCACAGTATAGCTTTTCTATCATCTGAAAAGAAGAGCAGTACTTCCGTCAAAAGTACTGCTTCTCCTCAAAGTACTGTTTCTCAAAGTACTGATGTTTACAATCCCCCTTCATATGTTCAGCAGGCCCCACCACCTACCACTATGCACTCAGATGAAGTTGTGTGCTCCTTCTTTGCACAACAAGCCAGTTTACCTGTCACTTATGGAGAAGATCTAGCACAGATTGAAGAAGATGCACTTGAAGAAATTGATATCAGATGGCAAGTTGCTATGATCACTGCAAGGATCAAAAAGTACATGAAGAAGACAGGCAAAAGCATTAATTTCAAACCAAAAAAGGGAATAACTTTTGACAAATCCAAAATTGAATGCTTCAATTGTCAAAAGACTGGTCACTTTGCAAGGGAGTGCAGGTTTGCTAAGTATCAAGCAAACAGAACATCTGAGAAGCCAAAACTTGAGCTCAAAGAAATTCCAATTACTGAAACAACGGCCTTGGTTGCTCAAGAGAAGTTATCAGAAGTTGACTGGAGTGAAGAGTTTGATGATGAACCAGTGACTTACTGTATGGTAGCAGTGGAAGATGTAGTTGAAGAAATAGTGGAAGCATTGGACTGGAGTACTGCTTTTGATGAAGAACCTGAACATGCTGCTTTGGAATCTGATGATGGCTTTGGAGGATTTTATTGGAGCAAAGAAAGTGAAGATGATCCTGTTCTTCTTGAAATGGTGGCTACTTCACCAACTCAGTCTCCTATCTCTGAGGTATGCTCCAACTGTTATGATTTTTATCAAAACTACTTAACAGTTATGTGATTGAAAGAGATAATTGTGTTAAGGCTAGATCTGAAGTGGCTGGTTATCAAATTACTTTAGAGTCTATGGAAGCTAAAATTATAACACATGAAAATAATGAAATGGCTTGGGCTAAAAAGTATGAACAACAGGATTACCAGTTAAAACTTAGTGAATGGAAACTAAACTGTAAAATTGCTGAAATTGAGAAATTAACTAAGGAGAGAGATGATCTGTTAGAAAAGTTTGCTGCCTGGAATGAATTTGGTCTGTCCCATGTTACTTATGTTGAAAAACAAAGAAGAGCATACATTAGAACTGGATTAGGTTTTGGTATGAACTTTGATAACATAGAAGAGAATCAATCTAGTGATCAGGATGACTTAGAAGATGTAACCACTAGTGATGATGAACTCATTAATTATGTAGACACATCTAGTAATGAGGATTTAATTAGTGAGTCACCTCCTGAGTATAAGAAAGACAAGGGATATAATGTTGTCCCACATCCCATTAGTCATCAACCCATAAGGCCTGATGTTTCTCGATTTGGATTAGACAGTCTAGAGTTTAGGAAGAAGCTTGTTGCTCAATCTAGGTCTGAAAAACCCAAAGAAGCTGTTGAAAATAATGTTCAAAATCAAGCAGTACCTTCAAATCAAAGTACTGCTCCACAAGCAGTACCTTCTGCAAAACCTTTTCAAAACAGTACTGCTAAACCTTTTTGGGATAATTTTGGTCAAAACAGGTTTAATCATTCACCTAGAAGGCACAATAGTTTTGGTCATAGACATAGAAGAAGTCATATTGGGAGTATGGGTGAAAAACTGTGTTTTGTGTGTTTTAGTCCTAATCATTTAATCAAGGATTGTGAACATCATTCAGAATACCTTAGGAAATTTTCAAAGAATAGGACTGCTAACCCGAAACCTAGAGAGAACAAACCAGTTTGGAATAATTCAAATAGGGTTAATCACAGAAACTTCACACCAGATCATAGATACCCACATCAGAGAAGACCTTTTTCAAAACCTTCAGTATCTCACAGTACTTTCCAAAGTACTGATCAGCCAAAACAAAGTACTGATCACACTACTTGGAATAGGAATCATAGGAGATCTCACTATCAACCTAGAAGGTATTACAATTCACATAGGGGATCTAAATCACAGGAACCACGTGTTAAACCAGAATGGGTTAAGAGGGAAGGTATTGCTGAGGGACACACAGTACTTTCAACAAAAAGTGAATCTGATGTTTTTGTGACACAAGAAAAAGCTAATAATCTTGTAAAAGAGATTTATGTTGAAAAACCAGAAAGTTTTGAAAATCCACATGCTAAAGATCAAAAGATAATTCTGGATCATCATTTGAAAGATAGTGGGAATTACATACTCAAAGAATTTGAGTTTGTAACTCCACAAGGGGAACACAAGTCAGTAATGGCTTGGGTTCCTACAAATCACTAACTCTTTTCTTTGTGTGCAGGGCAACCCAGAAGAGGAGCTTAAAGATCATCTAATTGTGGATAGTGGTTGCTCTGGAAGCATGACAGGAGACAAAGAGATCCTGTCTGATTTTAGAAATATTAGTGGAGGAAGAGTTGCATTTGGGAATGATCCCAATGGAGGAAAGATTACTGGAAGAGGAACTATCAAAGCAGGGCTTATAGACTTTGAGAATGTTAGATATGTGAAGGAGCTTAAGTTCAACTTGTTATCAGTCTCTCAAATTTGTGATAAAAAGCATTCTGTGTTATTCACTGACACAGAATGTCTCATCCTTTCCTCTGATTTTAAGCCTGTTGATGATGAATTAGTAGTCCTTAGAGTACCAAGGACAAATGATGTGTATAGTTTAGACATGAAGAGTCTACATTCTTATGGAAGAGCCACATGTTTGGTGGCTAAAGCAACATCTGAAGAAGCACATCAATGGCATAGAATATTGGGCCATGTTAATTTCAAGAATATCAACAAACTGGTCAAAGGCAATCTAGTTAGAGGTTTACCTTCAAAGACTTACAAGAATGATCACTCATGCTTGGCATGCAAGAAGGGTAAACAACACAAAGCTTCTTGCAAGAAGCTTGAGGAAAGAACTATTAAA
Organism: Chrysanthemum seticuspe; assembly: GCA_019973895.1. Lineage (NCBI taxonomy): Eukaryota > Viridiplantae > Streptophyta > Magnoliopsida > Asterales > Asteraceae > Chrysanthemum > Chrysanthemum seticuspe. Next base: position 245,459,526 of record BPTQ01000004.1, read on the forward strand.
GAACCATTGGAGCTGTTACATATGGATTTGTTTGGACCTGTCTCTGTGGCAAGTTTAAACAAGAGAAAATATTGTTTGGTTGTTACAGATGACTGCAGTAGATTCAGTTGGGTTTTCTTTTTGGGTTTTAAAGATGATACTTTTGATGCTATTCAGACACTGATTATAGCACTTGAAAACCAATCGAGACTCAAGGTTAGAGGTATTAGATGTGATAATGGGACTGAATTCAAGAACAAGCTTATGGATGAATTTTGTGCAAACAAAGGCATAAAGAGGGAGTTTAGCATTGCAAGAACACCACAGCAAAATGGTGTTGCAAAGAGGAAGAATAGGACTTTGATTGAAGCAGCAAGAACAATGCTAGCAGATTCCCATCTACCTATTCAATTCTAGGCAGAAGCTGTAAGTACTGTGTGCTATGTACTTAACAGAGTCTCTGTCACCAAACCACAGATGAAGACACCTTATGAATTGTTGATGGGCAATAAACCCAACATTCGTTTTATGAAGCCTTTTGGATGCCCTCTCACTATTTTAAACACCATTGATAATCTGGGGAAGTTTGATGGCAAGTCTGAAGAAGGATACTTATTGGGTTATTGCACTAACAGTAAAGGCTTTAGAGTATACAACAGAGTTACTAAGAAGATTCAAGATTGTCTTCATGTTGAGTTTTTAGAAGATCAAGATAATGAGAAAGGTAAAGGTCCTGATTGGATGTTTGATCTTGAGGTTTTAACTCCTTCAATGAATTATGTACCTGTTAGAGAAGAAAATTAACATGTGCACAATGGAGAAGATTTACAATATGTTGTTCATGGAGTTCATATTAGACCGGATGTTGTTCCTGATGAAGATCCTGTTAGTCCAAAACAAAGTACTGATGTTCCCAAGTAAAGTACTGATACTCCAAAACAAAGTACTGTTGCACCACAATCCTCATTATCTGCTGAGGATCAATCTATTCAAGAGGAACTTAATCAGATGCTTCTTCAAGATGTATTAGCACATTCTTACACTGATGAACAAAGGAGAGCTTATGAAGAGGCAAAGAAGAAGAACAAGACTGCAGAGTACTCTCACAGTACTTTTGACAGTACTTTCGACCAAAGTACTGCTGCACCAGTTGACAGTACTCTAGATGATTTGGATGATCCTACCATGCCTGGATTAGAGGAAACTGATGATGAGTTTGCAGATGAAGGTATTTTCTCAGATTCCAATGAAGATGCTGATTTAACTAACTTGGATGATGCATATGGAGTTCCACAGTCTCCAATCTTAAGGATTCCTAAGAATCATCCTACTGATCAAATCATTGGTCCTTCTACTTCTGGAGTAATGACAAGACACACAGCTAAGCGTTTTACTAAACCTCATAATGCCTTACTTAGCTTTGTCTACAAACAAAATAGGCTGAATCATAAGGACCATCAAACCTGCCTATTTACTTGTTTTATCTCTCAAGAGGAACCCAAGAACATTGCTCAAGATTTGACTAAAGAAAGCTGGGTTGAAGCTATGCAGGAAGAACTTCTTCAATTTAAACTTCAAGAAGTTTGGGTTTTATGTGATCTTCCAGATGAGAAGAAAGTTATTGGAACCAGATGGGTTTTCAGAGTCAAAAGAGATGAAAGAGGTAATGTTATCACGAATAAGGCAAGGTTAGTAGCACAAGGCTACAGACAAGAAGAAGGAGTAGACTATGATGAAGTGTTTGCTCCTGTAGCAAGAATAGAAGCTATTAGGATATTTCTTGCTTTTGCTTCTTATATGGGATTTCAAGTTTACCAGATGGATGTCAAGAGTGCCTCTTTATATGGCAAGATTACAGAGGAAGTATATGTCAAACAACCTCCTGGTTTTGAAGATCCTAAACATCCAAACAAAGTCTACAAGGTGGTTAAGGCTCTTTATGGCCTTCATCAGGCACCTAGAGCTTGGTATGAGAGGCTCTCTACATTCTTATTGCAACATGGATACAGGAAGGGAGCTATTGACAAGACTTTGTTTATCAAGAGAGACAAGAAGGATATCATGTTAGTTCAAGTCTATGTTGATGATATCATATTTGGGGCTACCAAACAGTCCATGGTTAAGGAGTTTGAGCAGCTGATGCAGAAGGAATTTCAAATGAGTTCAATGGGAGAGTTAACATTCTTTTTGGGACTACAAGTTAAACAGTCAAAGGAAGGTATTTTCATAAGTCAAGACAAGTATGTTACCGACATAATTAAGAAGTTCAATTTTGATGATATGAAGTCTGTTACTACACCTATTAAATCTATCAATTCATTGGGCAAAGATGAAGATGGACAGTCTGTTGAAGTCAAGTTATACAGATCAATGATTGGCTCTCTTATGTATCTTACTGCATCAAGACCTGATATCATGTTTGCAGTTTGTTTATGTGCAAGATATCAAGTCTCACCAAAGATCTCTCACATGAATGCAGTGAAAAGAATCTTCTGTTATTTAAAACAACAACCTAAGTTGGGGTTATGGTATCCAAAAGAGTCACCTTTTCACTTAGAAGCTTTTTCAGATAGTGATTATGCAGGTGATAATTATGATAGAAGATCCACTACTGGAGGATGCCAATATCTTGGAAGAAGGTTAGTGTCCTGGCAATGTAAGAAACAAACAATTGCAGCAACATCCTCTACTGAAGCTGAATATGTAGCTGCTGCAAGCTGTTGTGGACAAGTTTTATGGATGCAGAATCAACTCTTGGACTATGGGTTCAATTTCAAAAATACTCCTATCAACATTGATAATGAGAGTACCATTTGTATTGTGAAGAATCATGTTTATCATTCCAAGACCAAGCACATTCAGATTAGGCATCACTTTATCAGAGATTGCTATGAGCACAGGCTCATTAATGTGGTTAAGGTTCACACAGATGATAATGTAGCTGATTTACTCACCAAAGGCTTTGATGTTTCAAGATTCAATCACTTGGTGGTAAGCATTGGCATGATTAACTACTGAGCTACATTTAAGGGGAGGACTATTCAGTGTTAGTATAGTCCTGTGTATTGCTTGAGGGGAGGATATTTGTGTATACTTAGTTTCTACAACAGAATTTGGAAAAGTACTGTTTTTCCTGAAAGTACTGCTTTGGGAAAGTACTGCATACGTGGAAAGTACTGTTTGTCGTATTAAAGTACTGTTCCAACGGTTATATTGAGGGGTAATTAATGCTAACGGTAATTTTATTTTGGGCAGTGATTTTTCAAATCTCACCTATAAATAACCACTTTCCGATTTTCCCTCTTATATTAATACCTAAGCATATTTTCCATATTTCTCTCATTCTTATTCGAATCCAATTCTTATTGTGCTTACATAATCACCAATGGCGAATCGACCTACTGTTTCAAAGCATAATATGGTGGCCAATTTAGACAAGACTGAAGATAATGAGGCGTTTCATGATATTATTGATTATCTCACTGGGTCGCCAATCAGTTATGCTCTTTTAGTAGAGCCGGATATCATTGAACCTTGGATTCAAGAATTTTGGGCTACTGCAAGGGATAATATGGAGAATGATGAATTTTATATTAGAGCTACAGTTGCTGGAAGAACTGTGAAGATTACTGAAGCCTCCATTAGAGAAGACTTGTTGTTTAATGATGATGATGGGGCTATTCGTTTTACTAAGGAGTTGATTTGGGAAACTTTTGGACATCTTGGTTATGAAGGGTCTTTAACAGAACAAACTTTTCGAAAACAACTATTTTGTCCTCAATGGAATTTTTTAATACATGTGTTGTTACATTGTATTAGTGCTAAAAGTACTTCTTGGGAGCAGTTTGGGTCAAATATAGCATCTGCTATGGTGGGATTGGCTACAGATCGTGTTTTTAATTTTTCTAGGCTGATTCTTGATGGCATGCTTTCTCACATCAATCATGGATCCAAATGGTTAATGTATCCCAGGTTTATATAAGTTTTCTTGAACAAACAACTTGCTGATGTACCGAAGCCTACCGATTTACTTCCTGTTATTGTCCAACAAGCAAAGATTTTTACTTTTATGGCTAGAAGAAGTGATCTATTCAGAGGTCCAGATACGCCATTAACTACTTCTATGATGGAAGTTGTTCAGGCTGTTAGAGCTGATGTTGAAGATGATGCAGCAAGTGAAAGTAATGCATCTGAAGGTACTGTACCTGCAGGTACTGCATCTACAAGTACTGCTTCTCAAGAAGGTACTGCATCTCCACAGGGTACTATTTCCCCAAGTACTGAGGTTCAAGAAGAAGTTGCGGGTTCACCTTCTCCATCTCCACAACGATCTGTTCCTGTTTCTCACTCAAAGGAACATTCACAAATTCAAGGCGATGATCCACATACTATACCTCGTGAAGGTTTAACTTTGGATAATTATGCTTTGACAAGGGAGATAATCAAGTTGCAAAAGACTAATAAGGTTCAAGCCAAGCAGATAAATAAATTGAAGTTAAAATTTAGAAGACTAAAAACTTTTGTCTGGCCTTTGATTAAAGAATTTCGTATCTGGGTCAAATCAAAGAAGAAAGCACGAAGGCAGTCTACGACAAGTAAACACCAAAAAGTTCATAAACCATCTTCTGTCAAATTGGGGAGGAATTTAGAATAACAGAACTTGAAAGAATATATGGTTAAAGAGAATGAACCTGAAAGTTCTAAAAAGTCTGAAGAAAAGATCATTCAAGATACTGATGAGCAAGTTCAAGTTCAAAGTACTGCTTATGATCAAGGTACTGAACAACAAAGTACTGGTTTTCAAAGTACTTTCAGACAAGAGGTAATAACTCCAAGAGTATTAGATTTTGAAGAGGAAGCTGGTCCTTCTACAACAGTTATACAAGAAGAGGAGGAGGCTATTCTCAAACCTATTCATTCTGCAAGTGATGATGAGTTCATTGCTACAATTTTAGAACAACCAAGAGGTGGTGTTACTATTCGAGAAGTACAAGAACAAGAACAACAAAGAACTTCTCAACCTGCAATTGATCCTAAGGATAAAGGAAAGGGTGTTATGGTTGAAACTAAGAAGAAAAAGCTAACTTTGGCAGAAATTAGAGCAATTGAAGTTGCTAGGAATGAAGCTGCAGCTAGAAAGCTTCAAGAAGAGTTAAATGCTAAAGATAGAGAAGCTCAGGAAGCTCAAGAAGCTCAGAATAGAGAAGCAGCTAAAAAGGTACAAGATGAATTAGATGCTGAAGCTGCTGAACCATTACAGTCACCTGTTCCTGTTAGATTTATGCCAAGAAGACTTAATAAAGCTAAAGACAGCAATGCTATGATGGCTTATCTTAAAAGTCAAGGGTATAAAGGATTGCAGAAGTTTAATTATTTTGAGATGAAAAGATTGTATGATGCTGCTAGGGAGGATTATAAGAAGGATGTTGCAGGCATCAAAGATTTTAGAGAAGAAGCTACTTGGACTGAAGCTGAAAGAAAGAAGAGTTTGAAAAGAAAAAGGAAAACTGAAGTTACAGATGTTCAGTTCTCAAAGAAAGAAAAAGTTGAATTAAGATCTGAAACTAATGATGAATTAAGGAATTATCTCAGAGTGGTAGATTTTGATTATTCAAAAGAAGATGATGACATGAAGATGAACAGATCATAGATTAGTGCTTTTGAAGTTGTGAAATCCAAAGATGGAGATTATATGATTTTTCATAAAGAAGATGAAAGCTTCAAAGTTTTCAATAGGCTATGGGACTTATTGCACATAATAGATAAAGTAGATTTATTCTATTTATATCATGTGGTGAAAGCTTACTTTGAACATAATCCATTAGAAGGGATTGGTTTGGTTTTACATGGAGATCTCATAACTGCATGGGAAACTGAAGAAGAGAGCACTGATGATATTTGGAAGAATCAAAAAAATTGGGAAATTGTTTGCTGGAGATTCTTTGAAGAGTCTGGAGTTCATGTTTTAGAGCTGGAAAATGGAACAATGATACACATGTTTGCAGAAAGAAGATACCCTCTCACAGTCGAGCTCATGAGAAGAATGCTAGAGCATGGAATGGAAGTAGAAGAGGATAATGAAACTGCTTGCATGGTTATCAACTTGTTTATCAACTGGACTACCATTGCTGAAGATGATGAAAAACTGGTATGAGACTTAGTTGAATAAATTATTTTTGATAAATCAGTACTTTATTCAAAGTACTGCTGATCAAACAGTACTTTAATCAAAGTACTGATTGCAGCTTTTTAAACCAGTTAAGTGATTTTTGAATGAAACCTTTTGCTAAGTAACAAATTTTTGAAACAAAGGTTAAGTGAAATAAATGGATTTTGAGATGATAACAATAGGTCATCAATCCACCATGGTTACAAAAGGATTGGCTAATCTATGAGCAAACGGCTCTGGTAAAGATATATCAAATCCGTTTTTAGTTGACAACTTGCTAATAAGTTGGATGGTAATCAACTCACCATATCAGTAATGTGAAGAGTTGGCTAGCCCACAAGAAAATGGCTTGTGGTAAAGGTTGTGGAAAAACCATTATTGGTAATTAGTTCACCATTAGATAGAAGAACTAACTAGTCCAGAAGAGTACAGCTTTTGGTAAAGACAAAACAAATCTGTTGATAGCTGATGATTTGCTAAAAATCATATGGTTATCAGTGTACCATGGTCTTACACACCAAAACATTTGGCTACTCCAGAGATAATGGCTTTGGTAAAGAGATCTAAATCCATTAAGTTTTCAATGATTCACCTCTCACAGGAGTTAACACACCTGGAAGTGATGAGAATAGTATGCAACTTTAACTGAATTAATGTACAAATTGTCATATGTTGCTGTGTTGCTGAAAAGATGGAGTTTGCTGGATGCTGCTGTGAAAGAATAATTCTAGAGATACTTTGACAAGCACAAACACTACAGAGATACAATCCAAAGATTAAGAAACAATCTGTCCTTAAAGATGAAGTTGTTAAAGATATATTCACAAAAGGGAACTTGAAGTCAAGCAAGTAGAATTCAAGTTAGAGGAGGATTGTTGGGATATGAAAGTGCTGAAGAGATGAAAGTACTGAAGATATGAAAGTACTGTAAGCTACAAAGTACTGGAAGAAGTCAAAGAGTCAAAGTACTGCTAAAGACAAAGTCAAAGTACTGCACTATGAAGTCAAAGTACTGCAAGAACAAAAGAACTGTTATATTCGTTTATGGAAAGTATTGTAACTCTATAATATTCTATGTTTAGATTACTTGTCGTACAAGAATACAAATTGTAAACCGACTAGGATATCCTTGAGCCTATAAAAGGACTCCTAGATTGGCATTAGAGATGTACGAGTCTATGAGTTTTAGAGTTTACGAATTCACAAATTATTTAGTGTTTTAGAGAGAAGTTCGATAATCTTAGAGTTGTTTAGAGTATCTGCATAATAAGCAGATTTAGAGTTTATAATAAAAGTTATTCTTCTTAGCTTTGTTAAGTAAATTCCGCATACTTAATAAATATTGCTCAGTGTTTCTTTGTTAATAACTTAGGATTTATCCGAGGTTGTTAAACCTTAACAAGCTAATTAAAGTTAGTTTGATTAAAGTATATCGATCCAACACAAGGCATGTCCAATAGATAACTACCCTTTACCTCCCATCAATTGGAAGGTAGAGTCGTTAGCCGATTTCAAATATAAGTGCTTCCTTGATGCATACAAAAGATACCACCAGATTCTAATGAAGAAATATGACGAAGACAAAACAACATTCTACACCAATCAAGGTCTCTACTGCTACACCAAAATGCCTTTCGGTCTCAAAAACGCAGGAGACACCTACCAAGCATTAGTAGACCGAGAAATCAAATCTCATATACGTGTCAACCTTGAGGCATATGTTGATGACATGGTTATGAAAAGAAATACATAAGATGCCCTATTGCGTGAAATTATCAAAACCTTCCAAAACTTCCAGCGCATCAACATGAAGCTAAATCTAACCAAATGCACATTCAGAGTAGAAGAGGGCCAGTTTTTGGGTCACATAATCGATGCCACGGGAATCAGGGCTAACCCCAAAAATATTCAGGCAGCACTAGACATGGCTCCTCCCAAGAACACGAGAGAACTACAAAGCTTAAACAGGAAACTCGCAGCTCTTAGCTGATTTCACGAGCATCAGAAAAGCAGTTGCCATTCTTTAAAGTATTAATCGAATGCAACCAAGAAAAGGTATACGAGTGGATGGAATAGGCTAAAGTATTATTTCAAGGCCTCAAGGTGTTCCTAAACGAACTACCCACAGTGACGGCTCCAATACCAGGTGAAACTCTCACCATGTACGTGGCAACATCCCAGAGGCAATCGGGTCAGCACTCTTAGCAGAATGAGACAAGGTCCAAAATCCAATCTACTTCTTTAACAAGATTCTGCAAGATGCACAAGTCAACTACCCTCCACTAGAAAAATTATTGTTCGTTCTACTACTATCATCCAGGCGATTCAAAAGGTATTTCCAGGCACATCCGATACACGTCTTAATAGACAAGCCCCTGAAACAAGTTCTTGTTGGATTCATTAAGTAACCAAGCTTCCTTAAACTAGTATTTGAATAGAAAATATCCTAAGTGTTTTATAAATGTAAAACATCAATCAAGTCACTCAGTGAACAGTCACTGAGTGAGTCATCTTCAGGAAGCTCATGACAAGCCTAAGAAGAAAGACTTTCCATTCAGTGAGGCGAGACTCAGTGAATGATACCTGAGCCAAAGAAGAAGGTGATGGGTACAGGGAGTGATGACAATAGCTCACTGAACCTCAAGTCTCCTCAACAATAAAAAGACTGAAGACTTGGACTGAAGACTTAAAGACTGAATGAAGAGTGGGATAAGTTTTTTGGAATCACTCCTAACTCGTAAATGGAACGACATTGACGGGATTACATTTTATATCTTTGTTAGCTAAAACACATGGGCTTGTTATGTCAGATAGTCATAGTTGTATGTGTTTAGCTATAAATACCCTCTTAGACTTTCCTAGGAGGGTGAGACTCATTAGTGTAATTTCATCTTTCAATAATAAAACACCTAGTATTCTCCCTTCTCTCTCTACTTTATCTCTCTAACTTGAAGATGGTGTTCTTCCATCTTCCAAGACCTCCCGATTCACCATATCAACCTTAGAAACAATCCTACAAGTGGTATCAAGAGCCCGGTCGGTTTATCATTGGTTGATTTTGGTGATGTTATCTTGTCAAAATCTTGTTTCAAGATCTGTTTTTTTAACAAAGTTTGAATCTTTCACATATGATGTTGTGTTTTACATATTTTTTTACAAGTTTTGAATGTGTATCATTTATGTTCAAAAGTTGTATTGGTTAACAGAATTGTCATAAATCTGTTTGTTTGGTCTCAACAGTTTTTTATGCATTTTTTTTTACACTCGTATAATTTTTTTGAAACATATTATGTGATAAGTATTCTGGTCAAAATGGTCAGTCATCGTGGTCAAAGTGGGTCAATAAAGGTCTTTTGATATCATTTTTCTTGGTTTATGATGCTGGACGGAACCTTTGGTCAGAAAACATAGCCGAAAAAAAGTCAACGAGGGTCAAAACCCTATTTTTACGCCTAAGAGGTCATCTACAGCCTGTTTACGAGTAACTTGGAAAGTTACTCGTAAGAACCCATTTTACGCGTAAACTTACGAGTAAGAATCGTTTTACGCATAAGGGTACTCATTTACACATACGCCTTTTGGTTTACGCCTAAGAACCCTACGCGTAAGACCCTGCGAGTAAGACCCTACGTGTAAAGCTTTAGGCATAAGGTCTTACGCGTAAGATTTCTTACGCCTAAAGTTCTTGGTTTAGGCATATGATCAGAAATGAAGAAGAAGAAAGGGACTGCTTTGACCAACGACCAAATACCACAACTCTCGGCTTCTGGTTCCATCACCAGTCCAAAAATAAAAAGAAAAATCAATAGAAGACGCGACTAATATTTAATGATGTTACCACAGCCACAACACGACCAACATCTATCACCTCGTCCAACATCACCACACCAACAACTTCATATCTAATCTAAATCCCATCTCCAAACCTCTACTTCACGGGACAAAGAGAAAAAATAAAATGAAAAGATCTCAGACATATTTAATTCGTGGTTATCAAAGATGCTTCAAGACTTGTTAATGTCTAACCCACGAAATTAAACCATCATCATCGATCCTTTATGAAGTTCTCAGTAAATGTTTGAAACATAAATGTGAATAAGACTTATAACATTAGTGTTATAATCCCTTCAAGTTTCGTTCAAAGACCAAAACCCAAAACAAAATCACATACACACCTACCTTTGACCCCTAGAGGATCTTGACGCCTTTTTCTTACTTTCTTGATTGCTTGAGTTGAAAATGAATATAGATGAGAGTACGAGTGTGTTTGTATTTGTGGGTTTTGATTAGAAGGATTTGTGTGATCAATTTTGTTGGAGACGAAATAATATTGAGATGAGATGATATGTGTTTAAGTTTTGATCAGTTTTTGAGATGAGGATATAGAAGCGGTGATATCAAAGTGTGGAAGAAAACGCGATGGGGGTGGAATAAAACACACATGAGTGTTTTAGGGTTAGGATTAATAAAATAAGGAGAAATATTAGGGTTCCTAATCCTTTATAACACGTTATATTCGTGTGTTGATGGACCGGGTTTAATGGACTGTACACTGAACGTAGAATTGGAGTGTCACAAATTGGATTGCGCGGATATGTAATGTGTTTAGGCCTCCTGATTTATTCAAACCATGGGTTGTCTTGGGCTAACTGATAGATCACATCAAAACAAAATATAGTTGGATCGGGTTGTGTTGCATGAACTATTGATGGGCTTGAATGGGTTGTTGTAACAATGAATGGACCAGACTATTTTCTTGATTAGGCTGCGAGGGCTTTAATAACTTTAATCCGAAATTTTTTTAATTTCGTGGTTATATGGTCATGATCCGAAAAATTATACTAATAATTTTTAGCTGAATTTTTATCATTCAAATGTATAATACATTGAGATAATCGTTGGTATAATTTTTTGGCAAATGGAAGTGGTATTTTGGTTATGACTAATTTTCACGGGGATACATTTTGACAAGATCGGGAAAACCATTATCAAAGTTCATTTTAACCGTTAATGAAGGCTAGTTTTGAGCGTTTAACCACAAGATGTGATTATGGAGTTAATTCTTTATTATTTATTTGAGGTTGAAGTGGGATATCACGGGTACGTGTACTTAGTATCTGAAGATATCGGGATTGGTTGGATGCATGATTCTTCGAGATCCTTGTTCGAGCTTTAACCGTTATAAATGACAAAGACTTGAGTTGTCTAGTTATACTTGATGTAAGGAGTTATGTTGTTGTGCTCACAGCATATAACTATCACTTTTAAGGAGTTACGTTGTTGTGCTCAAGTGTCACAAAAAGTTGTGGATAATTCGAGAAACTTTAGTTTACCCCTTTTCGATATGGTTAATCAACCCGGTAAGGAAAAGGGTTCTTCGTCTGACAATAGTGCAAGTTTAAGTCACAAGTTCGGGTTATTTTACTTCAGTCTCAAGTTCATCATATTGAGTTTTCTCCATCAGTAGCCACTACAAAAAGCCATCAGAATGATAATGGGGTCGGTAAAGAGTTAGATGAGAAGAGTATACACGAGTAAAGAAGTATTATCAGCAGTTGATTCTCACGAGATATTTATGATACTTCATAATTGTTTGATTAATTGGACACACATGGTTTCGCTGTCTCCAATTCGTTGTCTCCAATTCATCATCAACATACGTGGTGTATGATTCTTATTCATTGAAAACATCGGGGGGAAGAGAGTGTATGGAATCCTGTTTCTTTGACGACTTTTGCGAAAACCCTCTCCTTTCATGAATTTCTTCAATCAGGGGGAAGAAATGAGACGATCTGTGGTTCAAACGTATCTCTTTGGTGTTATCATCTCACTTTCACAGGGTTATCGTATGTGAATTTACCTAAATATGATGTTATGATGCCTCACACACGGTTATTTTATCGAGTAATTGCATATTCACAGGTAAGTATTATTCCGATAGACCGCAACATTCAGGGGAAGTCATTTCATTTCGTCTTTCGTGGTTTGTTTGGTGTGAAGCATCTACATACGTGAGAAGATCTTGTTGATTTCTTGCATGTTACCCCCGAACGGATTTTCCGCAATAAGTCAGATTTACCTTGTGTGGTTTACTGCTCATCTACAAATTCCGTTGCGTACTAAAAACTTCAAAAGTTAGAGGAAATGTCTACTACATCAAAGTTTTGAATCTGCTGAAGACGGTTGTCAGTTTGGGGGGAAGCTGATTCAGAAACTTTGCCAAAAAGAAGTGTACGGAGAAGCTGCTAAAGACATGCAGCATGATTTGGGGGGAAGTTAATCCAATTCATGCATATTACATCATTTGCCTACAAGTGAAGAAAACGGTTCTCAAGTCGAGGTACAAGAAGAAGACAAAGAGTGTAAACTTTCATCATTTGAAGAGCTTATGAAGACCTTTCTTTATTTGTTTTTTATACTTGTAGGAAATGTTGTAAGTAATCCCTTATGTCGTCCCATTGGGGGAAGATTGTTGGAATCGCTCCTAACTCGTAAATGGAACGACATTGATGGGATTACATTTTATATCTTTGTTAGCTAAAACACATGGGCTTGTTATGTCATATAGTCATAGTTGTATGTGTTTAGCTATAAATACCCACCTAGACTTTCCTAGGAGGGTGAGACTCATTAGTGTAATTTCATCTTTCAATAATAAAACACCTAGTATTCTCCCTTCTCTCTCTACTTTATCTCTCTAACTTGAAGATGGTGTTCTTCCATCTTCCAAGACCTCCCGATTCACCATATCAACCTTAGAAATGATCCTACAAAGTTTGAAGCGCATAAGGAGGAGTCCTTATCAAGCAAAGGTGAAACTTATCCTGAAAGGCTAAGAATCAGAACAATGTCATCAGTGTTACTCAGAAAGCACTATTGTCCTCTACTCAAAGTAGAATGTTGTAACAGAGAAACAATGCGCAGGGATTTTGTCCAAACTAGCTTAGGTCATTTGTGTCTTCATTGTAACAGTTGTCAACTATACTTGTGTATAGATAGGATCATAAGGTGGAGTAAAAGTCAAGTTTGTACACAATATGATTAGACATTCACAAACACTTTTACTCCTCCAAAGACAACTAAGTCCCTAAGGTTAGCTTACCATACTTGTTATTTCAATCCCAAGTGTTATTCCACAAACACTTGGGTATAGAATCTTTGAATTAATTCAAATAAGAATTTAAATGTTGAAAAACTTGTGTTATTTACTTTGTGCTAGAAGGGGGGGTTGAATAGTTTTACTGATAAAAACTTTGTTTTAAACTATTCATTAATACTCTTGACACGATCCTTCGGAACCTTTCACTAATGCCTTTGACATGGACTTTTGGCACCTTTCACTAATGCCTTCGACACGGACTTTTGGCACCTTTCACTAATGCCTTCATCACAACACTTCAAGGAGGGAGGAAAGAACTATCAACAAGATCACTTCAGTAGTCTTGATGATGACGAAGCTTGGCAACTCATGGACTTGAGCTTGCTCAACTTCAAGAGGTGGTGATCTCGCCTTTAAGAGGAATCTAAAGAATCACACAAATACAAAACTACATAGAAAGATCCTTTGGATCTGAGGTTAGAGAGTTTACAATACTAAGAGAGAGTATGTGTAAAAGGGGTGAGTTGCAAGAGAGAAATAGCTCACTATTTATAGGCAATTTTCTCTACTGTTCTTCGGTTCCCACGGATCCCTCCCCAGAGGGATTCGGCTAGTGCAATCTAAGGGATCCGTCAGTCTGGGTCAGCTTAAGTCCGGATTTTAGGTTGCAAACCGGGTTATGGGTTATATAAGATACAATGTATCTAGACATTGTTTCATGGGTCATGGGTCATGGACCATGGATAATACCCAATATGACTTCATGCATGATGTCATGCAATGGGTCATGGGTTATGGATCAAGCTCCATGGGTATGGATCATGGACTTTGGGTTTTACCCAACTACATTCAATGTATCTAGTTAATGGGGTCAAGTACTTAGATTTTTACCCATTACATTACCCATTACAATATAAGTATGCACATTTCTATATTATGTAAACACTAGTTGTTATACATATGTATTTCTTTAAAATGTAAACACTATTACTTGTTTAGTATTTTATATGAAAATGTAATTGTGTTAGTAAACTATTAGCTCAAACCATTTACGTATTTTATTTGTTTCGTTAAAATGATTTTCCATTTGTTATAGACAAAATAGAATATCGTAAAATATAAATAAACGTTTTTACGGCTTATTTGTATTGACAATCTCCCCCTTTTTGTTGATGACAAAACATATGCTTATTTTAAGGAAAAACTAAAATTCTTAAAAGTTTGAATGGAGTTTTTACTCTCTTCTCCCCCTTTTTTTCGAAACAAAAAGAGCGTCGAAAAGAAACTAACACATTGTTTTGAGAAAAACGTGTAAAAAGTAATAATATGAAAAATAGAGAGTAAGAGAAGAGAAGAATTCTCATCTTAGCTCCCCCTTGACGGGTGCTTCCCTTTGTTGAGGGCGTCAAGTAATTAGGAAGACTAAGCGAGTGTTTTGCAATTATGTTTGCAAATTGTTTCGTCTTTTGACGAACATGCTCCCCCTTGACGAGTGATTCCCTTTGTGAGGGCGTCAAGTAATAACGAAATCCTAAGTGAAAGTATTACAAGTGTTTTTGCAATTGTTTTGCTTTAACTAAAAGCTCCCCCTTGTTGAGGGTGTCAAAGTCTTCATGTGTATTTTGAAAATCTACAAAACAAAGGTTAGAAAACAAGTATATGATGCATTATTTCCTGCAAATGAGACTCAAATTACTAATAAAAAATGCTTATGTTGCACGGATCCCACGGTTCCTTCTTGGGAGGGATCCGTCTAGGCCAAAATGAGGAATCTGTAACCTGCATTCTCATGACAGCAATGTAGATGTGAAATGTGATGTCAACATCAACAAGAGTTATGTATTAAGGCTCTAAACATATTTTCAAGATGACATGGCGCAAAATAAGCAATTTCATTTAATAAAACATGAGAAATGATATGCATATCTCTAAAACTAAGAGAATGACAAAAGCATGTAGTACATTTTCTAAACATTTCTAAGTTGTGCCTAAAACTAATAAAAAGCATCAATGTGCTTGTATTCTTAGATTCTAAGGATGAGTAGATTTGTTGATTTGGTCAAATCATTCAAGGAGATGATTAAACATGAAATGCAACTCATTCCGTACTTCTTGAGCTAATCCTTGGGTGAGTTGACAATTAGAGCAATTATTGTCATGAGTAGGAAACGGATGAGGTGGAATGTTTTGAGGAGGTTCCACGAAGGATGGTGGGATTTATGGAGGTGATTTTAGTGTCGAAGGATGTGGTTCAACTAAGAATAAGGGTGATGATGTATGAGTCGGTGGTGGAGATGGGAAGTCCTCTATATGGTTTTTGTGATTCCTTGTTCCTAAAGATGGACTATTTGATGGTGAAGGTGGTTCCCTATTTAATGAGAAGGTTGGTGAATGAGAAGTCCTAGGTGGTGAGTCTTCTAAAGAGTAGAGATTTGGATGAAAAAGAGGCGCGGTAAAGGAGTGTAGTCTTGGTTCTAGAAATGAAGGCTTAGGTTTTTTACTTGAGCTAGGTGTGTTTGGTTTTGATGAAGTCCTTTCCAACTCAAAAGGTCAAATACTAATCCTAGCGGTTTTTCTACCTTTGGTTAGTTGAGTTTGTTGAGGAGGGATTCTAGTATTTGGGCTCTTGATGGGTGGGGTTGATGATATCTCATGAACCATATGAGCATTCTTCTTGGACGAATATTTGGTTGAAGAAGTTTTGCTAGATGCTTTAGTCATAGTGAAAAGAGAATGTAATAGATGCCTTAGTTACTGATTTTGAATGGTGATTTGAGTTATGGTTTACATAAAACACACTTGGTTTATAAAGGATGGAATTAGATTAGTGAATTAAATTCTTGACCACTAAGAATTTTGGCATGCACTAAGATCAACTATAGTGTTGTTCTATCCTAGGGAGTCATTTAAGGCAAGGTAAAGTGTTTAGACTACCAAAGAGAGTTTGAATTAGATGAGTAAAGTGATTGTAACTTGTTCTGTAGACCCGGATCCCACGGTTCCCTAATTTTGGGGATCCGTTTAGTTGTAAGTTGGGGATCCGTCTCTCAGACAGTAAAGTGGTGGAGTGATTATGCTCTATTAAGGTCTATTACCTATAAATTTTTGAGTGTATAGGTTCCCTAAGATGTCTTAAATGGTATGGGACTTAAATGTCCAACCATAAGGAGTGAGGACATCTAATGATGGTTTTTGATAAGAAAGTGGACTTTTTATGTTTGTAACTAAGTGTTTAAGCATAACACTAATATTTTGAGGATGACAAATGAACCCAAATGATCCTAGAAATCATATGGCAACTTAAGAAAATTTTGGAAAATTCTTAAAAAATCAAAAGAAATGAAAACTAGTTTTTAGCCTATTTTGAGGTAAAGATGACTAAAATTAATTTGTTAAAATTAAGAGAAATAACAAAGTAGGTGTTTTGAGATGTGAGGAACAATGTGTGAGTATTGAACCAGAAATATGGTGAGTTTTGGTGAAGTGATAAATCAAAAACACCTTGAATGTGATCCTAAGTTAGCTATGAGTGAGTATGAGACTTACTGAGCTTGAGGAAGACTTCAGTGATCCTAAAGTATCATGTTTACAAAGTATAATATGGTCTGGAAGATTGGATTGATGTAAAAGTGTAGAATTCTCATATCTGATTACCCGGATCCCACGGTTCCCTCATATGAGGGATCCGGCTAGTTATAGCTTAGGGATCCGGCTACTGCTGACCAGTAGCTTCACAACAAATGTGCATAATTTGCACCTCTTAGCAAATATTCAACCTAATCATTTCTGTATCAAGTAATCAAATATGCAAGAAAGGTATATCACGCATGGTAAGTAAGAGTGACTAAAAGGTAAGCAAATATGAGTAAGACCGACTTCTTTATTTCAATAAAGTAGTCGTAAAATTCTCATTTGGGTCGCCTAAGTTAGGGTGTCATTTTTCTCGTCATGCCATCTACAAAAGCTAAGTCCTAAGTTACAGAAATATTTTTTAAGATGTTTTACAGACCATTGTTCAAATTTTAAGGTCCAGGACCTTACCTTCCCCTTCACTTAATCTTCCACTCTATCGCCTCTAAGCTTTACTCTTCAACCCTTCCTGCCTACTTCTTCTTCTTTATAAGAAAGTTAGAAAAACATTTAAACATCCCCTTTGTTTGTTGAAATTCTTGAGATGGGCTTGGGATGTCAGGCAATTGCTCAATATATGCTATGGGGTCGAGTTGAACGTTGCCTATAGGGTTGCTTCCTTCTCCATCGCTTTCATCGGATGAGTCCGTTGGTGGATGAGGTATCTTGCCTTCAACCATAAACCTTGTAGTCTTTTCATCGGACAAGGGCACCATGACCTTGTTGCAAAAGATGTGGTCATCAGTGTAGTGAGATGGATATAGAGCAAAGACAAAATTGGCTAGGCGAGTTAAGAGCATGGCATGGGGAAGCACCATCTTGTCTATCCTTGATACACTTGCCATCCGTTTAACCATGTAATAGGCAAGATTGAAGTGAGTCCCAGTAACAAGGCAATAGATCATGTAGGCTAGGCAAGCATTGGGATGATCCTTATTTCCCACTAAACAAAGGACATTCTCCCTTAATACTAGTTCCCCTTTCTTGTACAATGGGAACATCTCTGAAAGCTCCATTTGAAAGGGATCCTTATAGATGACCTTCGATTTCCTAGTGACTCGAGACGGGGAGGCTCTTTGGATGAAGATGGTATCTATTACCGTAGTGGGATTCGGGAGAGGTGTGGAATAGACCGGATGCTCATCGACCATGTTGTGGAGGTAGGCTAGTGACCAGTCATTTGAAAACAAGCATGTCCCTCGGCAAGGGATACGAAGTATCTTAGCAAACTCCTCGAGGGTGAAGGTATATTCATGTTCATTGATAACAAAAGCGATCGAAATGGTTCCATCTTCATTTCTTATTATCCTCGTGCTCTTGTAGAACTATAGGACAAATACCGGACAAACTTGTTCATTGATGTTTAAAAGGCATTGGAAGTTGATTCCCGCAAAGACTTGGGG
The DNA here is from genome assembly GCA_019973895.1 of Chrysanthemum seticuspe. Lineage (NCBI taxonomy): Eukaryota > Viridiplantae > Streptophyta > Magnoliopsida > Asterales > Asteraceae > Chrysanthemum > Chrysanthemum seticuspe. The sequence continues at coordinate 245,477,806 of BPTQ01000004.1, forward strand.
AATGTCGGTATTGTTGAGAAATGAGGGTTCGACTACACGCCCCTTATGGAACAACCTCTTTTGCAACAATTTGAATACCTTTCAGTCCTCGGGACTTAAACCTTCCTTCCTATGATACATCGGTATGTAGTGTGTCGTGTCTTGATAATCTTGTTGCTTTGAGCTCGGCATGGTTGATCCTAAACACCAAAACCACAATGTGGTGTCATTTATGTGAACAGTGTCCTAATTAGGTTCATCACAATTTTGCTCAATACATCTTTATTGAATTCAAAATGAGTTTTTAATTTGTATTAACAATGTTGATTCTTTGATTTAGTTCATCTTAGAAAACAATGTGATACCAAATTGTGATAAACCCATTTGAACCAAAGTTCTCAAAATGAAAATTGTATTTCTAGGAATTAGAAAATGGAAATAACAATGTAGTGAAGATAATTCTTACACAAGTGATTGTTTCCTTTGAAATGATGAGGAATGAGCTCCTGTGCACAGTAGCTTAGGGTTTATGTTCGTGAGTGGGAGAGTAAAGTGGAAAGTAAAACTCCACAGTGATCATCTAGCACTTATTCTGTCTTCTGATGTGCTGGTTCCCACGGATCCCTTGAATGAGCGATCCGGCTAGTTCAATCTCAAGGATCCGGCAAATCAGCAGTTAACAGTTTAAGTGAACTTTGATAATTTTGATACGGGAGTTTTAATTCTTGACTAATGTAGGTGTTTTGCTCTATAGCTTAAGGTTTGTTTATGGTTCGAGGTTTTGACGAGTTTTAGTTGTTTTACTAGCCCCTTTTTGATGAGGTTCCCTTTTTACGAATGAATCGTAATTTGGGAAGTTAAGAATCATGAAAAAAATACTATTTTATCATGATATGAAAAGTTTCACATGGACACTATTGACATGGATGTAATGTCAATAACATTATGTGAGAAATGATGACCAAGGCTCTCGAATAGCCAAGATATCATTATGAGGTAAAATAACTAGTTTGTAGTTTTGTCTATAGAGATCAACAAAGAATGCTATTCTTGATGATGTGTTCAATATAGATAACAACTTTAGTGATATTGGAGTATACGTATATAGTCTACGATTCTTTACGTGTTATAAGAAATGATATTACTAATTAAGCTAGGAATTATACATTAATAATTTATTTATAAGTAAGTTAAAAAAGAACATACCTTTGCTATATATATTCTTTTTATGATTTAAAGAAATCATAGACACGAAATTCTTCATAGTCTTCTAAGATGCTCAAATCCTAGTATGAAGATTTCTCAAAAAAAATGTTAGAATGATCTATCACTATCCAACATTTAAAATATGATGATTTCTAAAAACATGATTTTTGTTTTTGTTTTAAGAAGTTCCCTTCTTTGTAGTTTTCAAACATACACGGATCGTATCAAGTTTTCAAAATACAATATACTTTAAAAAAAACTTGGTAACGAAGCTCTGGTGCCAATTGTGGAAAACTAGAGGGGGGGAGGTTGAATAGTTTTACCGATAAAAACTTCGTTTTAAACTATTTAGATCAACTTATGTCAATTTATTTAATGTGTGTGTTGGATGATGATAGATAAAGTATATAAATAAGTAAAGCAAAGATAAAGAGTAAGAAACACAAAACCACGACACAAGCATTTATAGTGGTTCGGCTACAAGGACACCTTCCTTGCCCTACTCCACTCCCCGAGTTCCCCACTCGAGAGTTCGTAAGCACTACACAACATAACCACGACACAAGCATTTATAGTGGTTCGGCTACAAGTAAAAAACACAACCGACACCCATATGCCACGATGATGAAACTTGGAATTTATACACTGACGAAGCGTCATGTAAACAAGGTTTAGGGGCATGGTTAGTGCTACAAGCCCATCAGAGCATGACTTCACATATGCCCTGAAGTTCAATTTTAAAGCCTCGAACAACGATTTAAAATACAAAGCGCTACTAGCAGGCTTGCAAATAGCCAAAACAATAGAGGTCAAAAGAATCAACGTATTCACAGACTCACTTTTAGTAGTCTCACAAGTACGCGGTGAATACACCACAAAATGGGAGCCGATGAAGCTATACCTGGAAATGGTCAACCAGATCTTGCCATACTTCATATCCTTCTCCATCACTCAAATCCCCAGAGGACAGAACTAACGAGTAGATGCTCTAAGAAAACTTGCCGCTTTTACTTTCGAATATTTTAAAAAGGAGGTCTTAGTAGAAGTCATCAACGAGAAATCCATCCTCTAATCAATGAAGGTATCCCAGGTCAAGACAAAGGACACATGATGACTCCCATTTGCAACTGGCTATCTCAAGGTATTTTGCCACCTGACAAAGTGGATGAACTAAGAATCATGTGCAAGGCCATCATGTACTCCATTAGGGATGGCACTTTATGCAGCAAAACAATCAAAAGTCTAATGGCAAGATGTGTTGGACCAACAGAGTCACGAACAATCATTAGGGATGACACTTTATACCTAGCAGTTATGCGACTAATAAGTGGAAAAACGTAAAAAGAAACATTCTTATACCTAATAAGTATGAGAATATTGTGTGTGAGTTGAATAGAAAGAAGAAAAGTGTAGAAGATAAGGTTGAAACTGAAGTAGATGGTACAGAAGCTAGGGTTCCTAGAGAAATTTTGGGGGGGAAATGTAATAGTGGGGACAAAGATATTAGTGAAGGAGAGGTTCAGAGTACTGAGGTAGAAGAGGTAAGCTTGAATGAAATTTAAAGTGATGAAGTGCAGAGTGTTGTTGTTGCTGATACCAATGTAAGTCATGTCCATTTAGCTCATTTTGTTAAGAATCAGGATCAGGTTATTAGCACTTGTAATGAAAGTCATGCTAACACTACTGAAAAACTATCATATGCTAAAAACACTAGTAATGATGAAGTTGTCCTTGATAAGAAATTGAATTTCATTCCTATTGTAACTGATAAGGATGGAACTGAATGTGTGATTTTTGATGAAGATCTAGTCCAATTAGGTGGCATCAGATGGAATTTGACCATATGTGGCTATTATGTTGGAAGTAAGATGCCTGTAGGGGAACTTAGGTATAACTTGATGAGAATGTGGGGAAATTAGGATTGGTTGAGATTTTCTCAACTAATGGTGAAGTGTTTTGTTTCAAGTTTAAGCATGAATATGGAATGAATCAGGTTTTGGATAGTAGCCCATAGCTAGTTGGGGTTAGACCTTTGCTTGTTCAAAAGTGGAGTCCTGATGTTTGTCTTGTTAAGACTAAACATGTGATAGTCCCCCTATGGATTAAGTTGTATGATGTTCCTTTTGAGGCCTGGACTGTCCAAAGGAATGTTCTTTAGCTAGCAGCCCAGGTGAACCATTGTTGATGGCTGACATGACAGCAAGCATGTGTCAATATGGAAAGGGTAGAATTGGTTATGATAGGGTTCTAGTTGAAGTTGATGCTAAAAAGGAATTTAAAGATAATATTGTTGTTCGATATAAGAATTCAGTTGGTAGCATCATAAGGACCAAAATTTTTAAGGTTGACTACACATGGAAACCTCCCGTGTGTAAACATTGTGGTGTGTTTGGACATAGTTTTGATCAGTGTATTAAAAGGCCTAGAATGGATGAAGAAATTAATAAGGTTCAAAATGAAAGCATTATGAGACAGATGGATAATGTTAGAATGGATAAGGACAAAAATCAGATGAATTATAATGAACAATACGAATTACAATTTTCAAAGTAGGAATGTGAATCCAATGAACAATACGAATTATAATTTTCAAAGTAAAGTTGTATATAGACCCAAGCAGAGTTATGATCAAGGTAAGAAAACTGTTATGGAGAATGTTAATAAGCATAAAAATAAAAGATAGATTTCTAACCCAAAAAATAAACATAATGTGACCAATTCCCCTAACACAAGTAAACAATTTGTTGTCTTAGAAACACATGAGCTAAGTGATGACCAAAGGAAGGAAGTAGACTATTTTGTTGAAAAGAAACTTTAGCCTACTCCAAGTGAACAATGTAAATGGCCTTCTAAAATGGTAGAATACTTTAATGGTTGGTGGAAATTGATTTATGAATGTGTTAGGGAAGAGGAGGATGTTTTTGAGGATACTTCTTTTGAGGGAAGATGTATGGCTGAGAATGAGTTGGAGGGAATGGATGGCTGCTTGCAGCCTTTACAGCAGTTTGATATCTCTTTTTGTATTGAAAAACCAAAAATAGAATAAAATGAAGCTTAAAATGGATTCCCCTGGAATATTAGAGCTATATGTACAAAGGATAATAAATATGAAGTTAAAAAGCCGATTCATGATCAAAGGCTTAGTATTTGTGCTATCCTTGAGACTCATTCTAAATCTAGTGATGTTGATAGGGTTTGTAATAGAATCTTTGATCATTGGAGTTGGGCTTCTAATATGGCTTATTGCAGCAAAGGATGCATGATTATATTGGGATGAAAAAATAATGATGTTCAAGTTAATGTCCTGAGCATGTCATGGAAAAATATCTTTTGTGTGGTGGAATCTACTCAACAAAAATCCAAATTCTTTTGTTCTATTGTATATGCTGCTAACCATGGCACGGAAAGAAGGAGTCTTTGGAAGGAGTTATGTAGCCAGAGTAACAATACTAAAGATCACCCTTGGATTCTTCTTGGTGATTTTGATGTTACCATGTCCCCTAGTGAGCATTCAGCTAGTGGTTCTTCTATTACTGACGATATGCAAGATCTAAAGGATTGTGCAAACTACATTGAAGTGGAAGATATTTGCTGCTTTAGTTTCCAATTTACATGGTCAAAGGCCAGTACCCTTAAAAAGTTGGATATGATCATGGTTAATGAGAAATTCATGAGTTCATACAGTCAAGCCTATGTCATCTTTCTTCCTTACATCATATCTGATAATAGACCTTCAATATTTGTTATCCCTGATGGCCTGTCCAAGCTTCCTAAACCATTTAGATTTGCTAATCACATTGGTGACAAAGAAAATTTTCTAAGTATTGTTGATAAATGTTGGAATGAAGAGGTGCAGGGTATTAAAATGTTTCAGGTTGTTAAGAAGTTAAGAAGCCTTTGAATAGGCTCAATTGACATAATGGGAATATGTTTGAAAAAGTGTTTATGCTTAAGGATAAGCTTATAGAATGGCATAGTAAAATTGATGGAGACCCATTTAACAATGATATCAAAAAGGAGGGGGTTAACATCTTAAAAGAGTATAAAGAAGTTGTGGCCGATGAAGGCAAATTACTGATGCAGAAGATTAAGATTGAATGGTTAAGAGATGGTGATAGGAACACAACTTGTTTTCATAAAGTACTAAAGAGTAGACAGAACAAGAGTAGAATAAAAAGTATTTGTGATGAGAATGGGCAAAGATATGATGGTAATCAAGTTCCTAAACAATTTGTTAAGCATTTTCATAAATTCCGTGGTACTGCATCAGTAGTTCAGTCTATTGAAGGAAGAGATGACCTTTTTACAAATGTTCTAAGCAATGATGCTGCAGATGAAATGATTCAGGATGTTTGTGACAGTGAAATTAAGAAGGCTATGTTTGATATAGCAGATGTGAAGGCTCCTGGTCCAGATGGATTTACTGCATGTTGCTTTAAAAAGGCTTGGTCAATTGTGGGTAAAGAAGTGTGTAATGCTATAAGATATTTATTTCTTCATGGTAAGCTATTGAAGGAAATAAACTCAACCATCATTTCTCTTGTTCCCAAAGTCAATACCCCTCATAAGGTATCTGATTTTAGACCCGTAGCATGCTGTAATGTCATATAAAAATGTATCAGTAAGATTCTCAGATATAGAATAAAGGGTGGGCTGGATAAAGTGGTGAACATGAACCAAAGTGCTTTTGTTCCTGGTAGGAGTATTCAGGACAATATTTTAATCACCCAAGAACTTTTAAGAGGTTATAATAGGAAGAATGGAGCTCAAAGACGTGCACTAAAAATTGATCTTCAGAAGGCTTATGATACTGTTAGATGGTCATTCTTATAAGCCATTAAAAAATTGGCTTTCATCCTAAAATGGTGCACTAGATCATGACATGTATCACATACTTTACTTTCTTTATTTTTGTCAATGGATGCTCTCATGGTTACTTCAAAGGGGCTAGAGGCTTAAGACAAGGAGAACCTATTTCTCCTTATCTATTCACTTTGGTGTTGGAAGTTTTATCCCTGTTGATGGCTAAGAATATTCAAGACATTACTGGATTTAGGTTTCATCTAGGCTACAAAGAAATGAAACTGACCCATCTATGTTTTGCAGATGACCTCATGGTTTTTTGGCATGGAGATTTTAGGTCAGTTCTGATCATCAAGAAGACTTTGGAGGAGTTTAGTGGATATTCAGGATTATATCCTACTACGGCTAAAAGTACAATATTTTTTGGAAGCATTAATGTTCAAAAAAGGAATGAAATCTTGAGTGTTATTCCTTTCACTATTGGCAAGCTCCCTATGAAGTATTTAGGAGTTCCTCTATTGTCTAAATGTATGAGTGTTGCTGATTGTAAGATTTTGATTGATAAAGTTAAAGATAAAATGATAAAGTTAAGCTAATCACTACAGTGCTTGAATCTATGCAAATTTACTAGGCTTCTGTCTACTTTTTGCCTAAGACTGTTATCTATGATATTAAGAAGATCATGAAAAGGTTCTTATGGAATGTGGGTGAAAGGGAAATGCAAAATCTAAGTTAGCTTGGAAAGTGGTATGTAGGCCAAAAGATCAAGGGGTTTGGGGATAAAGCCTTTGAAAGAATGGAATGAAGTTTTACTTATGAAGCATGTTTGGAACATTATCATCAATAAGAAATCTCTTTGGGTTCAATGGGTCAACATAATAAAATCAAAACAGAGGAGTCTATGGGATGTTAAGGCAGATAATGGTGACAGTTGGAGCTGGAAAAAGTTCTTAGTTCTAAAAGATAAGATGAAACCTTTTGTCTGACATGAAATTAGTAATGGTCTGAACACTTCTGTATTTTTTGATAAATGGGATGTCAAAGGTCCTCTATCTATTTTCATCACTAGCCAGGGATATATATGATGCTAGATTTAGCAAAGAGTTAAAAGTTGCTGAGATGATTGTTGATAATAAGTGGATTTGGCTTGATGAATGATGGAATAAGTATCCTAGACTATATGAATTTCAAGTTCCAAAACTCTCCAAGAACCATGATAAGGTGGTTTGGTTGGAAAGTGATAATAAGAAGTTGAATTTTTCTATAAGTGTCAGGACCGGAAAACATAAGATTTATGTGGTTTTGGAGGTCGTGGTTGGTGAAAGTAGATGAAGAACATCATCCTTTCTAGAGAGAGAAACTAGAGAGAGGGAGGAGAAAACACAAGGTTTTATTAAGATAAACACACACAATACAAATAACCTAATGATTCACCTCACCCCTCATGGAGAGTCATGAGGGGTATTTATAGGCTCTAACTTTGCCACTTAAACGATACTAGTCCCTAAAGGCAAAGTATACTACGCATCTAGTCCAATTCACGTAAATGACGTTATCTTTATAAAAAGTGAGGCTAACAATCTCCCTCCAATATAGCATCACACGTGAATGGTTACAATGAGACCTATAAATATAAAACAAAGTAAATTACAATAGTAATGAACTATGTTGACTTTCTTGAAGCGCAGAGTCTCTGTAGTCTAGATACTGAGGCAAACTTGAAGTTCTCCCTTCCGATGACCTCGACATTTTATCTTTGGCACTGACGACACAAATTCTTGTAGCTCTGAACTTCAACTGTAACGGTCTAGTTAGGTTATTACTCCCTCCTAACTAGTGAGCCTTTTTCTTTTTCTGCTCCCTCCTGAACCGACAACTCTCTTCCAACACGCAGCGGATAAAGTAAACTCTTGAACGTACAATGGTTGTCGTTCTGGGAACATTGTAACAACATAACTCACTTAGTATTGCATCCAAGTTGGTAAAAAGCCCCGATGTACACCACACTACTTCTCCTTCTTCGGTCTTAAGCACAAATCCCTTCGTAATCCAATCACTGAAGATGAAATACCAACTTCTCCCTCCTGATGGTTGCGAGCTATCGGAATCATCATAATGTTGCGTACATACCGTATTACCTTTTTTGATGCAATATTAACATCATAGCTTGATCAAAATTTCCGTGAGAATATGTCGCAAAGATACTCTCAATAATTTTCTCTAACCAACCTTTAATCGAACCTCCTTTGAATTCACCGGCTAATAGTAATGACCACATGTGGAGATAGCCCAATACGACTAACTTGAAAAGGAAGCAAACATCCCAACTTTGTGACTTACTGCTTGTTCTAAATTTTTGAACAATCCACAACGCTGTGTGACACTGAGCACTACAACGTAACTCCTTAAAGTGATGGTTACACACTGTGAGCACTACAACGTAACTCCTTACCAGTTATAACCAGATTGTCAAATTTCATAATGTGCTCCAACAAGTTATCTTGAGACATGCATCCAACCAACCAACGTCTCAACGATAAAGAAGTCCACCTGTGAAATATCACTTCAATTTCTCATCAATAATACCGTACAAAAACCCCGTAGTCATTTTTTCAAATTTTGCGCAAGCCGTGAATTATGTATCCCTCCATGAAAATTTATATACCAAAATATACCACTCAATAATTGACTAATATCAAAGATGTGTATCCAAAGTTTTTAAATCCAAAGGAAGAGAAAACATTCGGATAACAGTTTATGATTTCAATATACACGTCCCAATATTGGTGTTAAGTACTGCAACCCATCAGATTGATATAACAGCCCAAATTCCATATTCGGACATACGAGCCCAAGTCCATGACATATGATAACCACAATACCCGATCCATGATAAACCTTCACATCCGGTTATAAAAGTTTAGGTTAAAACTAACTTTAACCTAACACTCTCACAATCATAGCCTACCACATATATGTATCTCACATATTTGTTTCTCTTCCCAACTCATATCACAAATACGCATCTCAGTCTTACATCATCTCACACAACTCATATCTCAACCGCACCTTTAACATAATATTATCATTATGGTTCGAATCAAGAAGATGACTTCAAGATCCTATGGGTCTCGGGTAGGTTTAATGATATGTTGTTTCGTTTTTATATTTGTTTTTGATGTTAAACGAGTCTTAGAAAAGATATAACATACTTTGTTATAATCTTTCTTGAAAGATTCGGATATTATCACAGATCCGTGAGGATGATGAGTCAATTGTAACAATCTATAAAGGTTGCAAAAAAATTGAGTCGAATATGAGATTTATCAAATGAATAGATATGAGTTGGGGAGTGATGGTAAGGGTCCTTTGATGAGTCTAGATGTAGGTAAAGTTTTTGTTTTGGTTGTCTCGGACTGATGATGGGTGTTAGTAGCTGAGGTCGAGAGTTGTTTTTGGTATATGTTGAATGTGGTCATGGTCTTTAATTACTTGTTTACGCATAAGCCTTTTCTTACTTTCTTACTCGTAAAAAATAGATTCTTACGCGTAACATCTTAGATGGAACCTTATGCGTAACACGGATCATATGCGTAAAGCATACGCGTAACACACGTTTCTTAGGCGTAAGCCTAAGCTTAAGCGTAAAAACATACGCGTAACCCATTTCTTACGCGTAACTTTACAGCTACGCGTAACAACTCTGTAGATCCTCCTTATGCGTAGAAAAAGGGTTTTGACCCTTTGACTTTTTGCTCCGGCGAGATTCCGACCATGTTATTCCGTTCAGTCTTCATAAAAACCCAGAAAAACATAAAAACTGCTTCTGTTTGACCCATTTGACCACAAAACTGACGGTTGACCGCATAATATTTCACATCTTTTGGACAAAAAAGTCATTAAAAGGACTGTTTGGACACGATATGACCAAGAAAGATATTGACAAATGATAGACCAGGACTATTTTTGAACCAAAAAAAATAAGGATACTCAAAAAACATGTAAAACTGTTAACCACAAAAATACGGAAAAAAAATTTTCTGACCCACAAAATAAGCACAAAACAGTTAAAACATGTGTAAAACCAACATAAATCAACACAAGATAACCTGGCTCTGATACCAATTGTTAGGACCGGAAAACATAAGATTTATGTGGTTTTGGAGGTCGTGGTTGGTGAAAGTAGATGAAGAACATCATCCTTTCTAGAGAGAGAAACTAGAGAGATGGAGGAGAAAACACAAGGTTTTATTAAGATAAACACACACAATACAAATAACCTAATGATTCACTTCACCCCTCATGGAGAGTCATGACGGGTATTTATAGGCTCTAACTTTGCCACTTAAACGATACTAGTCCCTAAAGGCATAGTATACTAGTCCCTCATGGACTGTTTGGAAGAGCATGAGATATGAGCATCCCAAGGTTGAATGGTGCAAGACTGTTTGGTTCTCATACATGCTTTTTATTTTGTGGCTTGCTCTGCACAACAGGCTACAAACTCAAGAAAAGATGGAAAAATGGAACAATGGTACAGTCTTAGTATGCCCACTATGCTTAACCACTAATGATTATGTCCAACATCTCTTCTTCAAATGTCAGTTTGCTTGCAAGATCTGAAATCATATTAAAAATTTGGTTTGTATTTAAAGAACTAATCCCACTTGGCAAGATATCCTACATTTCATTCAAAACAATCACTATAACAACAATATTAGAAGTATTCTTGGAAGCTTGGTTTGGCAGCTTGTGTGTACAATATTTGGAGGGAAAGGAATCTTAGACTGTTTCAAGGTTGTTAAAGAAATGAGGAAGAAGTGATTCAATGCATAAAAGAATAACTGAGGTGGAAGATTATGAGTCTGAAAGTCAAGAAAACATCTAAAATTAACAGAATCTTCAGAATATGGGATATCAATGTTGAGTGTTAGTTTTAAGCAGTGGTTGCTTGAATTGATGGATTGTATACGTGTCCACAATATTTTTGCAAGCCATAGAGTAGTTACTAGTACCTTGGAGTTTATCTGGAATGACTGTACTTGTTTGAACCTCATAGATTGTCTAATTTGGCCTTGGGAGGAAATTAGATGTCTGTACTTGGGACAGTAAGAGGTATAGACTGGATGAATGTACCATAATGAAGGGCTGCTCACTATGAAGGGTAATGGTCCTGGGTGGTCAATGTATGATGAGAGGAATGAAGGATGATCCTTCTTGGTCATCTCAATACATTGACAATGGAGTTAATGGGTTATGCAGTTTGAGGGTGTGTGTTCCTTCCCTAGTGATGCCTTTCGTCTAGAATTCTTATTCATTTTAGTCAGGATGTAGTTGCTGTATGGATTATGAAGTCAATGGTTAGGAAATGTAGCTAAGGTAGGTATAACCCCTCTTATAGAGTGAATGGGGGTTATAAACCACTTGATGACGCCTGTTTGTTTTGTCCTCTTTATACTGTGGATGTGGGTTGAGTGTTCTGAGGTTGAATCAAATATGGAAATGTAGTCAAGAGGTTATAGTCTTTGGTGCATTATGGTGAGAATTCTGGAAAACTGCTAGAGTTATGCAGATACATGGATGTTTGGTATTGCTGTCAGAGATTGATGATAGTTTTGTCTAAGATATTGTGTCTATGTAGTATCATATATAGTAGTTCCTTTGTTGCATTTTTGTTTGTTTCGTATTTTTAGAAGGTTCAAGCATGTCTAAACCTTCTCAGAATGCTGTAATTTGTTTGATAAGTAATATATTTCTCACCTTTTGCGCAAAAATAATAATAATATAAGTTTTACATTTGCATTTAAAAAAAGAAAAAGAAAAAAGGGTTATAACCAATTACCTTAATAATCCTTCTACTGTTCTACATACTAGTTTTACCAAGCTAAACTTTTTTCCAATGTTTTACACAAATGAACAAAATATATCACAATCATACTTTCCATTCGCCTAGCAATACTCGCCCAAAACTAAAACGCCCCAACTAAATTTAAACAAATTAGAAATATGGACCAATACGCAATACCACATACAAGATTGCACTAAAAACCAACTGATCCAGACTATTGTGCACAAATGAGTCATAGAATACATAAAGGTTTCTTCACATCAATACAGAGTACTTTTTACTAAATTCAAATTATTGTTCAAACAACACCTATAACTTATGTATTAAGTATCATACATTTTATATGAAATAGTAATCTAAACATGTAAAAAATGTCTGTCGACTAGATTTCTAATAGTAAAAACGATTGAAAGATATACAATATTTTTTACCCAATAAAAACTATTGTTCCAACAAAACACTTATAACTTATGTATTAAAGTTTATTCATTATATATGGAAATAGTAAATCTAAGTTTATATTAACTTTGGTATGTCTGTTGCCCGTCTCTTGCTTGAAGTGCCACAGAGTTCTCGCCTAGGTGTCTACGTCGCCTAGCATCTCCCCCAACAGTGTCTTTCGCCCAACACTTGCCCATAACTAGCTTAACATCTAAACTCGCTTAGCATTCTTCATTCGCTCATGGCTCGCCCAACACTCGCCTACATTAAACTTCTGTCGCCCGAAAACAATAAATCGAAACAATACAATTTCGCGCTAAAATATCGCATGATATTCGATTGGAGACACATGTATGGTGAAAAAGTTATCTACTAATCAATCTAGCAAATAATATTTAAAAGTTCATTTTGAAAAAAAAGTATGAGCGAGGGTCCAAATTCGTAAAGCTAAACGATTCATTTATAAAACATTATCTAAAAGTTACGTTACTACAATTGGACAAAAGTTATAACAACCACCGCGAAATTTCAAAATCCTACACATCTCCAAAACTTAAAACAAGTTTTGCCAGACAAAAAGCATGATTTGCAAAAAATTTAAACCGAAAAACGAAATAATTTAACTTTTTAAGCAAGGCGCCCAAATGGCCAAATCTCAAATCTTTAAATCTGAAAATATCCGCCACCTCATCAATCCAAATCCCCTCATATTTCCCACGTGTCACCTACTCATTCGTCCCTAAAAAATTTCAACCCAAAAATTGAATTATTTCAAACACACAAAAACTGGCGGCATAAAACCTTTTTATAAATAAAACACACACACAAATACCCATTTCACAAATAACAAAAAAAATCTCACTTCATAATTGCATTCTCAAATGGCTGACCAAGAAAACAGTATGAGAATGATGACACGTAATGCAAAGAAGAGAGCATTAGAAGCAATTCATTCACAGTCACAACCGATGAAGAAAACAAGAGTGGTGTTGGGTGAGATTTCTAATAATATTAGATCCGACCACACGGTTAAGGATGCAAAACCCAAATGTAATAAATCGAAGAAGGCGAAAATAGATTCGACAACTGTTTCGGATAGTCGAAACTCAGTGTTTGATGAGAATGTGAAGAGTAGTGATCCTCAGATGTGTGATGATTATGTTACTGATATTTATGATTATCTTCATAATATGGAGGTTAGCAACAATTTCCCTAATTTTGGTTTTATAAATTTTATCTAATTTCAGTTTATTATTTTAGGGTTTTGGTTTATTATTTAGGGCTTGTGTTAATTTGTGAGATCAGTAGAAAATAAGTTAAGATTATTATTGGTTGTTGATATTGATTGAATATTGATGATATTTTAACTGAATTCATATTAATTGCATTATTTTTTTTTGCTGATTTAGTTAATAAATATTGAATGGTTTGATTTATTTGGAAAATTAATGATGGTTAATAGTTTTGTTGATTTTTTCTCATAGTTTTGGAGTTTCAGTTGATTAAGAGATTTTAATGTTTTTGATGTATTAATTAGGATTTAGATAATTGTATGTAGTGTTAGTAGTTAATTTATGGATTTTTTGATTTTGATTGGAAATACAGAAGGAGGTTAAGAGAAGACCAATGTCGGATTATATTGAAAAAGTGCAGAAGGATGTTAGTGTAAACATGAGGGCAATATTGGTTGATTGGCTAGTTGAGGTTGCTGAAGAGTATAAGCTTCTCCCGTACACTTTGTATTTGACGATTTCATATATTGATAAGTATTTGTCGGTTAATGTACTTAATCGACAGAAGCTTCAGCTTCTTGGTGTTTCTTCGATGCTTATTGCTGCGTAAGTATTCGATTTTTCTGTTTTTTTGTTATTGGTTTGTTTCTGTGTTAATTGAGTGTTGATGAGTTATGTTTTGTTGAACAGGAAATATGAAGAGATTACCCCACCACATACTGAGGATTTTTGTTACATTACTGATAACACGTACACGAAACAAGAGGTTGTGAAAATGGAAGCTGATGTGCTTAAAGCGCTAAATTTTGAAATGGGAAATCCCACTGTAAAGTCCTTCCTTAGGTATGAATGGAAGCTATTGTTGATTTAAATCTCAGCAACTTAAGTTGTATATGTCGCATTGATTGTATAATATTAATGTGTTCATTAACTAACCTCAATGGCTTTTTTGACTTGTTTAACAGACGATTTACCAAGGTTGCTCAAGACGATTATGAAGTAAGCTTCATCTCCTTTTCTGTGTTATTGCATTGATAAAAAGTATTGTGGTTGCCGTGTTTAAGTACTAACTTATGTATCTTTTGTAATCCACAGACGCCAAATTTGCAGTTGGAGTTCTTGGGTTACTATTTGGCCGAGTTAAGCTTGTTAGAGTACAGTTGTCTTAAATTTTTGCCTTCTTTGATAGCGGCATCTGTTACTTTTCTTTCAAGATTCACTCTTAAACCGAGATCCCATCCATGGGTAAGATTGCATTACCCAGATGAGTAAACTGTCTCCTTTTCTTTTGGATGATGGTTTTGATTCTAATAATGTTCATATCGCTTTCAGAATTCAGCTCTGGAGCAACTCTGTGGATATAAGCCTTCTGAATTGAAAGAATGTGTTCAAGTTTTACATGATCTGCAGTTAAGTAGAAGAGCAGCGGCGTTGGTGGCAATCAGAGAAAAATACAAGCAACATAAGGTATGCGTAACAATAAACACTTTCATGATCAGCTACATGGTTTTTGCTGTCATCATCTGATTACAATTTATGATGTCTTTGTAACAGTTCAAATGCGTCTCGGAATTGTCATCTCCATCAGAGATACCAGATTCCTTTTTTGAAGATGTCAAAGAATTATTATAGATATTGGACATAAAGTGCAGTGAAGATGAAAATGGACTTGATGCCTTGATTACATGATGAATAGTTAGAACTTATAAGCATACTGTTAGTCAGGAATTGCTGGTGGTTTGGCTCAGTTGGGGTATCTTATGGTCTGATTATTATCAAAACCAGCTTATTTTGAATGATCTGCTTGTTAGCTCTCCTAACACTAGGTAGTACTAGAAGTATGACTGACATTGTTCTTTAGGTGTCCCGTTGTGGATGAAGGTTGGATTTTTGGTGGTTTTGGAACATAATGTATGATAAAGCATCTGTTTTTGTTAGTATGAGATGGTTACATTTGTCAGATTGTAAAACCTCTATAAATTAATAGTGTTGGGACCGGGATATTTTATTAATTTAGCGAGATATTATTATATCGATAAATTAATAATTTATTAATTTAAAGAGGTTTTACGTATGACCATTAAATTTTCAAGTCTAATATACTAGCTAGTTATAATGTACGAGTGTGGAAACCCGCGCGATGCAGCGGGATTGGCTTCAAAGGACTTACTTTGTAGCGACACTTAAACCTTAGGGACTAATTTTGCCAGGTTGCTATAGTTAGCAATTAGTTCTACAGGACTTACCTTGCAACGTCACTTAAACCTTAGGGACTATTTTTGCCAGATTGCTATAAATAGCAACTAATAATGCAGGACTTAATTTGCAGCGCCACTTAAACCTCAGGGACTATTTTTGCCAAGTTGTGAAACTTTGCAATTAATGCATGGGTTTGCAAAAGAACCATGTACGATATTTAGTATATAAAAGAGAATATCACGCTATTAAAATCTTCATACCCTAAATTTTTCATTTCATTAACCCGATCAAACACACACACATAATCACGCCTCCACCTAATATTTCTCATCTTCATCAAACCGCATCTCTTTCATCCCTCCAAACAAAAAAAAACACAGTAATCATCCTTGCATCCACCATCTCCATATCACAATATACCCACAAACCAAAACCCACATGCTATGACCCATACACCTTTAATTTTGTGTTTCTTTAAAAATGACTTTTTTTTTTTAATAATACAAATGGTTGTTGTTTTTTTTGTATGTAACATGTGACCAAGTGTGTATGATGGTCGAGTAAGACCCTTCTGGCCAACGACCTTCGCGGACCGATATCTCCGCAACAAGGCTGACCGACAGTGATTTGGACGACTGAGTCGGTCGACCTTGTTATTGCGCCCAGCCTAATGGCTTTATTTTTAAGTGACTGGCTTAGTAGTTTGATTAGATTGTACATTGTGGTTAAATAGTTGTATTTTTTGATAAATGGGTAAATTAAATTGTGTATTAATTGTATGTGTTGATTAGTGTTTTTTTAGTTTTAGTTGTGCTTTAAATACTTGTAAATGATGTTTTGTAACTTGTATTTGCTTAAAATTCTATATAAGGAAATCTTAAAATAATTAATATGAGGGAAGTTCATCCCTCTATTATAAGATAGTTAGATACTCATTAGAGGCGAAATAAATTTGAAAAACAAGTTCCAATTAACATTTTATGAATTAACATTCACACTTCATGAAAATAAAATTAAGGGCATGCTTGGTGGGAGGTATTAGAGAGTGGAGAATAGGAAAGATAATCATTACTTATGCTTGGTATACTATTAGCAATGGACCATTACCCAAAACAAGGTAATGGAGCATTACCCTCCAAATTGAGGGTTATGGAAATTAGGGGTAATGCAATACTCATTACATTCCTTAGCATTCCCTTTACCTTTTCTATTTCTATTCCTCTATTTGAACCAAGCGCCCCTAACACTTTTTTTGCAATACGAGAAGACAATGCACCAACTCTTTAGTACAATAAGGAGATTTTAAGATAAATTCACTATAGATTTGAAGTTCAACAAAAAAACGAGTGATTATGGATTCATTTTTTACTAAACAATCTTAGGATTTTGAAGTGTATCTCTCTCTCTCTCACACACACATATATACAATTTTTAGTAATTATTAATTTATAGTTTTGTTGGGACTAATATATATACATTTGGGTTTCAAAAAAATTATTATCTTATTATTTTATCGATTAAGGTCCAAATTTGTACTAGTCCCAAGTTGGGACCGGACAAATTATTACTTTTATCAAGGTTATTAATTTATAGAGGTTTTACTGTATATCTAATTGTTGATTGCAATTTGCTTCAGAAACCTGATTTTAGATTAGTACTCTATGAAACATTGATTAAGAAAGTCAATTACGAAATCATTTTTTTGCAAGTCATGTAGTATAAGAATAAGAGATATTCAGATTATTTTATTAGGAACTTTGATACTGTAAATTTATATACTATTTGTTATTTGGGCAGAATGGGTTGGGTTTCAGGTTATTCTGGCCAACTTTCATTAAATAACTTCATTTCGTAACTGGTTATTGCAGCCCAATTTTCTAGCAACCCGAGCAGTACCAGCTCACTACTCACCGCTCACAGCTTCTTATAGAAGCATTGAAAAATTTAGCATTCCTGAAAAATAAGAAAGCTAATCGCTCCAAAAAACTTCACACCGCTACATGCCAAACATACCCGTAATCCAAATAAAAATTCAACTAAAAACACCTAGCAAGCATAAAAGAATAAAAGTGTTGTTGTGGGCTTTAGTTATTTATTTAATAAGAAAAAAAGAAAAGAAATCTACTTTATATATTTAGGTAATCACAGCAACTAGTATCTATTCACTTCATATTTTATTATTTTATACATAGCAGTACTTAATGCTCTCTTGAAAGTTCAATACATTTTTTGGATCGTCTTCTTCATATGTCAAACCTGCAAATCCGAAAGAAAAAAAACATCTCACAAACACATCAGAAACACAACATACAAATAAACACACAAACACATAAACACAAAACCCAAAAGAAAGCAAAAATAAAATAAAAAAATCCCATCGCGTGAGCTGGTGGTGGTGGCGCGAGAGGCTAACAGCCGAGGTCCGGTATGGTTTGTGGCACCGTCGATTGGTGCCGTTGGCTATGGCTTGAGCCATCAGCCACCGTACCTAAAGCTCTAAGGCTAGTAGCAGTGGTGACCTGGGTCGACCCTGCCACATTAGCTTTCTCTCTCCGACGACCTAGTTGCCACAATGGTGACCAGAGATTTTTATTTTTATTTTATTTTTTTAATTTTTTTAATTCTAATATTTTTAAAAACAAAACTAAACTTCATTAATAAAATTACTTAACATTACAACAATAATTAAAAACTTAAACAAATAAAACGTAGACATTATAATACTTATTAAAAATTGAAATTAATAATCTAAGTTGTAACGTTATTTGATTGCTGCCTTTAGTTGTTGAAGTTCTTGTAGCTATCATGCGGGCATACTTGGGTCGAGGGGTGTGTTGTAGAAAATTAAGTCTTATGTCCGGTATGAACCGTGCCCCGAACCTTGGCCCATCGAAGCATCTTGAGCCGGGTATTGTTGAGACGTATAGTTTTGAGGAAGGTATTCCATAAAATTATCAAAATCCATATCAAGATTAACACCATAAAGTGGTGAAAACGATTGATTTGGTTGGGAAGATTGGGAGAAATCCATGTTAGGATGATATGACGACTCGCTTGGTGATTGGTTTTGATTGATATTAGGACGACCCGGTGGGAAATA
The DNA here is from genome assembly GCA_019973895.1 of Chrysanthemum seticuspe. NCBI lineage: Eukaryota > Viridiplantae > Streptophyta > Magnoliopsida > Asterales > Asteraceae > Chrysanthemum > Chrysanthemum seticuspe. The sequence goes on from BPTQ01000004.1 coordinate 245,496,614, forward strand.
TGGACGATTGACGTAAAATAGGTTTTGATTTTGGTTGGGTTGTGGTAGTCGTGTTTGATATTCAAAACCGGGTGCTCGAAAACGAATACCCCGATTTTGTTGTGGTGGTGGATCAGGTGAGAAATTCAAATTCGGGAAATTTTGGAAAGTCGGGATCGTCGGTTTTTTTGATGTGGGAGTTTGTGACATGATGAATATTGATGAAAAGTTGTTTGAATTGTGTGTTTAAAAATGTGTTTATGATTGATATTTATAATGTTGAAAAAGTGGTAAAGTTTTTTTTTTTTTTTTTTTTTTTTTTTTTTTTTGGTTTTAAACCCAAACGGTAGGAATTTTTGTCCACAAGTGAGATAAATACTTGGTCGAATCCACGAACTAGTTCGTCCCTTTTTCTCGCTCGACCGACCACAACCGATTCCTCACAATGGGGCAACCGGTGGTCATCTTGCTCAACCGACTCGGTCGACCCTCCCATTGTGACTAGCCTAAAGATTTCATTTACACGTAACCCAAAGTCTCAACATTCCTTTACTTTTGAAGTGGAAATCAAATTACCTGAACCACGTGACTTCCACATGACTATAAAAAGTTACAAAAGACATGCAAATTGTTGGTGGTTATTCGCCCAACAGCAGGGTAAGATAATCAGTAGCAATGCAATACCACTAGGTGGTTACTGAATATCACTTTGAATCGTGTAATCACTTTCCAAAGTAAACTATTCGACCCTATGCCTGGGTTACACGAATATCTACTTGGGATAAGACCAAATGTTTGTTATTGAATTAGGCGCAAATCAATAACCCTTGCGCATATAAGTTTTTAAGCTTTTTGTTTGTTTCTCCTGGTTTGGTATGTTTTTTCATGCTGATGATGACATTCTCTATATATAGTAGAGAACACTCAATCCTATGCAATGGATTTTATGAGTAATTAACGGCCAATTAATCACCCATAATAAGCCTCCATTATCATAGGAATAGTGGTTACATGACCAATTAAACGTGGTCATAAAGCAATCATAACAGCCACTTGAATGAGTCAAAGCTGTTACAAATTACTCACTGCAACACTAGCAGTACGAACCATTACAATAGTAGCAGGAACCATAACACTACCAGTAGGAACCATCAGTTACTACACTAGCAGTAGTAACCAATACACTAGCAGCAGGAATCAATACACTACCAGTAGGAACCATCAGTTACTACACTAGCAGTAGTAACCAATACACTAGCAGTACTAACCACAATTAAGTCAGGGTATTCAGGGACCTCATGGGTGTACACTCCGTACCTCCTTACCCAAAACCAGGTGTAAACAAATCCCACAAGTGCACTAAATTTTCCAACAATTCTCCCCAAATTTAGTTCACTTCCTTTGCAAGAAAAACAAACATCAAACAAAACATGTGCATAAACGAAAATATCCTGAGGATTGAATTTCCATCTTAGTACATTACACGTTCAAATATTCGAGAATCAGGGTGTTCTAAGAATTGAACCCTTCAACCCATTTGAATACCTGAAGATAAAATACACAAAAGTTTTCAAACACTTAAAAGCTACTGGCACTAAACAAGCCATGTGTCCATATCCGAATTCATAAATGTTGTAAGAGCCAAAAGTCCAAAGTTCCCTGAAGCGGCAAAACTTCAACATTCACATAGGTGGTTCCTCTTTATTCATGCTCCTGCCAAGCACTTTGTCAAAGAAAATTAACCATTAAGAAGTAAAGACTTCATCCTTCTTTCAGCAGGTTCTGAGCGCAACCTTAGGATGTAAATAAAACATGTGCTCCAGTCCACTGAATGTTCAACTTTCCACATTGAACTCAGCTCCCAAGTTTCCTTAGGAGGGAGTTGGGTGTCTTAGCATTCAGTGACTAAGTTGGACTTAAACCCATCCCTTTAGCAGACTTTAAAACCAAGTCTCTAGCCAATCCCTTAGTCAAGTGATCAGCTAAATTTTGTCGAGATCTAACAAACTCTATAGATACCACCCCATTCATGATAAGCTCACGAATCATGCTATGTCTGACACCTAAGTGTCTAGACTTCTTATTGTACATCTGGCTATAAGCCTTTGCTAATGTAGCTGCACTATCCCAACAGATAGAAATAGGTGCTATAGGTTTAGGCCAAAATGGAATCTCAAGAATCAAGTTTTTCAACCATTCAGCTTCTTTGCCAGCAACTGCTAAAGCCACAAATTCAGATTCCATTGTTAAACTGGTGATGCAAGTTTGCTTTTTGGATGCCCAAGAAATTGCACCTCCACCAAGTAGGAATACCCAGTCACTGGTAGACGAATTGTCTTCAGTGTTACTGATCCAACTTGCATCAGTGTATCCTTCTAATACTGAAGGATAACCAATATATGAGAGACTATAATCCATAGTTCTCTTCAGATACTTCAGTACCCTCTGAACTACTTGCCAGTGATGAGCACTAGGATTACTAGTATACCTGCTCAATTTACCCACTGCAAATGCAATATCAGGTCTTGTACAAGTCATGGCATACATCAGGCAACCAATTACCCTAGAATACTCAAGTTGAGATACAGCCTTGCCATTATTAGGCATCAGCTCCTTACAAGTATCCATAGGTGTAATCACAGGAGTACAATCAAAGTAATTGAATTTCCTCAACACCTTCTCAATATAATGAGACTGAGAGATAGAAATTCTTTTACTTTCATGTTTAATCCTTATACCAAGGATAACATCAGCCTCCCCCATGTCCTTCATGGAGAACCTTGATGATAAAAATTCCTTTGTCAGGTCAACCTGATTTTGGTCAGTGCCAAAGATCAACATGTCATCAACATATAGACAAATGATGACTCCTTTAATAGATTCATCAAATTTGCTATATACTGGTTCGCTCCAAACGGTCTATCTTTTATTAGTCAACCACTTGTGAATGGTCAACCATAAAAGTCAAATATCTCAGAACGCAATGCAATTAAGTCCAGAGGAGTTTAGAGTTTCCCCGGGTCGTTAAGTCCCAACGAGGTGTGAAAACTGTAATACAACGAATCTGTGATCGAGTGATATTGAACAGGAAAGGGGTTATGATTGATTAAGTGATTAAACTAAGGAAATTAAATCTATAAAAGACTTTGAAGTCATTTTAATTATATTTAAAATCGTTTAACGATTAAAACCTAAAACGTACGTTTAAATAAAATTACGTGAACGTACGAAATAAAACGTGAAAATAAAGAAGTAAAATACCTACGGATATGGAAAATACATTTTTACAATCCTAATGATGCAAGAAAATTATTGGAAATTTAAAACTAATTTTTTTGGATTTTTCTTGATTTAATTTGAATTAAAAACTAATTTTAAATATTTAAAATAGACTTAAAATACTAAAAATCAGGAAAATAAACTAGAAAATTACAAAACTATTTTTAAAAAATCTTAAATGACTAAAAAGAATTTTAGAAACTGGAATCACATTTTTTTGACTTTTTCTCTATTTATTATGAATTTAAACTATTTAAAACTAATTAAAATGCTAGAAAATCTATTTTAACTAAGAAAATTCAGGAAAAATACTTTTTATGACTTTTTTAATATTCTAAAACTAATAAAATTGAAATTGTATTTTTCTGATCTTTTTCTAATTTATTTGGATTAAATGCTAATTAAAAATGCTAGAAAATGACATAAAATGCAGAAAAATAGTAAATGAACAGTGAAAAATATGAAAACTTCCAGTCAACTATAAAATAATACTGAGAACCCAGGAAAAATAACTGAAACTATTTTGGAGAGCTGGAACTATGATTTGGCACACTACTTGTATGAATAAGCACTTGAAAAATAAGCAATAAGCCACCTATAAGCACCAGAAGCTACCACAAGCTCAAAATGACATAAGATAACTAAGAATATACTACTGCAACTGAATGGGATCCTAAAAGCACAGGCTAGAAGCATTTAGGCTCAAAAACAACTAAAGACTAACTAATGCCAAACAACCCTTATAGCCCTACTTTAAGCCCTTGTTAAGCTAGCTTATAAAAATCACAAAAATAAAATAAAATCACCATGAAAACCACTACCAACCAAAGTGTCTAAATCCAGAATTTCAGCTGATAAGGACAAGAAATGAAGATTTTAAAAATATAAAAGTGAAGGCAGTTTGCAAGTGAAAAGGATTTTTGACTTTTAAAGGAAAACTGAGATTTTGACTTTAATGAGATTTGATCTTGAAAAACAGATTGGAAATGAAGTTTATAGATGTAATATGACCTAATGAAGATGACTTTAGTGATTCTAATACTAATATGCAAGTTATGCTACTTTAATAACTAACTGATATGAAAACTTGAACTGAATACATGTAATTTTGACTATAGTGATAAAAAGATGCAAACTAGAAACTGAATTAGACTAGATACTGCTAACTGAGACTAGTGTTGCAATAATCCACCACTAATTCACCCTCTAACTCAGGTTCAACTACTGAACCAAACACCCTCTTAACTATCTCATTTGCACTTTAAAACTGATTTAGCTAATACAGGCCATAGAACTTGATCCCTAGAAACTAAATAACTTAAAACTAATCTAATTAAACAGATTCCAATGTAAAATAAACATTAAATAAGCTGAATAAGAAAATGGCTAATTTGGACTTTTTTTCTTGATTTTAAGCAAAAACTGAATTAAACAACTAAAATGCATTAAATTAAAAGCAATAATCTCTAATTAGACTAAACAAGCTGAGAAATTCCAAAATAAGCAGTAAATAAGCTGTGCTACAGTGATGTTGACTTTCTTTGACTTTCTTAGAAAATGGAAATTAAGAACAGGAAGCTCTAATTTCTTGTTTAAAACAGCTTTACTAATCTTAAAAGGACTTATTGAAACTAGTTGGACAGCTTAACACTTAAGAACAAGCACACATGAATTTGGCGGGAAAACTGAAATCAAGAAAGAAACTGGAAATTGCTACTTAAAACTTGTGAATTAATACTGAAACTAACTTGTGCATTACGAAAAACATAAACCCAGAATTCTTTAACATTCAAACAAATAAAATGATTACAAGAAAATTAAAAGAAAGGTCTAAAACAGTGACAACTTGTATCTCTGAGTCTTCTTTTTCTTTTATAGGTCTCAAAAGTGTCTCTCTCATCATTCTTGGCCATTGGATTGGCCAGCTTCATCTCAGCCCTTTGATCACGTTTTGGCGCCAAAACCTTTATCCCACTTTTCTGATTGCTTGAGAGGGGGAAAGTAGCATTAATTGCATTTGGATGTTGTGGAGGTGGAGGGGACATGGAGTAGAGTTGGTGATGGAAGGTGGAGTGTGGCAGTGAAAGTGCAGGCAAGTGGTGTGGGAGGTGGAAGTGCAAGGGTCTGGTGCTTTGTTTTGGCTTTTGGGCTTAATTTTGGTTTTGGGTTTGGGGTTAAAAAAAAGGGTCCGGTTGGTTATTAGCTTAGTAACACAAGGACCATTCTTGCAATTCATCCAAACTAGAGGGACTGAAACTGAACTTTTCCAAAAATTATTATAAGGACCATAGATGACAAACTTTATTAACCAAGGACCATAAATAATATTTTCCATTTTTGAAAATCCTGGGGACTTGTTTTGCTATTTTTTGAAAGTTGGGGGACTGAAACTGCCAATTATGAAAACTTTGTTCGTTTTCTAGCTGTTTTTACTCATTTTGCATTTAAAACATATAAAACACAATTTTGGGATATTCTCAGTATTTTGATGCATTTCTGAGTGTTTTTAAATGTTTTGCAGTTCAGATTTGACCAAAAATGATGAGTATTTACACACTCATCATATACACACTTGTCAGACTCGTTAAGTAAATAGCCATTAGACAAAACCACTTCATCAAATTTTCGATGCCATTGCGTAGGTGCCTGCTTTAGTCCATAAAGAGACTTAATCAGTTTACACACTTTGTTTTCATTGCCAGGCAAGATGAAGTCCTGAGGTTGGTTCATATAAACCTCCTCTTCCAATTCGCCATTTAAAAAAGCTATTTTCACATCCATCTGATGAATAATCAGATTGTGAATTGATGCCAAAGCAACCAGCAGTCTTATGGTACTGATACGTGCTACAGGGGCATAAGTATCAAAATAGTCTATTCCTAATTTTTGTTTAAAGCCTTGAATGACTAGTCTACCCTTGAACTTTTCAATAGTTCCATCTACCTTCATTTTCTTTTTGAAAATCCATTTGCAACCCAAGGGTTTGCAACCAGGTGGTAGATCAACCAACACCCAAGTGTTGTTGCCCATGATGGAATCCATTTCATCATTGATTGCTTCTTTCCAGAAAGTAATATCCTGGGACTTCATTGCTTCTTCAAATGTCTTGGGATCATCCTCAACAATGAAGCAACAGGAGTATTGGTCAGAGACCTCATCCCTAGTTCCTTCAATTAATTAAAATTGAAACTCAGGTCCAAATGACTTTGGATTCCTAACCCTTTTGCTCTTTCTGAGCATAAGTTCAGGTTGTTGAACCACAACCTCATCAGGGACCTCTGATATACCAATGTCATGAGTTCCATTAGGAATCCTTTGACTTGGTTTAGGGACTGATGAGAATCTATTCTCATTAAAGTTAGCATCCATTGATTCAATTATGGACTTAATTGAAACGGATTCATTAGGTTCAATAACATAGAACCTAAAAGCCTTGGAATGCTCAGCATATCCAACAAAGATGCAATCAATGCCTTTTTCACCCAAAGTTTTAAGCTTTGGATCAGGGAGTCTTACAACAGCCCTACAACCCCAAACCATGAGATAGTTCAGGTTGGGTTTCCTTTTAGTCCAGAGTTCATAAGGGGTAACCTTGTTCCTTTTATTGGGAACCCTATTTAATAAACAGCAAGCTGTTAACATAGCTTCACCCCAGAACCCTTGACTCAGTCCTGAATAGGACAACATGGAATTAACCATCTCCTTCAGCACCCTATTTTTCTTTTCAGAAATACCATTTTGCTGAGGAGTATAGGGAGCAGTCGTTTCATGGATAATACCAACTGACTGAAAATACTGAGTATCCATGTACTCACCTCCCCTATCAGTCCTTAATCTTTTGATCAAGGACCCAAGTTGCAATTCAACTTCAGTTTTAAATACTTTAAATTTATCTAATGCTTCATCCTTGGTATGTAATAGATAAACATAACAAAACCTAGAAGCATCATCAATAAATGTCACAAAGTATTTCTTATTCCCCAAAGAGGGAGTGGCATGCAAGTCACACATGTCACTGTGTATTAGCTCCAAGAGCTTAGTTTCACGTTTAACACCCTGAAAGGGTTTCTTAGTTATTTTGGTCAACATGCAAGTTTTACACTTTTCAGTGTCCATGTCAAATGCTGGGATTAACCCATTTTTAGACATATATTGCATCCTTTTATAGTGTACATGGCAAAGTCTAGCATGCCATAGGGTAGAGTCAGTCAGGTCAGTAGTGGTTATAAAGACTAAATTATCACAACCATTAACAATATTAAGCCTGAACATTTGGTTATACAAATAACCAAAACCAATAAACACACCATTTTTAGACAAGACAAATTTATCAGATTCCATAACTTGCTTATATCCATGATTATTCAAAACACTACTTGAAACCAAGTTCTTCCTTATATCAGGAACATGAATAACATTAAACAAAGTTACAATCTTTCTAGAAATCTAAGATCTACACAACCACGACCATGCACCAAGGCTGTTGACTCATTTCCCATGTGAAGAATAGAACCATCATTCAGTGACTCATAAGTCTTGAACCAGCTTCTATCTTTGCACACATGAACTGTTGCACCAGAGTCAACCCACCACGCAACATCATCATCCTGCACGTAATAAGATTCAGATACATATGTAACATAATAAATCTGAAAAGAATTATTAAACATATTCTGACCTTTCAGTGAGTTGGTAGAACCACCACTCCCTGAACCATTAGTGCCTGATCCATTGGCTTTACCACCAACCTTAACACCTTTGCAATCCCTTTTAATGTGACCAGTTTTGCCACATTTCCAACAAGTAGGAGTTGCCTTTTTGTTAGGATCTGCCGTTGTGTTATCATGATATTTACGTTTGCCTTTGTTGTCATTGTACTTGGTGGAGTTGTTATGCTCCACCATATTGACAACAGATGCACCAGTAGCATTGCTACTCTTTGGCTTGTCATTATCCTGCACCTCGAGAGATTCCTCAATGCGCAGATGACTGCCCAACTCAACAAGAGTTAACTCCTTCTTTTTATGTTTCAAGGTATGCTTGAAATCTTTCTAAGAAGAGGGAATTTTATCAATGACACAAGAGACTAAAATAGCCTCATCCATGTGCATATTGTGTTGTGTAAACCTTCCAAGTATACCAAGAAGTTCATTGTATTGTTCCATAACTGGTCTTGAATCAGTAATTTTGTAGTGAAATTACTTACAAGAAACTTCTTACTTGATGCATCCTCAGCCATATATTTGGCATCCAAGGAATCCCATAGTTCTTTGGAAGATTCAAAATTCTGATAAATGTAAATAGTGAATCAGACATACCATTGAGAATTAAGCCTCTGAAAATGTAGTCATCATTTTCCCATTTGCTCCTCCTCCTTATCTGTTCCACTGTAGCATCATCCCCATCATCAGGAATAGGTGTGGTCAGAACATAGACCACACTCATGCTTGACAACAAGAAGTGCATCTTCTTCTGCCATCTCCTAAAGTCCACCCCTTTAAACTTATCCAGCTTGGCAAAGTTTGAAGCCATGTGTTTCATTGCAACAACAACCATTGATTATTACAAATAGTTTACTTTGATTGTTGGTGGTTATTCGCCCAGGAGCAGGGTAAGATAATCAGTAGCAATGCAATACCACTAGGTGGTTACCGGATATCACTTGGAATCGTGTTATCACTTTCTAAAGTAAACTATTCAACCTATGCCTGACTTACACGAATATCTACTTGGGATAAGACCAAATGTTTGTTATTGAATTAGGCACAAATCAATAACCCTTGCGCATATAAGTGTTTAAGCTTTTTGTTTTTTTCTCCTGGATTTGTATGTTTCTTCATGCTGATGATGACATTCTCTATATATAGTAGAGAACACTCAATCCTAGTCAATGGACTTTATGAGTAATTAACGGCCAATTAATCACCCATAATAAGCCTCTATTATCATAGGAATAGTGGTTACATGACCAATTAAACGTGGTCATAAAGCAGTCATAACAGTCACTTGAATGAGTCAAAGCTGTTATAAATTAATCACTGCAACACTACCAGTAGGAACCATTACGCTAGCAATAAGAACCATAACACTACCAGTAGGAACCATCAGTTACTACACTAGCAGTAGTAACCAATACACTAGCAGTACTAACCACAATTTAGTCAAGGTGTTCAGAGACCTCATGGGTGCACACTCCGTACCTCCTTACCCAAAACCAGGTGTGAACAAATCCCACAAGTGCACTAAATTTTCCAACAAAAATCCTATTTGTGTTCATATTTCTTGAAACAATAACGTGAATTATATTGGGTTTTGAAAATAGAGGTATGCTTCCACCACTTACTTAATTGGTAACTCTAGTATATAGTTTTCTGGTTCTTCAAATTTGCTATATTTAATTGCCTTTTTTTCATTAAACGAAAAAAGTATTAAATAAAAAAGTTTATTTCATATTTTTCGGGTCAAGTCTCTGCTGTTACAAAATAGTGGAATCCATCAAAATTCTCTACTAGTTTTTATTCTCTAAATTTCTAATCTTAGCCTTATTTCATTTATCTAAATTTCTCTCTACCAAACATGCCCTAAATGTTACCAGTAAGCTTTTTAAATTAAATATTATGGTAATAGCCTTAAATGACCATCTTTATATATAACTTGTTAAACCTAACACCAAAAGGCCATGGCTTAAAAATCAGAGGCAATTTATGAACACTTTAGAGCACAAGTTGTGGTGGCTAGCCAAAACTTATCAATTGAGGCCCACGGTGTAACACCCCCAAATTTGGTATACGCAGCGGAATTAAGGTTGGGGTATTACTTCATGGATCACAGTCATAATAATAGTTAAACGGCTCGAAAGAGACGTTTAGATAAAAACAGTTATCATTCATTTATTTAAATCAGAGTTTTACAAAATAAAGGTCCCAACGGAAATACGGAAATACATAGTTTTATTCTTGTGAATGATAACAAAAATGGACGCCCTTTTTATAAGAAAGTCCATTGCCACTCCGTGCCAGATCGTGCTCTAGTTTCCTGAGATAAAACATGCTAAAAAGTCAACACAAAGGTTGAGTGAATCCATAGTGTTTGTATAATAATTAGTTGAACACAAGATAAGCAGTAGTAAAATCAGTAATATTGCAGTACAATATATTGCCCTAAGTCTCATGACACGCAAACCTTAACATGAACGCGTCATAATAATGACGTAAGTTACAAACATCATGGTGATGATGTGAGCAATAATGCCCTCCGTAGGAGTTTTCCATTCTCCTAGTATTCTCAAATAAAGTGCATTTGGTTACCTATCCGGCTAACACAAATGGGGCGTCAACTGCCAATAGATCTATTCACTATATTCGCGTTCACTCGCAAGTGATTAATGGTTCATGATATGAAGGACTTTTAGTGGCATCGGTAGGTACTTAGGCAATATCAATCAGGATAGCATACAGAAAAATACTTGTGTTCGGTTTTTGTAGCATGTATCTCCCCACAAGTTTTGAAAACAAATATGTAAAAGTGGGACTATGAACTCACCTTGTTGTTATCGTAGTCTGGATGGAAAACAAATTAGGTAATATGAACAAACTGCTCTGACTCTCGACCTGAGTTGGTATGTCATGTATTTAGTATTCGAGTTCAAGTTTATGTGATAATGATGCTTTATTGATAGTTAGGTAACATGAAGTCTCTTAAAAAATTAGTAATACTTATCATACTTATTTTTATGGCTCGGATGATTGTTAATAAGTTTTATCGAGACTCAAGTTGTTAAATATGATATGTTTCCAAAATGTTATATTATTACAATTTTGAATATTTACGGTTTTTACCCTTGCACTTTCAAAAATGACACTTTATACCCTCAACTATGGGTTATTGACAAAATCAGCCCTTGTACAATTAAATTTGAAGAAATTACATTTTTAGCCCAAGAAAACTTTATCTTTCAAAAATTACAATTTTTATCCTTGTAGTTTTATAAGAAAAGCTTACTTGTTTTAGGCCTAAATCGACAAAAGTAAGGGTAAATACAAGCGAGGCCTTAAAAGGTTTTTACTACGTTCTTGATCCTTTCGAGAGTTTTTCAGGTGGTCTTTCTAATAGTTCAAACTAGAGGTCTTAAGCTCTTATGGTTTGGTCGCATTGATTCTCCAAAGTAGGGGGGTTAGGTGCCTTTTGTTGGTTTTGGGCTATAATAGGGCCAAACGAGGGCAGATTTTACACGAGGCAAGCTAATGTTTTTACAATGCATTTGCCCCTTTAAACACTTTGCCTTAAGCTCTTATAAATGGTATAGGTCTCATATCTTAGTCGTCTTTGGTTAGAAAGATACAAGTCCACGAACATGACCACTTGGCCACGACGCGTTTTAAGAAAATTTTATTTTTAACCCATTAACTTTTACGGGGTCACCTATGGACATTGTAATATGTTTATTAACTCTTTTTAAGTCATTATCCATCATTCTATAACTCCTACGACTCAATTTTTGAAAAGTGCACGCAAGGCCTTTTTATGAAAATTTCCGCGAGTCACCTTCTTTGTGGCTGATTATAAAAGAGACTATAAGTGCTTTTAAAGGCATTATTGGGGCTTTAAAATCCTTGCAGCGAGCTATTTAAAACGGTGTAAATCTCATACTTTGCAACCCTTTAATTAGCAAGATATTAATTATAGAAAAGGGCTACTTAGGCTAATCTTGCCAAATTGAAATTCTCATTTTTAAACCATAAAACTTTATATCTTTTGCATGCAACCTTGTGAAATGTTGTTTTACTCATTTCTAATGTTTCTAAGATATTTCATAATCAAATTTATCAAAAATCCTGAGTTTTTCGCATATACATGTTGTAAAGTACTTTTGGTGTTTAGGACTTTTGGCCCAAATGAAGTGCTGTTTTTAAGCATGACGATTAGGATTTTCAACCGGGTTATGGGGGCGTTTTGTAGTATCCTAGGAGTTTTCTAAGAGGTCCTAATGGCCAGGTCTCAGGGGCTCTTTTACTAGCCTAAATGTCATGACCAAAAGGGTGCGTTGAGGCTGTTGGGCCTGATTGGGCGACAAGACCAGAAAACAGAAAACATGTTTAACTTTGTGAGGACCTAGGGCTTAGGTTTATATTTTCTATACTGATTATTTAGCCTACTTAGAGGTTAATTTTTATAGCTTTTGTCTTAGCCAACTCCACAAAACAAAGAGTGTGGCATGCATGGTTCGAAAATTACAGAAAGAAAACAAAAACAATAATTTAGCTTTGGTTTTACATAATATTAGTTCAATGCCATAAGTAGGTGTTATTTGATGTGTAAAATGATTAAAGAAAAGATTTGGATCACTTACAAGTTTGTGAGTTGCTTATATCAGGAAAACGCCTAAAGGGCTGTTAATGATCACCAAGCTAATTTCACACCTTCCAAGCTCTAGATTAGCCTTCATTTACACTAACTAGGGTCCTAGTATCAGAATGTATATGAGTATGGATGTGGATGTATGTTGCGTGTGGTGGCTGAAGTGTGTTGATGGGGAGTGGGGCGTTATATATAGGTGGAAGAAGTGTGGTTCCAGAGAAATGTAGTCACAAGGTTTATGGGAGAATGAAACATGATGAGTTAGTGCTTGGGAGTTAGTAAGGTGGCATGTGGTGAAGATCAAGGTGGCGTAGGGTGGCATGTTTTCCAGCCATGAGTTGTGCCCCAATCTTTGACTATGGTAATTTCTTAAGGTAAAAGGGATGATGTGTTACCCTAATGTGTAAGTAAATAAATGTGGTTAGGGTAATTACAAGTAGTACCTAGGTAACTAAATGGTAATTGTCTGGTTCAATACTAACCATGGTAACAAGAGGGGGGGGGGGCGTTAAGCTATAGAGGGTAGTACCTAGGGCTTTTTATGTTGTACCTATTGTATAGTAGTGTAAATACTTAGTTAGGTTTCTAATTTATTTTAGATAAATTCTAGTTTTGGTTAATTTAGATGTAAATAAATAAAAATAAAGGCTTAAGGTTGGTGCTTTATTGTTTGTACAATGTGTTTAAAATTAAATACACTAAGGTTTATAATGAGTTTTATGTTAAGAGAATACTTTTATGCATCAATGACTTGTACATTGGATTGATAAACTTGTACTTTGGTAATTGGTAAAAGTTTCATATGTATTTTTAATTTTAGTTTGTGATTTCATTTACATAAAATCACAAGATTTTCAAATTAGGGTTTTAACCAGAAAATACTCTAGAGTTAGGGTTTTATGCCTTGTAAACTTGTACATTAAGTTTAATGGTTTGTACATTAGGGTTTATGACCTAGTATCAAAATTGTTATAAATCAAAGCTTTAAGGAAACTCTAATTTACATTGTAACATTTTATTGGAAATGACGCTAATGATATAAAAATACTATACACCGGACATCTCGTATGTTATGTGAGGACACAACTGACATGGGTGACCATGCCGGGAAGTTTCAAGTATGACATTGTTGTGAGGCTTCTATTGTCACTTAAGAGTGTGTATATCAAAGGCATTAACTATACAAGAGAGCAGTTTGTGAGTACGGCTTATTATCTAGTTGTAGAGAAAAGAAAAAAAAAATGTACGTAGAAAATGGATTATTATTAATATAAAGGCGGATTTTTATCGGTGGTTACAGTCTCCCCTCCTTAAATGGAATCTCGTCCTCGAGATTCACTCTGTTGTTGGTTATGGTGTGGAAAAAAGTGTGAATATTCATGGAGCGTTAATTACATGGATGTATAGTTTTCTGGTTACGAAGTTTTGCTTTTGAAAGATTGTTTTAGGAAATCTGTGAAGACGACTGTTTCCTTCATGACATGATTCTTCCTAAATTAGACATAGGTGATCAGGCTATGTATAATTGAGGAAAAATGATGTGATGCTTGATTCAGTCAAAGTAGTATCATATTTCTCAAAAGTTTTAGATGGTGTTCAACGTTTTGTTTTTATAAAATGACAGCCTAAATAACTTTTCAAAGTAACAAGAAAGATTGGTTCGCCTAGCGGTAGTAAATAGTTGGTAGAATGACATATTATCAATTTTCCAGGGTGATAATGGAATAGCTCCGAATAAAGTTTGTAGATTAGATTATAGGATACGTGGAAGAAACTTAGGGTATGAAAATAGTCTAGGGCAGTCAGATGAGTTTAAGTAAGGAAACGAAGGTAATACAAAGCTTTTATCGGCTTCGGTATCAATCAGTACTTTAGCTAAATGTCGATTGAGAGAAAACGTACCCGTGACCATATCCGGGTTGTGCTGAGTGTTTGCATCTCCTAGCACGTAAGCTCTTGCACGGGCCATGTTGTTCTGGTTGCCATTCTATTTGGGACATCGATTTTTGTAATGTCCTTTCTCACCACATCCGTGGCATATCACTTCTACAGGCTGCAAATTAGCACCTGATGTAACCACCCGCATTTTCAGGTTACTTTTCATTTTTGAGAATTTACTATTCACTTTTACTATTCACCTTTACTATTCACCTTTACTATTCATCCGTAAAATTTTTATTTCACATTCTCGTAAGATAAATTATTTTAGTAATGTCCTGAGAATTCGACAATCGTTAGATCATTTTCGCAAAAGTTATTAAGAAAACATCGTTATAAAGTTTCATTTTGGTCGAAACATCGTTTAAACCTCACGCGCATAACGGAAATCAACTCTGATAATTTTCCTAAGATCAGATAAATTCTTAGATCACTCATGATTAATTTGAGAATTTTTAAGATTCATTTTTATGTTACCAAATAAACCCTGCGCTGAACAAAACTAAACTTACGTTTTAAACAATTCTACTTACATCCAGACTTAACGATTCCTGCACTGTGCTTCTAATATATTTTTGACACTTTTACATTTTTTGGAAAAGTCAAACATATTTCCCTCCTCCTTTGACCATGAAGGAATTAACCTTGTACGTTCTACATTTTTGCATAAATCGCGTAACTTTTAAACTTCACAAATAACTGTTAAGTTATCCCGCGTATGACGAAAACCACATTTTGACATCTCATATCACTTTTAGACTAATTTTAGTCTACTCCAAATAAATTCACGGTCGTTTCGCTGAAATTTCGTCCTTTTCCGATAAACTGCGAATTACGCGTTTTTGACCTGTATTTCCAGCTTTAAGCAGCGTTTTTGCACCGAATGAGACTTATCACTCATTTTATATTTTTAGATGGAGTATAATGATGAGTCTCCTCATTCCTTCAAGTTTCGTATTTTTACGATACCCGGTTTTACGTTTTATGTCTTAACGACTTACGGTTGGCATTTAACGGAACCAAAACTTACTCTAAACTCAAGATATTATCAAAAATTATCATCTAATCCACCTAGGCACATTGAGACTGACCTAAGGGGGGGGGGAGTCATCATATTGGTGGCTTAATCCTAACCAAGGTTCATTTTGATCATTACAAGTGTCCTAACTTAACCATGGTTAATATTTAACAAAATATATGGTTAACCAAACTTACCCTCCTATAAATAGGAAGTGAAATACATCATAAACTCCCTCACATACTGATTTTGGTCGTTCATACCCTAAAACATTCACATCTTCCATCATTTGATCTATAAACTCCAAGTTTATGCAAGGAAGTTCCAAAGATCAAGCTACTACATCAAATCTCTAACAAGTTTAAGTGATCTTCTTGAGTTTAGATCCACTCAAGTCACTTAGTACTTCATCACCAACTCTTCAAGTTTGAAAGGGTGCCAAGGTGTGGAAAGCTAGCTCAATCCGAAGTCTTACGCGATCAATCAAAGTCCTATCCTTACTAAGTTACTACTTTCTTATTGAAAGCCAAAAGTTGTAAGCAACTTATCACCACCATCATCTCATCTTTATTATTCATAATCTTAACTATTTTATTCTATATATATAGTTACTATGTTGATACATGATGTACATATACTCAATCACATGTTTTAATTTACATATTGTCATAAAAGTAACAAACTAGTAAACTAGTCATATTCTACACATGGAGACCATTAAAATCAGTAACATATAGACTTTCTAACTTACATAATATGGTAGAAAAGATAAAAAGGTAAACATAGCAATTTGAATCACCCGAAACGGACAAACGAGTCAAAAGTTATAAGCAAAAGAAGTTAGCGAAACCTAAACGCCAAAACTGCCATTGATACGCTTACGCAACGCGTTCGGGGTCAAAGGAACTTCCTTTTCGTCGAGCAAGTTTTTCAACACCCTAGGTAGTGAACCTAATCGTTGTAGTGTAGTATTAGGGTAAGCCACGGGTATTGATATCGTTCTCTAGGGGAATAGGAATGCTAGTGAGAAGTTACTACGCTAAGGTTAAGGTTGAGGAAGATTATTTTTTTATCTTTTTTATGTTTTTTTAGGAAATTGAAAGGTACGAATCTCGGGTATTGGATTTGGGGGGGGGGGGGGGTTGGTATTTCTACCGATTACTATACTATTATCTAATTATCTAAACTAAGGTGGTGGTAGTCTATGTCTAATTAATGTGTGCTCGTATGATAGTTTAAAGATGTGTTTACTTAGGTTTTACTACTCCTTAATTATCTCCTATTGATGGTTGAGTTTTCACGTCTTATTCTTAGTTGCGTTGTGTGTCTAAAGTTGTAGGGTATGCGTTTCTCCCTAACTCTTTGAACTTACCAAAGGGTCTCGTCTACAAAACCCACTAGGGATAATAAACTCTTACTCTAAGGCACTCTTTGGATGGTTTAGCTTACAACTACTCAGGTAATTATATTCTAAGGTTCACAAAGATGAATCAAGCATTAAGTACACAACGAATGACCTATCGCATTACTAGATCATTAATCAACTAAGATAAGAAACAACCAATCAGTATTCAATAATTAAGTTTCATACTCCCTAAGCAAACACACAAATAAATTAGCCGGACATGGAGAACATGCAAGCATACACACAAATAATCAAAGACATAATTAAATTGATGAAGTAAATACTTATCTTGATGTAAGATAGGGTTTGGAACCCTAAAATACTGTACAAGACACCCTTGGTTCGGTTTTAGGTTTTTACTCCAAAAAGACACACTTAAAACTGAAAAATTCGGATTCTATATATAATATTACATATGCGACGGCGTCACCTTATGTTTTGTGACGCCGTCGTGTCGTCGTCATTAGCGTTTCGTCTTGGCCACGTTAACCTTGCGACGGCGTCACCTTATGTCTGTGACGCCGTCCTCTTCAGCTTCTGACGTCGTCTGGGTTGCATCTAGGCCGTCTGAGTAGCAACGGCCTACTCTTTTAAAGCCCGACGTCGTCACTTGAAAATAGGGTTTTTGGCTTCTGTATCGTCACAAAAATCCTCCGACGGCGTCGCAATTAACACCTGACGCCGTCGCCTTCTGTTTTCAGCAGCTTTGAGTGTCTCAATTCTGACTTTGGCCATTTTCTTCGTATATTCGCGCCTTTTCGTCCAAATAAGTGCCATTCCAGCATTTTGCCTTCAAGAGACCTAAAAAGTGAAAAGGAACGATATTAAGCAATAACGGATACAAAAGTGATCAAATAAGGACTTAAACGACCCCTCAAAATGGTACCTTTTAAAACCTTATCAAATATCCCTACACTTGTTATTTGCTTGTCCTCAAGCAAATGTGCTTTTAGCCAATTAATTTATAAGTTAGGGGTCATGAAGCATTGATTTAAAACGGTCCACAACACATATAAGCCCCGCAAAAGTCATAACAAGCACGGAAATACATACTAGCACCTTACATGGGGTGTTTGGATACTCACATCTCTCTCGGGTGTATATATGAAATATAACAAATAGGAAATGGAAGATAAACACTCATTAACCGGTCCTAGTACATAGATTACCATAGGCTTGAGAATATATCAAACCTCCATCGCTTTGGCGTAAGCACCTATGAAAGACTATCAAAGAGGTCTTTTAAAGGGTTGTAATGTTAGGCTTACGGTAGGGAAACAAGGGTTTGGTGAGATAGGCTATTTAGTGGTGGCAAGTCAAAAATCTCTATGTTAAATGCATACGAAGAATGGCGTTGCTAAGTCAAGACTTGACACTCTAAAACTCTAGGTAACGGAAATAAACAAACATAAATTTAAAGGATAGATGTAGGATGGTAGCTCGCATGTCTTTTTTTTATTTTTATTTTATTTTTATTTTTTTATTTTTAACACTCTATTTTTTTATTTTTCTCTTTTTCTATTTTTTTTTCGATTTTTTTTTTTTTTTTTTTTTTTTTTTTTTTTTTTTTTTTTTTTTATCATACACTTTTACTCTACCATCCTCTACGGTAACATCAAAATGATAGGGATTTATAGGCACATCCCTACACTTGAGTTTTTATTACTCTAACACTAATTTGACCCGAATTGAAAAGATCAAAACACTTGGGGTACATTATTACGCAAACAAAGGGAATTTGAATTTAACGTTCCCTTCCCGTCATTTCATAAACTTTAACTTTTCCCATGAATCCCAATCGTCCCAAAACTGTATACAAAGGATATGACTCGACTTAGCAACTCATGCAAGCAACCAGATAATTGAACTAAGGGTTTAGGGTGATAACAAACATTTGCACTAAAAGTGAATATATAAGGGGTAGGCTAAGGCGATTTGGGTGTATATTTGGGGGTGGGGTGTAAACAATGCTCTTCATTGATATTCCGGAAAAACAGAAACATCACGAGAACCGCGAAAAGGATAGGCTCTGAGGGGTTAACTAGGGGTATCGTGTACTAAAGATGAGTACAACGCAAAGGGTGTGGGGGAATTACTCAACCGATGTGGAAGAAGTAATTATATTACGGGTATCAAACAAGGGTTATCCTAATGCCTCTTATCATTTAGTTATTCCTAACTACACAAGTGTAGTCTCACTTGCGATCTCGGAATGCATCACAAAACAAGTTCTAGAATCTAATATACTACCGGTTCACACTCTAAGCATTGAAGATGAATGCTTTAATTCCTACTAATCTAAGGGCGATCCTCACATTTTGGGTGGAATTTGGGTGGTAAAGGGTTTTTTTTTGTGCTAGTCATGCAACTTCCTATCCGTGAGACGCTTTTGTTAAGACTAATGGCCCACTCCTATATGTCATGAAAAATTTTAAATTTGGTGCCAAAATTACCCTAACCGACATTTTCTCATGGTTTATTACACAATCACAATTGGACAAAGCAAATAATCAAGGATAAGCATAGTTTCAAAGTTCCCATTTTATTTTCCCTCCCTACACTTAAACTGAACATTGTCCCCAATGTTCCCCGAAAGTATCAAAGTTATGATAAAAGAAGGTAATCAAAAATGAAAGAAACTAATACTCCCCTGATTAGCTCGGTAGGATCCGTGTAAAGTGGTGGTTAAATCCTTTCCAAGAAGAATTATTGCGTGAAAAGCTCCTTCCAATCTTGTTTAACTTCTTCTTGACAAACTAAACCTGCACACTTGAACAAAACAAACGAAACCTTCGCGTAAAATCGGCGGTAATAATATATATAAGACTCGATTTAAACTAGGATATAATGCTTGTGGAATGGATGTTTACAGAATTTCTAAGAAAATTAAGACCTGGAAAATTCCAAAAATTTATAAGTAGCTCAGAAAACGAGAAAAAGTGATATGATGTTTTTACTCCTTCCTGACGCCGTCAGGTTGCAATCCTGACGCCGTCAGGTTATCCTGACAAAAACTGTTCTGCGATTTTCTAAAAAAAAAATTCTGGAAAATTTACATCTTTAGAATCTGGAAAAATTTCTGCAAAAACATCCATTATGACTCGATACAAGCATTTGACTCGAACAAACAAATATACATATCTTTTAGTTAATTGTTATTCTCATGTTTACGTTTCTTTTGAAAACGTGTGTAATCCTCCCTACACTTATCCCTTATGTAAAATACCTTTATATGCAATTAAGACGGGGTTAAAAACAAAATAAAGCATTTTTACAAATTTAAACACGAGGATAAACAATTAATAAAAGATATATGACACTAACAAGCAAACAATTAAGCATGGGTTGCCTCCCACGAAGCGCTTTTCTTTATTTAAGAGTCTTGTAGCTAGACTCGTAGTCGTGCCCCTACGTACCGATATAAGTAAGTCTATCCTCAACAATGTCGTAAGGATCAAACTTATCATTCAAGTTCCTAGTAGTACGCTCGGTTAAATATGTCTTTTCAAACTTCTCACCATCGGGATCATAGATTTGTATCCTAATATGCCACTCTCCATTACCATCACTAGGCGGTCTATCCCAATCCCATTTGTGTTTAGATTCCTCAACTTTCCACTTATTCATGACAAGGTTAATGGGCAAGCTTCCTAGGAACTCGGTCATCTTCCTAAATACTAAGGCGTCCTCGAACGGGTTCACTTCCATGTCCCTAGCCATTTCTTTTTCTTGGAAAGTTGCTTTACTAGTGAAGGCTTTATCTAGGTAAAAAGGTCTTTGGGGGCCTATGAGGTTCTTATCAATCCAAGGTCCATATCTAGAAGGCTCTCTATCCAACCTAATCTCTTGTGGGATTTCCTCATCCTTGTAGTACGTATGCTTTTTGACATCATAAACTGATCTAGCACTCCCCTCTCCTACCACTATCTTGGACATCTTACAATCGATGATGGCACTAGCGGTAGCTAAAAATCCTCTTCCTACTAGTAATGGGCATGTCGGGTCCTTATTCATGTCTAGCACATGAAAGTCGGCAAAAAGATTCAACTCTCCTACGTGTACTACCATGTCCTTTATTATTCCTACTGGACGTGCCACACTACCGTCCGCTAGACCTAAGATGGTTTCCGTTGGTTCTATTTTACCTAAGTTAAGGCTTTTATGGAGGGACAACGGAACAAGATTGATGCATGACCCTAAGTCGGCTAGAGCGTCGAGTGGTTTGGAAGTTCCAAGCCTACACGGAAGAGTGAATAGCCCTGGATCGTCTAACTTCTTAGGTAAGTTGTTTCGCACAAAAGCGGACCCATGTTTTCCAAGCCTAAGTTCTAACTTATATTTTTCTTTCAAAGCATTATAATAAGGTGCATGAGCTAAGACTTCAAGAATCGGTTTTTCTTGATGGAGTTCCTTGTACTCCTCCTCTAAACTAGGTTTGGATTCTTGGCTGACGGGTTTCTCAAGAGGAGGTTCTACCAATGGTTCCGGGCCTTGGTACCTCTTGGATGGCTTGGAACCCTTTTTGATAGCATTTACCGAGTGAACCTTCGGGTGTGAGGGGCATGGATGTGCATTCTCCCATGGTGAACTAGAACATGAAGTCGACGCAATCGAATTCACTTTTTGGTTCTTTATGGTATCACTTGGGAGTGCTCCAACTTCCCGTTCATTGAAGGCTTTTAAGAGGGCATCAAGCTTGTTTGTCATCTCGCTTTGTTTTTGCTTAAAATCGGCTTCAAGCTTATTCAATCGAGTCTCTTGGGATGACAAAAATCTAGATGCGATTGCCTCAAGATTAGTGGGGTTCCCGGTATTAAGAGAATTGAACCTAGTGGGTGAACTAGATGAGCTTTGGGGTGTGCTTGAGTTTTGGTTCCACTTAAGGTTAGGGTGATTTCACCATGAGGGGTTATACGAGTTTCCTAAGTTGTTTTGTTCGGGTTTGAAAGTGTACCACTTCTCTCCCGCTCCGTCGGTACGCATGGAGGCGTAGTCCGCAAAAGCTTGTTCGGGGAGCCTTGTGCAATCACGAGTGTCATGGGGACCACTGCATAACTCACAAGGTAGAGTGATTTGATTCACTTGACGTGAGGACTTAGGATTTTTGTAGGAACTCATGAGGAATTTAACTTGATCTTCAAGTTCGATCATCCTACGGTCGGAAGGTTGTGAGTCGTTGGAAGGCAAGGAGATTGCCTTGACGGTTTTAGGTAGCTCACGGGGGTCATCCCAACTTTCGTTGTCGTAGAGGGCAAGGTCCTCTATTATACCCCATGATTCTTCCGCGGTGAGATCACTAAGTTTTCCACCGGCCGCTTGGTCAATGGATCGCTTAGTGGGGAAGTTGACATGATCATAAAAGATTTGGACTTGGAGCCAAAGATCAATGCCGTGATGAGGGACTTTATGAAGTAAGTCCTTGAATCGGGTCCATGCTTCGTAGAGAGATTTACCTTGACGTTGTTGGAACATCAAGATGTCATATCTAAGCTTAGTGGTTCTCCCCGGTGGGAACAATTGAGCAAGGAAGCGAGAGGTAAGATCATCCCAACTTGAGATGGAGCCGGCTGGAAGTCGCTCAAGCCAATTACTAGCTTGGTCCCGTAGAGAGAATTGGAAGAGACGCAGGCGCGTGGTCTCCCGAGTAGTAGCATCAAGGTCGATGGAATCGACAATTTTGAGGAAATCCCTCAGATGAAGATTTGGATCTTCGGAACGAAGTCCATGGAATGCACATCCGTTTTGCACCAACCGGATGGTGTCGGATCGCAGGGCCGTAGTTTGGGGTTGGTCGGGAAGCTCAATGGTGTTCCTATATCCTAGGTGGCTTGGTATTGAGTATTCACCAAGAGTACGGGCTCTTGGCGGGTCATTTGGTGGTGGGTTGATGAGTAGTGGTTGGTTATCATCTTCCATGATGAAAAGTGATGGGTGTTACGAACAAAAGTCACGAAGAAGGGGGATAGACTAAGAGGAAGCAAAAAATGAGAAAAACATTTACTTGATAGGAATCAAGCAAAGAACCTAAACGAGGTGGACTACTAACTAGCTATTCTATTCCCCGGCAGCGGCGCCAAAAACTTGATACGCTTACGCAGCGCGTTCGGGGTCAAAGGAACTTCCTTTTCGTCGAGCAAGTTTTTCAACACCCTAGGCAGTGAACCTAATCGTTGTAGTGTAGTATTAGGGTAAGCCACGGGTATTGATATCGTTCTCTAGGGGAATAGGAATGCTAGTGAGAAGTTACTACGCTAAGGTTAAGGTTGAGGAAGATTATTTTTTATCTTTTTTATGTTTTTTTAGGAAATTGAAAGGTACGAATCTCGGGTATTGGATTTGGGGGGGGGGGGGTTGGTATTTCTACCGATTACTCTACTATTATCTAATTATCTAAACTAAGGTGGTGGTAGTCTATGTATAATTAATGTGTGCTCGTATGATAGTTTAAAGATGTGTTTACTTAGGTTTTACTACTCCTTAATTATCTCCTATTGATGGTTGAGTTGTCACGTCTTATTCTTAGTTGCGTTGTGTGTCTAAAGTTGTAGGGTATGCGTTTCTCCCTAACTCTTTGAACTTACCAAAGGGTCTCGTCTACAAAACCCACTAGGGATAATAAACTCTTACTCTAAGGCACTCTTTGGATGGTTTAGCTTACAACTACTCAGGTAATTATATTCTAAGGTTCACAAAGATGAATCAAGCATTAAGTACACAACGAATGACCTATCGCATTACTAGATCATTAATCAACTAAGATAAGAAACAACTAATCAATATTCAATAATTAAGTTTCATACTCCCTAAGCAAACACACAAATAAATTAGCCGGACATGGAGAACATGCAAGCATACACACAAATAATCAAAGACATAATTAAATTGATGAAGTAAATACTTATCTTGATGTAAGATAGGGTTTGGAACCCTAAAATACTGTACAAGACACCCTTGGTTCGGTTTTAGGTTTTTACTCCAAAAAGACACACTTAAAACTGAAAAATTCGGATTCTATATATAATATTACATATGCGACGGCGTCACCTTATGTTTTGTGACGCCGTCGTGTCGCCGTCATTAGGGTTTCGTCTTGGCCACGTTAACCTTGCGACGGCGTCACCTTATGTCTGTGACGCCGTCCTCTTCAGCTTCTGACGTCGTCTGGGTTGCATCTAGGCCGTCTGAGTAGCAACGGCCTACTCTTTTAAAGCCCGACGTCGTCACTTGAAAATAGGGTTTTTGGCTTCTGTATCGTCACAAAAATCCTCCGACGGCGTCGCAATTAACACCTGACGCCGTCGCCTTCTGTTTTCAGCAGCTTTGAGTGTCTCAATTCTGACTTTTGCCATTTTCTTCGTATATTCGCGCCTTTTCGTCCAAATAAGTGCCATTCCATCATTTTGCCTTCAAGAGACCTAAAAAGTGAAAAGGAACGATATTAAGCAATAACGGATACAAAAGTGATCAAATAAGGACTTAAACGACCCCTCAAAATGGTACCTTTTAAAACCTTATCAAATATCCCTACACTTGTTATTTGCTTGTCCTCAAGCAAATGTGCTTTTAGCCAATTAATTTATAAGTTAGGGGTCATGAAGCATTGATTTAAAACGGTCCACAACACATATAAGCCCCGCAAAAGTCATAACAAGCACGGAAATACATACTAGCACCTTACATGGGGTGTTTGGATACTCACATCTCTCTCGGGTGTATATATGAAATATAACAAATAGGAAATGGAAGATAAACACTCATTAACCGGTCCTAGTACATAGATTACCATAGGCTTGAGAATAGATCAAACCTCCATCGCTTTGGCGTAAGCACCTAGGAAAGACTATCAAAGAGGTCTTTTAAAGGGTTGTAATGTTAGGCTTACGGTAGGGAAACAAGGGTTTGGTGAGATAGGCTATTTAGTGGTGGCAAGTCAAAAATCCCTATGTTAAATGCATACGAAGAATGGCGTTGCTAAGTCAAGACTTGACACTCTAAAACTCTAGGTAACGGAAATAAACAAACATAAATTTAAAGGATAGATGTAGGATGGTAGCCCGTATGTCCTTTTTTTATTTTTTTTATTTTTAACACTATTTTTTTATTTTTCTCTTTTTCTATTTTTTTTTCGATTTTTTTTTTTCATACACTTTTACTCTACCATCCTCTACGGTAACATCGAAATGATAGGGATTTATAGGCACATCCCTACACTTGAGTTTTTATTACTCTAACACTAATTTGACCCGAATTGAAAAGATCAAAACACTTGGGGTACATTATTACGCAAACAAAGGGAATTTGAATTTAACGTTCCCTTCCCGTCATTTCATAAACTTTAACTTTTCCCATGAATCCCAATCGTCCCAAAACTGTATACAAAGGATATGACTCGACTTAGCAACTCATGCAAGCAACCAGATAATTGAACTAAGGGTTTAGGGTGATAACAAACATTTGCACTAAAAGTGAGTATATAAGGGGTAGGCTAAGGCGATTTGGGTATATATTTGGGGGTGGGGTGTAAACAATGCTCTTCATTGATATTCCGGAAAAACAGAAACATCACGAGAACCGCGAAAAGGATAGGCTCTGAGGGGTTAACTAGGGGTATCGTGTACTAAAGATGAGTACAACGCAAAGGGTGTGGGGGAATTACTCAACCGATGTGGAAGAAGTAATTATATTACGGGTATCAAACAATGGTTATCCTAATGCCTCTTATCATTTAGTTATTCCTAACTACACAAGTGTAGTCTCACTTGCGATCTCGGAATGCATCACAAAACAAGTTATAGAATCTAATATACTACCGGTTCACACTCTAAGCATTGAAGATGAATGCTTTAATTCCTACTAATCTAAGGGCGATCCTCACATTTTGGGTGGAATTTGGGTGGTAAAGGGTTTTTTTTGTGCTAGTCATGCAACTTCCTATCCGTGAGACGCTTTTGTTAAGACTAATGGCCCACTCCTATATGTCATGAAAAATTTTAAATTTGGTGCCAAAATTACCCTAACCGACATTTTCTCATGGTTTATTACACAATCACAATTGGACAAAGCAAATAATCAAGGATAAGCATAGTTTCAAACTTCCCATTTTATTTTCCCTCCCTACACTTAAACTGAACATTGTCCCCAATGTTCCCCGAAAGTATCAAAGTTATGATAAAAGAAGGTAATCAAAAACGAAAGAAACTAATACTCCCCTGATTAGCTCGGTAGGATCCGTGTAAAGTGGTGGTTAAATCCTTTCCAAGAAGAATTATTGCGTGAAAAGCTCCTTCCAATCTTGTGTAACTTCTTCTTGACAAACTAAACCTGCACACTTGAACAAAACAAACGAAACCTTCGCGTAAAATCGGCGGTAATAATATATATAAGACTCGATTTAAACTAGGATATAATGCTTGTGGAATGGATGTTTACAGAATTTCTAAGAAAATTAAGACCTGGAAAATTCCAAAAATTTATAAGTAGCTCAGAAAACGAGAAAAAGTGATCTGATGTTTTTACTCCTTCTTGACGCCGTCAGGTTGCAATCCTGACGCCGTCAGGTTATCCTGACAAAAACTGTTCTGCGATTTTCTAAAAAAAAAATTCTGGAAAATTTACATCTTTAGAATCTGGAAAAATTTCTGCAAAAACATCCATTATGACTCGATACAAGCATTTGACTCGAACAAACAAATATACATATCTTTTAGTTAATTGTTATTCTCATGTTTACGTTTCTTTTGAAAACGTGTGTAATCCTCCCTACACTTATCCCTTATGTAAAATACCTTTATATGCAATTAAGACGGGGTTAAAAACAAAATAAAGCATTTTTACAAATTTAAACACGAGGATAAACAATTAATAAAAGATATATGACACTAACAAGCAAACAATTAAGCATGGGTTGCCTCCCACGAAGCGCTTTTCTTTATTTAAGAGTCTTGTAGCTAGACTCGTAGTCGTGCCCCTACGTACCGATATAAGTAAGTCTATCCTCAACAATGTCGTAAGGATCAAACTTATCATTCAAGTTCCTAGTAGTACGCTCGGTTAAATATTTCTTTTCAAACTTCTCACCATCGGGATCATAGATTTGTATCCTAATATGCCACTCTCCATTACCATCACTAGGCGGTCTATCCCAATCCCATTTGTGTTTAGATTCCTCAACTTTCCACTTATTCATGACAAGGTTAATGGGCAAGCTTCCTAGGAACTCGGTCATCTTCCTAAATACTAAGGCGTCCTCGAACGGGTTCACTTCCATGTCCCTAGCCATTTCTTTTTCTTGGAAAGTTGCTTTACTAGTGAAGGCTTTATCTAGGTAAAAAGGTCTTTGGGGGCCTATGAGGTTCTTATCAATCCAAGGTCCATATCTAGAAGGCTCTCTATCCAACCTAATCTCTTGTGGGATTTCCTCATCCTTGTAGTACGTATGCTTTTTGACATCGTAAACTGATCTAGCACTCCCCTCTCCTACCACTATCTTGGACATCTTACAATCGATGATGGCACTAGCGGTAGCTAAAAATCCTCTTCCTACTAGTAATGGGCATGTCGGGTCCTTATTCATGTCTAGCACATGAAAGTCGGCCAAAAGAGTCAACTCTCCTACGTGTACTACCATGTCCTTTATTATTCCTTATTAGGTCACCATGTTATCACAACAATATGTATTTCTAGAGAGAGAAAGTTTTAGTGAGAGAAAGTGGAAGGAACTAATAAAGGATTAATGAAAATGATAATTGTAATTAGAACCAACAACCCTCTCCCTTCTAGGGAGGGGGTATTTATAGTGTTTACATAAGTAGGGGTGTTTCCCCTTGGTTCTAGAAGAACCTTCTATCACAGCTCATGGGCTTACTACATGAGCTGTGAAATCAATTACAAACATTTATAAACCATATTTATTGTTAGGAATTAGAAATTCCCGGTATTAAAGAGTCGGTCACCTCAAGTATATGTAATCGTTAGAAAGCTCGTAGTCGTAGTGCTTTTAAGTTAAGTAGTAATTTAGTTAAGTAACACCGTGGAGGACGGACGGGTCTTTACCCACTGTATGCCTGATCCACAGCCCAAAGTGTGGCGAGTTATGTAAGACTATAAATACTCTCTACCTTCCAAGGTAGAGAGTTGGAGCTCATAATAATATTTTTCACTTTCTCTCACTAAGTTCCCTAAACCTCTAACTTTCTCTCTCTAGAATTCCATCTTATTCGCCACCTTGTGTTATGGTTTGATGTGTATGTGAAAAGTTATATCTTACATTTATTAACGACCTATTACAAATGAAATGACCTACACTTGATAATTAAAACATGTTCCTAACAATCTCCCCCTAAGGGTTGGTCATCATTTGTTGTCTTGCTTAGGTCGTTTGACGTCTTGAACTTCTTTGGCGTTCATGGCTTGTGACGTCTTTGATTCTTTGCATCTTTGTTCTTTGTTCTTGTTGTTGTGAAATCTGCCTTTATCAACATCTTTAACTTTGATCTTTATCTCATAACTTTGTAGATTCTTTGACTTTGATGTAGAATCTTTTTGAAATTTTCTTTGTTTTTTGAGAGAACTTTCAATTAGTGTTGATGTTGGTAGAATCATGTGAAAAGTCTGCACGATCTTTTCTACCCGTGAGCATTCATAAGAAGAAAAACATAAAACATGGGTTAGAAATAATCCAGCGCTTACAGGTTTGAACTTCGAAAGTGTTAACAGCATAGTGTGAAAACACATCTCTAATTCTTACAAAGGCTGTTCCTGAACTAGAGTCCCACAAGTGAGATAACGCGATGTACCGAAATACACCTACAGTTCAGATGAGTCGCTGAGGTAC
This sequence comes from Chrysanthemum seticuspe, assembly GCA_019973895.1. Lineage (NCBI taxonomy): Eukaryota > Viridiplantae > Streptophyta > Magnoliopsida > Asterales > Asteraceae > Chrysanthemum > Chrysanthemum seticuspe. The sequence continues at coordinate 245,525,423 of BPTQ01000004.1, forward strand.
ACCGAAGCATCACCCCACGACTGTAGACCGTTTGAGACACACTAAGCGTAACCCACAAGGAGTTACCGAAGTGACCTGCTGTCAGGGCTGTTTGATATTGACCCTGGCAGGAATTTCCATTCAATCATTGAGGATCACAATTGTGAATCCCCTCATAAATGTTCTGGCAGATTGCTAAGATCTGCGTAGGACTCTAGAAAAATGTCACTTGTGTCCTTATTGTTTGAACAACAAGTGATGAAATATATAAGTGTTCCTAAGAGATCTTTTTGATGAATCTCATGGCTCTAGACTCGATTAGTGCATTTTGATTTTCCTGAGCGGAGACTAGGGAGAGGGTCTCCTTCTTCAATACCAACAATCTCTAAGAGAGAATCGATAGATTACGTAGGGTTCCATGTGAGAATGAAACAAGCTCTTTTGAGAGAACTTGAGTGGCTTAGAAGGTTTAGTGCATTGCGTCACTGGGTCCATGACGACTTGTCTTCAATACCGGTGTCATCTTGTGACAACCAGTAGCATATGAATTGAACCCGGTGTCTGCCCTAAGTTGAATAATTTGGAGGGCTATTTCTTTTCATCCTTTTCTTTAACTTTTCTTTTTAATTCTTCAACTCCTTCTTTCTCCGATTCTCATTTTCTCCTTTTTCAATCATACCTAAGGACTTCTAAATACTAACTATTTGTGGTGTCCTTGGGTAGATCCCTCCGGCTCTGGCGGATCATAGGACATTTATTCCTAAACTTAGTCACCTTTTAACTCCATGACTATCCTATGTTGCCACAAAACCTTTTCTTGAAAATCTCTCAAGATGTTTATGATGAAAAACCTGTTTTGGTAACACCTTGAGAGTTTTTTTTTTTTTTTTTTTTTTTTTTTTTTTTTTTTTTTTTTTTTTTTTTTTTCAGAAATACTCCCCCTCCACATGTGCTTATGAGTTTTGACTGAAATCTGCACAGTGAGGGAAGAGCTCGCACTTTTGAATTGATCGACTCTTGATAGACAATTCCCCGCGAGACACGGTTACTTTGTATAGTTAAAGAGTTACATTGTCAGCTTTTAGGTGACAACTAGCTCTAATAACTACCTTGAAGATGTAAACACTCCTTGAAAAGGAGGTTAGACCCGTCAAAGGTCATGTCAATCAAGAGTGTCTCGAATTGGTACATTCTACTAAGACAAGTTTCGTTGGAAACAAGTCTTTTCGATTACTGACATTTCAAAAGTTCGTCAATTCATTGGTGATAACTGAGTCGAGCACATTATGAGATTCCATAACTTCCAGATCAATCAATTTTAATCACATTTCTCCCCCTCAAAAATAGCATATGAATGATGTTTTTGAAAACATGGTGATTAAAATATGCTTTTTGAGGCATTGGAAATTCATTTGGGAAGAAATGGATTTCAAGAACATTTGATTTCGAACAAAGATTTGTTGTTGCAAGACAGTTAAGAAGCTTTCGCTCCTTTAATTTGGATTGAAGCACTGAAGCGTACAATAGGGTCCTTTCGTGGAATTGGATTTTGTTTTCGTTGAATAAAAGTACTCCCCCTCAAATACGGAAATATATTTGAGAGATAGCCTTCTTGAGCCGAATTTGAATCAGATTAATACACGTTGTAAAAACATATTATCAGATGTGTTGTGCTTATGAAAATTCGAACTCAAGGTTTAACTGAAAACCATAATCAATTAAGATAAGCATACGAATGAAAGGAAAGAGTTAGAGTTATTACAGACAGATGTTTAAATGTTCCAGTAATGTTGCAACAAAACTAACTAACTGTAGTACATCATTCAGGTCGACGAAACGTCAAGATGTTCGGAACCCTTGCTCTTCCTCCAACATAGCCTTCCAGTCGTCTCATTTGAACTCGAAAATTGAGTCGTGAATTAATTTTCTTGACAAACTTTTCAGCTTGCTTAACATCGCTTCTCTTCCATGTCATGTTCCGCAACCAACGTTGTTTTCTGCCTGCTTGCAGATCGTCAAGAATGTTGACAAGCTCAACCTTTACCAGTATCAACGTATCATCAGTGAACTTGTGAATTTCTTCATATCCCATGAATTTAACGATTTTGTTCCTGATGAAGTGTAATCCAAAAGGTGTTGTGGTGAACGTATACGGTTGCTTATCATAGATGCCGGGTGGTTGGAGATCAGGTTTGGTAAGATTCAGACGTTTCTGATAACTTTCAACTCCAAGATGAAGATCTTCAACTCTGGACTTAATGACAAGACTGCGGATAAAAATGAGGATTGAGTTGAAGATATCATATTGTAAGCTACCAGGAAGATGCTCAAGTTTTCCTTGAATTTTGAGAAGATACATATCTTCGATATTGTTGAGATTCAGAAACCTGTAGTCAGCTTCATTGAAAGTGTATTCTTTATCGTCAGCTCTGCGAACCGTTATGTTAGTCAGAAAATTGTACCCGTATTTATCCATAATCTCTGCACTTTTAATGGACAAGATCCGGTGGTTATAACACACTTTGTGTTTAGAAGTGAATGTGAGACGCCATTTGTAAAACCATTTACGCATATTAGGCCAGTGAAAGATGCCAAGTTCTGCCTCATCATTATATGTAACAACCGAAGAACTAAACAATTCAGCAACTTCTTCCTCCATTCCCTCTTGAGTGTAAACTGCAGCATGAAACTTAGACAGTGATGTTGCATACCGTTTCTCTGGATCTGTGTTGCGATACATCAGATATTCTAGATCATGATTAAAGAAATAAGGTGTGGGTACCTTGAGATTATGAGTATGACCCATGAGTGGTAACGGTTGAGAATAGTCATGAAACTTGAACGTTTTGGGAGCACTGGAGGGCAGCGAAACATCCCAAGTAATGTTCTCAGACATTGCTCGTGCAACTTCCTCAAGATTGTATTCAAATTGAAGCCTTGAAGTAGTGGAAGTCTTAAATTGTGTAAACCCTGCTCGGCGAATAGTGGCAATGTGAGACAGTTTAAGTTTCTGCACCTTCATGATCTTTTTCAAATTCTTTGTGAAACCCACAATGGAAGCTTCATTGGAAAGAGCATCTTCTGGATGAGCATCAATCATATCTTCAAACCAGTCAAACTGAGTCGTGGAAGAGTCAATCCATTCTGGGGCATCATCTTGTTGCATGTTCAATGGTGGTTGGGATATGACTTGAGAAACAGTCTGTTGTGGAGGTTGATTGGAAGATTGTGGTTGAATTTCTTCTTCAGGTGAAATATTCTGAGAAGTGGTTTGAAAAACTGAAGATGACGCTGCAGTGAATTTGGTACGTTTGTCGCATGGACGTGATTCATCATCTTTATCATCCGGTCTGCGTTTACGAGGCGGGATATCTTTGCACGATGCAGATGCACGCTTCTTATCAGCCTTCTTCATGGATTTGAGTATAGCGTCTCGAAGTTCGTCTTCTTCATCATCATCAATTATCTTCTCAAGAAGTTGACTTTTGAGATCAACGACAGGCAAATTGGAAGGTTTTGTTTCAAGGGTTATCGGGTGTGTTTGAAGATGAGTGGCTACAACACCTTGAATCTTGTGATTAACATATGTGCGTAATGCCAGTGGTAGTACTTCATTAATGCAACTCTTTACCTCTGTAGGAAGAACCTGTTTAAGGATTTCCTCAATCTGCTCAGGTAATGGAAACTTCTGAATCTGTTGATGTTGTTCTTGAAGTTGCTTTTGTTGTGTGTGAACTTGGGTTTGAAGAGAAGTAAGCTGTTCTTGAAGGACTTGAAATTTATCTTTTTCAGTTGCTTCAGATGTTTGTCGAGAAGGGAACCTGATCTTAAACGTGGTTTTTGAAGGAACATTCGTCTTTGACTGTTGATCTGAGGATGTTGGAGGTGGTTGGGTTAGTGATGTTGGAAGACGAGCATCACTTTCTGGATGTGGTTTATTAGTGAAAGCATCATCAAAATCTTCATTCTCAGATTCATCATTGTTGACAGAGTCTTCATTATCAGAACGAATGAATTGATCAGATTCATCTTTGGATGAAGAGAGTGCTGCAGAGTTTGAGTTATCCGATTCGGAGGATTCTGATTCATTCATGGGTTGTTGAGGTTGTTCAGAAAGCACCTTAGAACCTGATCCTGCACCCTTCTTCTGCAATCTTTCAAGATCAGCTTGGTGATGACGTTTGGTGATAACCAAGGTTTTCTTCAGAATTGCTTGTTCTTCTTTGTGAGTGCGAGGAGATTGAAGTGGTTGAGTTTGACTACTGATGGTTTTACCACGTTGTCTTGCAGCTTTTTCTTGTTTCACCTGAACAATATTGAGAGTTTCTGCTGGATTATCATCTTCGGCTTGATGACTAACCTGTTCTTTTTCAGCAACATGTTCTGCATTGGACAAAACTTCATCAAGCAGCAAAGTGTTCTTGTGTTTGGCAGTGTATCTTTTTCCTCTACCTTTAGGTTTTTCAGAAATAATCCCAACAGTTCCTGCTTTTTCGGCTTGATCATACATTATGTAAGCGGTAGTCTGCTTGATGATATCATTCATGAGACGATCAGGAATTCTTAAACCTCTGTTTGTTGTGCTAGTGGTTTGAATTTTAACATTTTTAAGCACATGATCCATGTTAGGAGTATGATACTTGTCACCACTTTCAAGTCGTCTGTTGATGCTTGGATCTTTTTGCATGAAGTACTCAATAAGAAGCTTGGTGTAACGAGCAAATGGAACTTTATATTCTTTCTTATTGCTAAACTGCCGTGCTTGATATATCATATCATTCCAAATAAGCTGTGCATAATCAAGGTGTTGTGTATTAATAACACCCCAAAAAATTTGTAGAAGTTCCAAGCGTGGGTGTTCATGTCCAGTTGCCTTGCTTGTGACAGAGCGACTAAGTATGGAATACAGTGTTAACCATGGTTGAGGAATGAATTTACGGTTCACATCAGAACTGTTTGACATAGGTTGGGAGGACTCATCATAACCCATTTTTCGAAGAGATGCAGCAATTTGTGAAAATGATGGAGATGGCATGAACGAGGTGTGAGGCGGTGTATCTTCAAAAGGAAGTTGAAGGACATGACGAAGAACGCTAACATCAAATTGGATTGGCGTGCTGTCAATCTGAACTGTCATATCTTTTGAATCGTGACTGATCGTGAGAGTATGCCAGAATTGATTTAAGTAGACCTCAGGGACACTAGTAGACAGAGTTAGAAGATGCCGACAGAAGTGCCTCTTAAGAATTTCCACTATGATCTGACATGTGGGAGGACATTGAATTGTTTCGAAATCAACGCGAGAATTTGTAATCCCAATATTTCTTTCATCTTCAATGGGGTACATATCCTTTCTTGTGAGAGATCCTTGAGACATATTTAGACCTGAAATAAATCATTTACCAAGATATCCAAGAAGTTGTAATGATATGTTAGAGAAACTCACAAATGCATGTATGTGTGAAACTCTCAAAATTTAACTAAAAACTCACAAAAAGAAACTCACACTCCTTAAAGACTAACAATCTCACCAATTCAGACAAATTCGCCAAAATGTCGATATTGTGACAAATTCGCCAACAAACTCACCAAATTAAGACCACAAACTCGCCAATTAAGACACAAACTCGCCAACCACGTTATTCAAGAAACTTGCAAACAAAAGAAACGTGGCAAACTCGCCAATTTTAGATCTTAACGAAACTCACAAAAATAATTGTGGCAAACTCGCCAAGCTTATATCTTTACTAAACTCGCAAATAAAACACTTGTGGCAAACTCGCCAATCTTAGGTTGTTACATAAACTTGCAAACAAAACAAACATGGCAAACTTGCCAAAGTTCTTAAGTGCATACGAGATTCGCAAGTATTCAATATCCCACGGCAAACTCGCCAAAAAATTCATAAAGACATATGAAACTCGCAATTATTAAAAAATCCTATGGCAAACTCGCCAAACTTCATAAGTAGACAGCAAACTCGCATAGATCATGTATATAAAACAAACTCGCCACTTTAGAACCCCTTGGCAAACTCGCCATTCTAATCCTTAGAAACTCGCAAAATTCATGGTTTAAAGACAAACTCGCCAAAAATCATAAGATCATATGAAATTCGCAAATATTCAAAATCAATTACGGCAAACTCGCCAAAAATCATAAAACCCATTAACAAATTCGCCAAAACACATAGATTCATATCAAACTTGCAAATATTCAAATAAACCAACAAACCCTAAACCCAATTTTATTCGCATAATCCATACACAGATCAATTATAAGCAATCCCTAATAGTCGATTCCATGAATAAACAACGTGATGATTATTTTCACATACTCTTATGACCAGATTCCAAAGAGAAGCAACATTATAATCGATGATGACATAGAAACATGAAAGATAATCTCAAGTAAAAACAGATTTTAACACAAACAATTAGAGATGGATGCTTACAATCGACTTGGGACAAAGGAAACTTGATATGGATCGAATGGAGCAAAAAAAAAAAATTCAGCAGCAGGTGTTTTTGAGTTTGAGAATAAGTGGTTTGTTTTTGAAGAATGAATAATGTTATGGTTTTATAGGGAGAAGAATGAGAACGTGACACTTTTAGTCCCTAGAGTATTAAAAACGTTTTTTTTTTTTTTTTTTTTTTTTTTTTTTTTTTTTTTTTTTTAATTAATGAAAAAGAAAAATCTTTTTGGGTTTTGTATAGATTTTATAATTTTGTATTTTGATTTTGAAATATGTATTTACAAAATGTTTTTGATATTTGACTTTTTAAGAACGTTTGATTAAATTTTACAGATCTTCTGGAGTCAAACACCGCATACCAATTTGATGGACAAGTTCAGTAAACCTTGCGGGTGGCAAAGCTTTAGTGAACAAATCTGCCAATTGGTATTGAGTACCCACAAAGTATAATTCAATTGTACCCTTTTTGACATGCTCTTTGATGAAATGATATCGGAGAGCGATATGCTTTGACTTGGAATGCTGAACCGTGTTGCAGGAGATGGCAATAGCACTCTTGGAGTCACAGTACATTGGTATCTTGTTGAATACAAAGCCGTAGTCCATCAGTTGTGATCTCATCCAAATTATCTGAGCACAGCATGCTGACATGGCAACGTATTCTGCTTCTGTTGATGACATGGATGTACAGTCTTGTTTCTTTGACTGCCAAGACACAAGTTTATCTCCGAGAAATTGAACACCACCAGATGTACTTTTGCGTGTATCTAAACACCCTGCGTGATCAGCATCTGAAAAAGCGATTAGTGCAAAACCAGAATCCTTCGGATACCAGATTCCCAAGTGAATGGTTCCCTTTACGTAGCGAAGGATTCTTTTAGCCTCATTGAGGTGTCTTTCAGTTGGTCTTGACTGATAACGGGAGCAAAGATATACAGCAAATACAATGTCAGGTCTGCTGGCTGTTAGATACATGAGAGACCCAATAATACTTCGGTATTTTGTAGGGTCAATCACTTTCCCATGTAAATCAGCGTCCAGCTTTGGTGACGTTGCAGACATAGGTGTGTTATAAGTATCACAACTGGTCATTCCATGTTTCTTTAAGATTTCAAGAGCATATTTGGACTGATTTAAAAATATGCCACGGGGAGATTGATGAACCTGAAGTCCTAAGAAGAACTTTAGTTCACCCATCATGGACATTTCAAAATTTTGTTTCATTAATTTTGCAAAAGCGTTTGAGTACTTTTTATGTGTTGAACCAAAAATGATATCATCAACGTAAATTTGAACAATTAAAATATCCTCCCCGTGACGTTGAATGAAAAATGTTGGATCAACAGTTCCTTTGGTAAACTGATTAGCAAGAAGAAATTTTGACAGTTTGTCGTACCATGCCCGTGGGGCTTGTTTAAGACCATAAAGGGCCTTTTTGAGCTTGTACACGTAGTTAGGATGATCTGAATCAACGAATCCTTCCGGTTGACCCACATAAACTTCTTCACGGAGTTGACCATTAAGAAACGCCGTTTTCACATCCATCTGATAAACCGTGATATTCTTGTGTGCAGCATAAGCCAGAAATATCCGTACAGCTTCAAGCCTAGCTACTGGTGCAAACGATTCTTCATAATCGATTCCTTCTTCTTGAGAATACCCTTTAGCCACAAGACGAGATTTGTTGCGAATAACATTGCCTTCAGCATCCAGTTTGTTTTTCCAGATCCATTTGAGTCCAATGACATAAATCCCATCTGGTCTTGGAACAAGTTCCCAGACTTCGAGACGTTTGAACTGATTCAACTCTTCTTGCATTGATTCAATCCAATTGTCATATGTCATAGCATCTTTAATGTTTCGTGGTTCATCTTGACAAACGGTGAGTGCATAAACACAAGTTTCAGCATCAGTATGAAGTCTTTGTCTCGTCATGACTGGGTTGGAAGGATCACCAATCACATTTACTAAGGGATGATCTTTTGTCCATTTATGTGTCGAAGGATGATGATTGAATGTTGCCTGCATATTAGAAGGATCCAAATTGCGTGAAGATGACTTGCCAATGTCAGGAATGGTTGGAGCCGGAGCAAATGGATTGAAGAAAGCATTTCCGTCATAATCTGCGGGTGCGGGTACTTCATGATTTTGTGATTCATCAGCTGTGTCAGTGTTGGATGCAATGTGTTCTTCTGTTGAATGAGAATCATTCAGCGGTGCATCTGGTGCAACAGTTGTTGTTGTTGGAGCAGGTGTATCGGGTATTGGATTATGATCAGGGTGTGCAGCGGAAACAGTCGATACATCTGGAGCACTACTTTCAGAAATCTCATCAAACAGAGGAGCAAACAAAGTTTCCAATTGTTGACGAGTGAATTCCATGGGTGGAACAGCTGATGAAGAAGGAAAGTTTAGACGGTTGGATACGGGTCCTAAACGATTTTGCTCAGAAGCCATTTCGGTAAGCTCATCAAAGTTAACATGAACGGTTTCCATCATTTGTCGAGTTCGACGATTCCAAATTTTAAATCCTTTCGAATTTTCACAGTAACCAATGAACACTCCAATGTCAGCTTTCGGCTGAAGTTTACCAATATCATCACGATCATTTTTCGGATAACAAAGTGCACCAAAAACATGAAAATATCTGATATCGGGTTTGCGGTTGTGAACAATCTCATAGGGAGTTTTATTATGGCGCGTATGAATGATGGAACGGTTTTGAGTAAAACATGCAGTTGAAACAGCTTCAGCCCACAAGAAATCCGGTAAGTGTGAAAAAATCAACATTGTTCGAGCAGCCTCCACTAACGTCCGGTTTCGTCTTTCAACAACACCATTTTGTTCAGGAGTACGAGCAATCGAGGTCTGATGTGTGATTCCAACTTTCTCAAAATAAGCACGAAGTGTTTGATTTTTGAATTCAGTTCCATTGTCTGTTCTTATAACACAGACAGTGTTTTTGAGTTGAACCTGAATCTTTGTGAGAAAGGTGATAATCATTGTTGGAGCTTGATCTTTAGTTCAGAGAAAATAGACCCAAGTCCATCGTGAATAATCATCAACGATAACCAGGATGTATCGTTTTCCGTTCATACTTTGTACACGCATGGGGCCACATAAATCCATATGAAGCAAATTAAGAACATGGTGAGAACTTGGTTCTGGTTTGGAAGGAAAGTTAGATCTCTTGCTCTTGCCTTGTTCACAAGCCGAACATAAATGATCTTTGGTGTATCGGAACCTTGGAAGACCATCAACTAACTTATGACGAGCGAGTTCAGTCATGGTTTTGAAGTTTAAATGAGAGAGCCTTTTATGCCATAACCATGATTTTGTTGAAGTTGCTTTGGAGAGAAGACAAATCGGTGAAGATGCAATCATATCGGACATAGGAATCGTATAAAGATTTGTGCTCCGATTTCCGGTGAGTAAATCATGTCCGTCCAAATCACGTACGTAACATGTGTTGGAGCGAAACGCAACTTCCAAATCAGCATCACAGAATTGTCCAACTGAGAAAAGATTGTGTCCAAGACCTTCAACATAATAAACCCGACTGATCTCTATGTTTCCATTAACATAATCTCCATATCCCATTATTGCAGCAAAATGATCATTCCCGAATCTGACAGTACCAATGAACTTTGAAACAAAATTAACTAATAGCTTTAGATTGCCTGTCATATGCCGGGTACATCCGCTATCAACAATCCACAGAACGAGTTGAATCGCCTGCAACACAAGAAGACAAAGAGGGTGGTATGATAGAAGCAGTGGAACCCAAAGAGTTAGTGGGTTCCATTATGTTAGTGTTACACACATTTGCACATTTAGGAATCCATTTAAAACTTGAGGTACGCTGCAACCATTGTTGCCATAACCAATTATTTCTCGCTTTGATCTTAGTGAAGTCACTAGGTGAGTACACTTTCTTAGGAGATGTTTTTGCAGTAATGGGTGTGTCTACAAATTTCTCAGAAACTACACTGTGCACCTTCCCTAAATTCGATTTTGCAACTATAGTGGACCTAGAGGGAGAGCCAGTAATAGATTTCTTAGAACGAGCTAACAGAGAATTTGCAACACATTTTCCATGATTACCAGACATCATACTTTTACAACAAAAAACACAAGAAGCATTAATGTTTGAAACGTTTACAGACTTATCATTCGTTACACTGACATTAGAATTACAATTTGCCAAATTTGAATCTAAAGCAGATGCAACATGATTTTTATTCGATTTCCTAAGATGAACTTCTACTTCTGATGTCGGACGAGTGCTCTTTCTATGTTGCGAGATCCTAGTATTTTCTTGTTGTCTCTTACTCTCGGATCTTCTAACATTAGTAGACGCAACTATTCCTGTAGAAGTGGAAGAAAGCAAATTAGTTCCCTGAGTTTTATCAATTATATACATGCCAGGAGCAATCACTTTTGTTTTACTAGACTTGCTAGTTTCTTGTTTAGCTAACTTTTCTTTAAGCTCAATGATGATGTGTTTTTGATCCTGAATGATGGAATTTAATCTTCCTTGGTCACCCAACATTTGTCGAGTATATTCAACATGGTGATCAAGTTCTTTTGACGCTTCAGAACGAACAATTTTAAGAGAATCAAAAATTGTTTTATATTCCTGTTTGACTTGTGCAATCTCTTGTTCATATTTGAAAATTTGACACTTTAGCGATGCATTTTCATCATCAAGACATTCGACTTTTGAAATTCGCGACTGATCCAAAGACACCTTTTCCATGTGATTTTGTAAAGCAATTTCAGATTCAATTGTCTTAGACTGACACCATTGAAGTCTGCGTTTAAGTTCAGAAATCTCCATTGAAAGTTTAGATTGGACATCATCATTTTGTGAAAACATTTTTTCATTTTCCTCTTTTAATTTCTCAATTTCATGTCTTAACATCTGATTGTCCATTTCCAACGTTTGAACCATATTGAGATTCTCAGCAGTTAACACAGTATCATTCACAGAAGCAGATTCACAATATATAACCACAGAAGTAATATTAGCAGAAAGAGCATCTTCTAACAATTGATCAAAGGCATTTTGAAGATCTTGGTTTTTGCATTGTTCTTGTGAAACAGAGTTTTCAAGTGTGTTAAAAGCTTCAATCATTGAAGTCACCTCTTGTTGAAGTTCCCTTTCCCAGTGTGTTGCACACAGACGCAAATGTGCGACATGAGGTGAGATTTGGGTTTGAAACATTTGTCGTTGCTCTCTTGCATAAGCAGATTGAAAATTAGATGCTTTTAACTCAGAGTTTTTCTCAATTGCCGTTTCTAAAAACAAGATATCTTCCATAAATGTTTGAAAGTACCGTAATACTAAACAAGATGTAGGAGTTTTTGGCAATGAGTTGCTTTTGCAAGAGGACGGTAAAGGACCATTTATTTGTGCAACATTGTGAACGGGGCCTTCAACACAAGATGCCTCAGTTAATTCAGAAAGATTATACGATGGTGTTGAAATGACATTTAGTTTGTAAGACGCATTTTCTCTTGTGTAATCATATGGTAAAATTCCATTTTGTCGCATGTTTCAGCGACTTCGATCATCTTGTGCCCATTGTTCCTCACAATCAAATACAACAAGTTGCATGCTTGGATCTAAAAGACATTGAGCACTATACAATTTGGGCATGTCCTTGAGAGCTGTGTGAAGAAAACGTGGGTGATTATACCCAAGAGCAAAACGTTTTGAGTCATCAGGACTCGGAAGTAAAGTTGACATTTCAATCTGTTTTACTGAGTGACCAATCTTATATACAACAGTACCAAAATCTTTTAACCGTCTTTCCAATCGAAGAATTTCCTCGATTTGATCATCAATGCGTTTCTTAGATTTCTTCTTGAATTCAGAAAAATTTGACCGACTTTTTGAAAAATCTTGTTTAGTATTTGAAAGTTCCGTTTGAAGATTTTCAATGTTTTTCTGAAGTTCAGACTTTTCTTGTTCAATTTTAGAAATCTTTTCGTTATTTGACGCAACAATTTCATGCATTTGATGTTGAAGATTTTGTTCGTTAACGTAAGATTTTTGAAAGGCCACTTCAAAACTTGTTTCTCGAATGGTTTTTGTTTCAAAATCATTTATTCATTTTCGACAACTCTCAAGTTCAGTAGTCAAGGAAGTAATCTCAGCCCTAAGGTTTTGGTTTATCTCATTACATTTTTCAGTTTTGGCTTGCAATGGCAGAAGTAATGAATTCAGATATTCTGAATCTGGACCATGAATTGCTTCACTCTGTTCAATATGCTCATTATTTTCATCATCACTTAGGTCATCAAATGTAACCACGGGGTTAATTTGATCAACTTCATTATGATTAAATAATGAATCATGTTGAACAGATTGCTGCTCATCAGATGCAGATGCAGACACAATTGCATTTTTGAGGCATATATCAGTGTCAGGTACCTGAGATAGACCGTCTGTGTCATAGACCGGTCCATTCGCTGTTTGACTGATATGATGTTCTTGCATATTTGCCATCAAAAAAACTGCAACATTTGCTTCCAAATCTTCATATTCATCATCTGAAAGAGTATCTGCCATAAAACCTTGTTGAGTTTCACTGAGTTCCCCTCCTGCTTCATCCTTATATGCCATCAGCATGACTTGCTTATAGTAATCTCCTCCTCTGGTTCGTGGTTCAGGACAAGCATTAGCAAGATGTCCTTGCTTTTTGCAATTATAGCAACGAATAGTAGATCCTGAAGCCGGTGAATTCCCTGTTTCCACAACTTGAATATTTCTCTTGAAATTAGTATTACCCGATCCCCCTGCTGATGTTTGACCATTCCCAGAATTACCAGAATACCCACTTGTAATCATACGACGACCACTAGTTCTGTTCTGAACCTCAACTTTGCCACCTTGGATAACTGCGTGACTTTTGGGATTTGATGATGAACGAAGACGATTGTTTGACTGAGTAGAGAACTTGGAGAAGGCTTTAGCAATAAAGGCCATTCCATGATTTAATGCTTCAAAGGCATCAACTTGATCATCATTGATTTGAGCAGAGTATGCAGTGTTAGTATCTCCTTCAGGTGTGAGTTGATGAGAAGGTGTAGGTGGAGCATAACTAAAGTGACGTTGTTGTTGATCAAAAGCATGATTTGACTTTGGGTAAGGAGTTGGATAACCATGTGCCATGAGAGCAATCTGATCAGTAATTGGTGGTTGAGGGAAACCATGTGTGCCACGGGCTTCTTTATCTTTGAGAACTTCATATTGATGATGTTTCAGATAATCAAACAATAACCCATGCTTGACATCATGAAGATCCTTGACTTGTCGAACAAAAGTAACATACTTGTGCCAATCCGGTCCTAAGGAGTTCAGAAACTTGGTGTTAATAGCAATGGTTGGAAGATAATCTTATGTCGATGCAAATCATTGACCACATTTGTGAAACGATGATAATATGATTCAAGTGATTCCCCAGGATCAATGGTAAACACATCAAAGTTGTGATATAGCTTAGACTCCATATCGACCTTATTCAGTTCAGTGCCTTCCATCAACAGATGAATTTGTTCCCACATAGCTTTTGCAGTTGTCTGTGCATCAATACTTTTGTAGATCGGATTCGGAATTCCAAGAAGTATTTGTTGCATAGCAAGCTCATCGGCTTCAAGATGAAGTAGTTGTTCTGGTGTTAAACGACTAAGTGGAACAATTGTGATAGTATCGGGTCTCGGTGGAACAGCTGTAGGATCTCCGGGAACAGTTTCAGTTGGCATTTGAAACGGTCCTTCTAATATCACCTTCTTTAGATACTTACCATGAGGTTTCTTAAGTTCCATATACCTTAGAAATCGACTTGACCATTGCACATAATTGCCTGGTGTAAGCATTGGAGGACGAGTATCCGACCCAGCTTCATGAATCAATTGTTGACTTGTAACAGCTTCACACATTTGAGAGAACCAAGTTTGTTGTTGAGGGATTTGTGGAACCATTGGCGTTCGTTGTATACCTTGTTGAAGATGTTGGGGAGTATATTGTTGATTAAATTGTTGCTGATAAATTGCTTGTTGTTGATTCCATTGTTGATGTTGTGGACTGAGTTGTTGTTGTGGTTGTTGATTATAAGTGTAGGGAAAGTAGTTAGATGATGGTGGTTGAGACATATTTGTTGATTGATGTTGATCGTGAAAGATAATTAAGGTTGAGGTTGATTAGACTTAGGTAGATGAGTAGAAGCAAACCAAACTTGCAGAAATCTTGACAGAAACTCGCCAAAAACTTCAGAAACTCGCCAAAATTTCAGAAACTCGCCAAAATTTCAGAAACTCGCCAAATCTCAGAAACTCGCCAAATTTGCAAACTCGCAGAAATTAAAGTCGAAACTCGCCGAACTGCAAACTCGCAGAAATTAAAGTCGAAACTCGCCAAACTGCAAACTCGCAGAAATTAAAGTCGAAACTCGCCAAACTGCAAACTCGCAGAAATTCAAGTTGAAATTCGCCAAACTGCAAACTCGCAGAAATTCAAGTTGAAATTCGCCAAACTGCAAACTCGCAGAAATTCAATCAGAAACTCGCCAGAACTCAAGAAACTCACAGAACTTCAAAGGAAACTCGCCAGTATTCAAGTGAAACTCGCCAGTATTCAAGTGAAACTCGCCAGTATTCAAGGCTAACTCGCCAAACTTGCAGAAACGCGTATTTCAGTCCATTAATTCCATAAATTTCAGTCTAAAACACGTTTTTAAGTACGAATTTCTATGAAATCTAATCAATATTAACCTAAACTATCCCTTGGCTCTTGATGCCACTTATTAGGTCACCATGTTATCACAACAATATGTATTTCTAGAGAGAGAAAGTTTTAGTGAGAGAAAGTGGAAGGAACTAATAAAGGATTAATGAAAATGATAATTGTAATTAGAACCAACAACCCTCTCCCTTCTAGGGAGGGGGTATTTATAGTGTTTACATAAGTAGGGGTGTTTCCCCTTGGTTCTAGAAGAACCTTCTATCACAGCTCATGGGCTTACTACATGAGCTGTGAAATCAATTACAAACATTTATAAACCATATTTATTAACGACCTATTACAAATGAAATGACCTACACTTGATAATTAAAACATGTTCCTAACATTCCTACTGGACGTGCCACACTGCCGTCCGCTAGACCTAAGATGGTTTCCGTTGGTTCTATTTTACCTAAGTTAAGGCTTTTATGGAGGGACAACGGAACAAGATTGATGCATGACCCTAAGTCGGCTAGAGCGTCGAGTAGTTTGGAAGTTCCAAGCCTACACGGAAGAGTGAATAGCCCTGGATCGTCTAACTTCTTAGGTAAGTTGTTTCGCACAAAAGCGGACCCATGTTTTCCAAGCCTAAGTTCTAACTTATATTTTTCTTTCAAAGCATTATAATAAGGTGCATGAGCTAAGACTTCAAGAATCGGTTTTTCTTGATGGAGTTCCTTGTACTCCTCCTCTAAACTAGGTTTGGATTCTTGGCTGACGGGTTTCTCAAGAGGAGGTTCTACCAATGGTTCCGGGCCTTGGTACCTCTTGGATGGCTTGGAACCCTTTTTGATAGCGTTTACCGAGTGAACCGTCGGGTGTGAGGGGCATGGATGTGCATTCTCCCATGGTGAACTAGAACATAAAGTCGACGCAATCGAATTCACTTTTTGGTTCTTTATGGTATCACTTGGGAGTGCTCCAACTTCCCGTTCATTGAAGGCTTTTAAGAGGGCATCAAGCTTGTTTGTCATCTCGCTTTGTTTTTGTTTAAAATCGGCTTCAAGCTTATTCAATCGAGTCTCTTGGGATGACAAAAATCTAGATGTGATTGCCTCAAGATTAGTGGGGTTCCCGGTATTAAGAGAATTGAACCTAGTGGGTGAACTAGATGAGCTTTGGGGTGTGCTTGAGTTTTGGTTCCACTTAAGGTTAGGGTGATTTCTCCATGAGGGGTTATACGAGTTTCCTAAGTTGTTTTGTTCGGGTTTGAAAGTGTAACACTTCTCTCCCGCTCCGTCGGTACGCATGGAGGCGTAGTCCGCAAAAGCTTGTTCGGGGAGCCTTGTGCAATCACGAGTGTCATGGGGACCACTGCATAACTCACAAGGTAGAGTGATTTGATTCACTTGACGTGAGGACTTAGGATTTTTGTAGGAACTCATGAGGAATTTAACTTGATCTTCAAGTTCGATCATCCTACGGTCGGAAGGTTGTGAGTCGTTGGAAGGCAAGGAGATTGCCTTGACGGTTTTAGGTAGCTCACGGGGGTCATCCCAACTTTCGTTGTCGTAGAGGGCAAGGTCCTCTATTATACCCCATGATTCTTCCGCGGTGAGATCACTAAGTTTTCCACCGGCCGCTTGGTCAATGGATCGCTTAGTGGGGAAGTTGACATGATCATAAAAGATTTGGACTTGGAGCCAAAGATCAATGCCGTGATGAGGGACTTTATGAAGTAAGTCCTTGAATCGGGTCCATGCTTCGTAGAGAGATTTACCTTGACGTTGTTGGAACATCAAGATGTCATATCTAAGCTTAGTGGTTCTCCCCGGTGGGAACAATTGAGCAAGGAAGCGAGAGGTAAGATCATCCTAACTTGAGATGGAGCCGGCGGGAAGTCGCTCAAGCCAATTACTAGCTTGGTCCCGTAGAGAGAATTGGAAGAGACGCAGGCGCGTGGTCTCCCGAGTAGTAGCATCAAGGTCGATGGAATCGACAATTTTGAGGAAATCCCTCAGATGAAGATTTGGATCTTCGGAACGAAGTCCATGGAATGCACATCCGTTTTGCACCAACCGGATGGTGTCGGATCGCAGGGCCGTAGTTTGGGGTTGGTCGGGAAGCTCAATGGTGTTCCTATAGCCTAGGTGGCTTGGTATTGAGTATTCACCAAGAGTACGGGCTCTTGGCGGGTCATTTGGTGGTGGGTTGATGAGTAGTGGTTGGTTATCATCTTCCATGATGAAAAGTGATGGGTGTTACGAACAAAAGTCACGAAGAAGGGGGATAGACTAAGAGGAAGCAAAAAATGAGAAAAACATTTACTTGATAGGAATCAAGCAAAGAACCTAAACGAGGTGGACTACTAACTAGCTATTCTATTCCCCGGCAGCGGCGCCAAAAACTTGATACGCTTACGCAGCGCGTTCGGGGTCAAAGGAACTTCCTTTTCGTCGAGCAAGTTTTTCAACACCCTAGGCAGTGAACCTAATCGTTGTAGTGTAGTATTAGGGTAAGCTATGGGATGTTGAAATCTGTGTGTTGCGTTGATTCTTATTCTGCACTGTTGAGTTGGTAGTTATCCTCTATTAATTCCTCATCATTTTGGATTCATTTGTGTAGAAATTTGATAGTATGCTCGTGTGTAATTAATATGTATCTGATGGTGGTGGAATCAAATCTATTAATCTATTATCATCTCATTAGCCATCTTTATGGTTGGGGGGGGGGGGGTTTAGGTTATGGGCTCTAAGCATGGAAAGTTAAAGGATTTTTTTGTATTTTTTCTATTTTTTATTAGAAGGAGTTGGAATTGGAATCGCATCATTGAAGAGTGATCGTAAGGATAAGGGGATCTCTTGCTATAGTTATGGACACCGAATGGGATTATGATGTGATGTTGCTAATCCAAGTGACGGATCCCACAACTTTTTGAACGAGCTGCTTTTCCTTCAAGGAAACTGGGGCTTGCGCGACGCATTCG